>CM059866.1:26917104-27427825 GCA_030490815.1 Acer saccharum
CCCCCCCCCCCCCACCCCCCCCCCCCCCCCCCCCCCCTCTAGGTTGTAGTATAACCTTGTAAGCATTTTCACTTGTGAATCCTGTTTGGAAGGTAAAATGACCAAAAGGTCGTTTATGACCAAAGGCACAAAAAGCCACTGAATGTTTAGGATTATACACACTGATGTATGTGGTCCTATAAGCATTAAGCTAGAGGTGGATATGAGTACTTCATCACTTTCACAGATGATTACTCGAGATTGGCTATGTGTATCTCATGAGATAAGTTGATGTTTTTGAAATGTTCAAAGCATTTAAAGCTGAAGGGAGAATCAACTAGAGAAACCATAAAAAATCTTGAGATCTGATCGTGGTGGAGAATATCTATCTGGTGAGTTTCAGCAATATCTTATTGTAAGGAATCATTTCTCAGTTTTCTGCACCAGGTACACCTCAACAAAATGGGGTGGCAGAAAGGAGAAATAGAACTTTTTTGAACATGGTTAGGTTATGTTGAGTTATTCAATGCGTCCTATTTCTTTTTGGGGATATGTTTATAAAACTGCAATACACATTAAACGATGTACCATCTAAGTCGGTTCCTCAAACACGCATGAGTTATGGACTGGGCGAAAGCCTAGTTACAACACTTAAGGATATTTGGTTGTCCTGCGCATATGTTAAAAGGAAAGACAGAAAGATGGAGTCCCGTTAAAAAACATACATATTGTGGGGTATCCAAAAGAAACTAAGGGATATTATTTATATAGTCCTTCAGATCTAAAGTATTGTTTCAAACAATGCTAAATTTCTAGAAAAGAACTATATGAATGATTTTGTACCCAAAAGTAGAATTGTCCTGAATGAGATGTCAGGAGATACAATTCACCAAGAGGCTACACAACCTAGCCAATTGTAAGTTCCGCACCATCACAAAATTAACAACCTACCATTCCTCGTCATAGTGGGAGGGTTAGAAATCAACCTGAGGGATACATCGGTCTGGGAGAATCAGTGGAGAATCTCCTGGATGACGATGATCCCTACACGTTACGGAAGCAATGAAGGATGTTAATTGCGCCATGGCAAAAGGCAATGCAATATGAGATTGAATCCATGTTCAATAACAAGTCTGGTCTTTTGTAGACTTGCCTAAAGGGATAAAACCCATTGGTTACAAGTGGGTATACAAGAGGAAAATAGGTATGGATGGAAAGGTGGAAACTTTTAAAGTTAGACTAGTAGCTAAAGGTTACACACAGAAAGAAGGTATCAATTAGGAAACCTTCTCTCCTGTGGCCATGCTTAAATCCATTAGGATAATCTTATCCATTGCAGCATCTCTAGATCTAGAGATTTGTCAATGGACGTTAAGACAGCTTTCCTTAATGGAAGTCTTGACGAAGCATCTATATGGTGCAACCAGAGGGATTCATGAAAAAGGCCAATGGGAAAAGGTATGCAAGTTGCAAAAATCCATATATGGATCAAAGCAAGCATCCAGATCTTGGAACATAAGGTTCGATCAAGCAGTTAAAGGTTTTGGATTTCAGAACCTGACAAACCCTGTGTTTACAAAAGGATTAATGGCGACAATATGGTTTTCCCATATGTATGTTGATGATATACTACTCATCGGAAACGATGTAGGTGTATTGACATCAGTTAAAAGAATGGTTAGCAAAAGAATTTGATATGAAGGACTTAAGAGAAGCAAGTTATATCTTGGTATCAAGTAATAAGGTGGTAGAAAGAATAGAACGATTGAACTATCCCAAGCTTCATACATAGATAAAATATTGTCTAGGTTTCCATGCAAGATTCCAAGAAAGGTATGTTACCTTTCAGACATGAAATCAAACTTCTAAGGAACAAGTTCTAAGAATGAGCATGAAGAGCAATTCATGAGTAGGATTCCATATGCCTCAGCAGTTGAAAGTCTCATGTATGTAATGCTCTTCACTAGACTAGATATTTGTTTTGCTGTGGACAAAGTTAGCAGTTTTCAATCAAAAACCTGTCCTGATCATTGGACGGCAGTTAAGCATATTTTCAAGTATCTCAAGAGACAGAGAGATAATATGCTTGTGTACTTAGGAGGGGATTTAATTCCACGTTGGGTATATAGATTCTGATTTCCATCGGATTCTGACTCCAGAAAATCCACATCATGATTTGTGTTTACTTTTGAAGAGGAGTAGTCATATGGAGGAGTATCAAGCAATCTTGATTGCTGATTCCACCATGGAAGCTGAGTATGTTGCTGCATGCGAAGCTACCAAGAGGCTGATTGGCTCCACCAATTCCTGATGACTTGGAAGTTGTTCCCAGTGCGAATAAGCAGATCACTATCTACTGTGACAACAGTGGAGCAGTGGCTAATTCGAGAGAACCAAGAAGTCATAAGAGAGGAAACAACATGAAGGAAATATCATTTCTTAGGGAGATTGTGCAGGGGGGACGTGACGATTACCAAATCGTGTCAGCAGAAAATCTAGCGGATCCCTTCACAAAGGCTCTACCCAAAAAAGTTTTGATGGGTACCTAAAGAACATGAGAATGAGAGATATGACACATTTGCTATAGTGCAAGTGGGAGATTGTTAGGATTATGCTTAATAGTAAGAGTGTAATATTGTTTTTGACAATCTTTTCATATTAAAAAGTGATTTCTGTTTTAACAAATCTTATAACATTATAGAGTGAATATTATAATTGTCAAAAGTAAATAATCATAAGATCAAAAGACTATGAGAAAAGAAGAATTGTTCATATATCTGGATAAGTATGAGGGAGACACAATTCTTTAGTTAGTCTTGAATAATGTTCACAAACTTAAGGTAAAGGTTGGGGCACCTTCTTGTTCAAGTTGTAGATTCTTTTGCTAACATTTGAGTGGGATCAAATGTGTATGATGGGTCTAAATCATCAAAGTGTCTTTGAGCAAAAGAATCTAGGTGCACTAGGTGCATTGAATGGATTACAATGAAATACTTTATCTAAAAGTCAGTGGATAAAAGTATTTTCATTATAAGGACAATCAGAGAGGTCTATCTTAATCCTGAGATAAATGATGGACTTATGGTTACAAGTGTTATCATTTGAGCTATCATGAGTAGATTATATAGCATAGTCTATCCTCGATAGTTTGGTGGTATTCATTTGTTAATGATAGAGGACTTCATTATAGATATGGACATCGTGGCTCCATTTATAAATGAGAGATATATCATCATATGAATGTTTTGAGGTATTGGATATTAAATCTCAACGTTGAGTTTCGATAGTGTCTACTGAAAACATGGTTCTGGACAAGTCAAAATAACCAAGTTCAAAATGTGGTCATATGAGTAAATATGGTAACTTGGAGAGCTATAGGCGGTCTATGAGCTCTTGGCGATTACTAATATTATTCACGAGGATTCACTATCTCCAATAAGATTGTCTAGGGTATGAATGAGAAACTTTACTTGTTTATCTTTATTTAAGAGTGCAATTTTAGTTCTTTAGTGGAATGAACTAAAATTAATAGATCGAACCTAAGTGAATCATTTGTTGATTATGATTGGGTTATGTATATGAAGCTTAAATTTAGATAGCCCATCAAGATCCCCAATCCACACAGACTTGGCATGGATCATGATATATTCTACCGGATAATTATGGGTCAATCTGGAATGTATTAAAGCATGTGGACTTGTTCTTTAGTAAGATTGAACCTAGTTCACATGTGGGCTTTTTAATTAAGGTCTAATGGATTAAATGAACTGAGAAAATATATATAGCCCATGTATGTATATATGGGCGGCACAAGGTTAAAAAAAGTCTAATATATATTTATTTTATTATTGATTAAATGGAAATTAATTAATTGATTGATTAATTATTTAATTAAAAATCAAAAATTTTTTCTAACTAGAAAATATGTTTCTTAGTAGTATACTATTGTGGTAGTATACTGAGAATAAAAGACTTAATTTGATAAGAAGATAAATAAAAGGATTTTATTTATCTAGTCAAATTAGGAAGTCCTTGATATAGTCACAAATACACCAAAGAGTGGATTAGGGTTTGCAGTCTAAAGATTGATAGGAATATGGGTGAACACAAATCCCTTAGAGTGAGGATTTCGGCCACTTTCTAGATTCCTATCATAGGATTCGGCCAACCCTAACTAAAAGCAAGAGGGAATTCGGCCACCCTTATATATGTACATATAGATTTCGGCCACCCTCTAGGTCTTAGGCTTGAGAATTTTTTTCTTTTGCTTGAGAAAAATAAATTCAACTCTAGACATTAGTGTGAAATTTCGGCCAAGAGAGAAAAAGACAAGAGATCGTTTTACTTCGATAGTGCACTAGTAGCTTATACATCAATAGGCTTTGTGCCAACTTCGAATAAAGTTCAAGCGAGTTTCGATCATTAGATTGAGGAATTCAAAAGTGACCGAACGTTCTTGTTATCTTTTGGAGGTTTAGTGACTAACGAAAAAGAAAAAGTTTGTTATCCATCCTCAGGTACACAATTCAAAGAGAAGGGAGACCACGCTCTTAGATGATTCACGTTTGTGATGGTGGAGATCTGCGGACTACCATCGACGCAACGTCAATCGGATCACGCGACAAAGGTTCGATACTTTTAATCATATATGTTAATTAATTAAAGGGTTAAGGTTCAACTTATGGAAAAATTTAAACTATACTAAAACCTTTTTTAGTCTCGCTTCTGCTACGTGCACGTATTTTTCCTACATGCATGACCAGGTTTACTGTAGAACTGACAACTAACAAAAAAATCTATTACCGTTGCTCCATCTTCCTTTGCCTCTTCTGCCACGAACTCTTTAGTTAGCATTACGACCTCTACCATTACCACTGAAACCTCCTCTAAAGTTTCATTATTACTAGAAGCAAAATGAGCAAAGACTCCAGCAACTTCAATTTGAGAAACAGTATTAAGATGTTGAATCGTTGTTCATGTATCATTAACATGTATTGTGCATCTTGCAAACTTGTGGTATTGTGTGGAGTTGTAAGAACTTCAACAACTAGATCAAATTCATGACCTAATCCGTTAATGCAATAAGAACCAAGTCATAATCAGTCACAATTTCACCTGTTGCCTTAGAGTATCAACTATGACCTTAATTTTCATGAAAAATTTCGATATTGACATAGATCCTTCTTAAGATTTTGAAGTTCTTGCTTAAGCTGTAAAAACCTAGCCATCAATTCTGAGAAAAGAGAATAGATATGGAGTTCCACACATCAAAAGTAGTAACACACTCTGTTACCTGTCCAATTAGGTCATTGCTGAGAGTTGAAAGCAACCATCTAAGTAACATCTAATCGGCTAGATTCCAAGTAGGTAAGCAGAGTTGATCACCATTTCTCGGTGAGCTCCTTCTCCAAATCTACTCAGTTCTTCAACAAACTTTGGTGGACAGACCTTCACATCTAGAGATCAAATCGTAAAGCTCAAGAGCTCTAATCACTGGAAGCACTTGTGCTTTCCAGTAGATGTACTTGCTAGTATCTAGTTGATAAATACTTGAAGTTTAAAGCTTTCGCTAGTGATGTCAGATCCATTGAAAACAATGAAGAAGAAGACGAAATCTCTTGAGCGCAATGAACAATTAAGTTCTCTTGACCCTGACAAACCATTGGAGGTTTTGAGTTTGATGAGTTTTGAATTGTTAGAATCATACTCCATTGATGCTTAGTCGTTTTGCTCTGATACCATGAAAAATTGAATATCATTTTGATAAATCTGAGAAAGTGTTGAAGGCTTGACAAAGAAGACTTTAGTAAGAAAACTTAGAGAAATATGATGCCATTGTTGGAGCTCAATAAAGCTCTAAAAATATTTTGTTTTCATTAATTAACTAAATCAATACACTGACTTTATATACAACAATTAATAACCGACTTGACTACAAGTCAACGTTAAAACTAATCATAAAGAAACTAACTGCCAAATCATTTTAACAGAAGCTGACAAATTCCTAACAAATTATGCCATGTCAGCTTTTGGAATATTATAGAGATTGGTTACAAGCAGTTCATCAAATCGCAGTGGTAGTCTTTGAATGTAGATTGATCTTGTTGATGTTGATGTAGCTGTTAATTAGCTAAGAATCAATTCATCATTCGGGGTTTACATACACTAGCGAAGCATAGTGAGATTGTCTCTTATTGGGATTGCAATTGACAGTTCTCTTTCAATCACCAAACCTGTCAGCAGAGCACAAATGTGCTTGAACTTGTGAAGAATTATCTGATGAATCATTTATACCTTTAACAACCATAACGACAACGATATTGTAAAACTCGAAAAATCCAAAATGATAATAAATATGATAAAATTAAACGTGTTACATAATTTTTTATTTGATCTTCAAATGAAAAGCCATCAACAATTGATGGATTTTATAAAAGAATTAAAACCTCAGAAGCCGATTCATCTTCATCAAAATCTAATATTAATATTCGAACTTCTGAAAATCAATCCACTAAATCTCCAACAATGATATTAACCAGGATAATAACTCTTTGGAATGTAACCCAGGATTACATCGACAAATACGGGATTATCTGATCAATGAACGTGATAAATGTTAGGATTATGCTCAATAGTAAGAGTGTAATATTGTTTTTGACAATCTTTTCATATAATAAAGTGATTTATGATTTAAACAAATCTTATAACATTTAGATTGAATATTATAATTGTCAAAAGTAAATAATCATAAGGTCAAAAGACTATGAGAAAAGAAGAATTGTTCGTACATCTGGATATGTATGAGGTAGACACAATTCTTTATTTAGTCTTGAATAATGTTCACAACTTAAGTTAAAGGTTGGCACCTTTATCTTGTTAAAGTGTAGAATTATTTTACTAGCATTTGAGTGGGATCAAATGTGTTATGATGAGTCTAAAATCATTGGAGGGTCTTCGAGTAAAAGAATCTAGTGCACTTGGTGCATTGAACTAGATCACAATGAAATACTTTATCTAGAACCGTCAATAGATAATAGTCTTTTCATTATTAGGACAATCAGAGAGTCTATCTTAATCCTGAGATAAATGATGGACTTATGGTTGCAAGTGGTATCATTTGAGTTATCAATGAGTACGATTATATAGCATAGTCTATCCTCGATAGTTTGGTGATATTCATTTGTTAATCGATAGAGGACTTCATTTATAGATATGGACATCGTGGCTCCATTTATTAAATGTGAGTAGAATATCATATATAGATGTTTTGAGGTTTTGGATATTAAATCTTAATGTGAGTTTTCAATAGTGACTATTGAAAGATGACTTCTAGACAAGTCATAATATATATCCAAGTTCAAAGTGTGGTCATATGAGTAAATATGGTAACTTGGAGAGCTATAGGCGGTTTATGAGCTCTTGGCGATTACTGATATTCTTTACGAGGATTCACTATCTCCTATAAGATTGTCTAGGGAATGAATGAGAATCATTTACTTATTCCATCTTTATTTAAGAGTGCAATTTTAGTTCTTTAGTGGAATGAACTAAAATTAATAGATTGAACCTAAGTGAATCATTTGTTGATTGTGATTGGGTTATGTCTATTGGAGCTTAAATTTAGATAGGCCCGCCAAGATCCCCAATCTACACGGACTTGCATGAATCACTTGATATATTCTACTGGACTAATTTATGGGTCCATCTAGAATTGTATTAAGGCATGTGGACTTGTTTCTTTTAGTAAGAGTGGACTATTTCACCTGTGGACCTTTTATTAAGGTCCAATGGATTTAATAAAATAGAAAAACAATATATAGATATATTAATATATTGGCACATGGCCGAGATATATATGTGCCATATATATGATATTATATTGTTTTATTTTTATTATTTGATTAAATGGAAATTAATTAATGATTAATTAATTATTTAATTAAATATCAAAATCTTTTTCTGACTAGGAAAATGTTCTTAGTAGTATACTATTGTGGTAGTATAATAAATATAAACGCCTGTATTGGTAAGTAGATAAATAAGGGATTTATTTATCTAGTCAAATTAGGAAATCTTTAATATAGTCACAAAAACACTAAAGAGTTGGATTAGGGTTTGAAATTCTAAGGAAATCTACCTAGGGTTAGGATTTAAGTCAAAAGACACAAATCCTACATGGTAAAGGATTTCAGCCATAATATATAATATATTGTGCAAAGATTTCGCACTAGATATATTATATATTTAGCAAGGCCACAATATATATATATATCTATATATATATATATAATGGGGGGTTTTCAAATATAGCCATGTTAAGATGCCAAAACCACATATAGCCACTAGTTTTAAAAAAACCAAATATAACTGTAAGGTTCATGATTTGTATTGGCTTGATTCCATTGCAAAACACTCCATATTTGCTTAGGATAATCTTTGAAGAAAGGAAGCTTAAAAAGTGAAGAGCAACGTCTAGTGCAAAAGTCGTCTTCAAGAGGTGAAAAGCGTCAAAGGTATATCTTGACTCTCTATCCTTTTGCAAGGCGTTAGCGCACACACACACAATTCATACATGTGTGTCCCTACATCGTGGTTCAAACATTTGGTATAACACATTCACACACTTCATAGTATGCTCATGCATTGATCTTGTATTGACAAACATTGTAGAATTGCATGCTTTGTGACTATCTCTTTGATATGGAATGCTTGTGTGAATATGTGTTATTTGTTTATGTATTTTGTGTTTTGGACTTGAACATGTTCTTATTTAATGCCTTATTGAGTTCCGGTCGTTTCGGTTACTCATTCATAAGATTTCGAGTCCAAACAATGTGACTATGCTACTTTTCGTTCTCATTCGTTGAGTTGACTTCATCGTCGTTTTCTGAGATGATTTCTCAACCATTTTTCAAATTTTTGTAGTCATAGTCGTGCGTGAGGGAGTCACAATTCGTAATCTGAAAATGGATTCAAAATCGGAGTTCGAATGCCCAAAATATGGCTGAAGAACCGGAGAGTGCGCGAGAGAGGTGTGGGAGGCCGGAGCCACCTTGCCCACGCCGTGAGGGAGGCCGTGAGGCTCACGGCTAGAGGGGCTCTCTGCCCCCATGAGCCTCACGCGCCCCCCACGGGAGGGTGACGTGGCTCATGTTGATTGGCCCCTGAAATCCTTCTCTTCCTCTTTTTAAACTCCTCTTTTCCCTCCACACTAGTTGAAGATTTCAAAGAACATTTCACGAAATTTCTGCAGAATTTCTTCAATTTTTGTTTTCTTATTTTGATCATAACTTTCTCATACGAACTCGAAATCAATCGATTCAAAACCAAAATTGTTGGTCTTGAAGAGAGCTACAAACCTCAAGCATTTCCAGAGGCAGCTGATTTCGTTATTGTTCTTAGTTGATCAATTTCCAGTACGTGGTCAGGTTGTATGATTCAACTTCTTATTTTTTCAATTTCATCTTTGATCATCTCTGATTCTTACTATTTGATTGATGAAATTTTTTGAGAAGTATGTTAGATCATATGCTAGGGGTGTTTGATCATTTGTTAATTGAGTTTTAGCTTTGTGATTTTTCTTGAACATATATGTGCTAAACTTGATTTTGTTTGAAATTGATTCTAGAAAATGTATATATATGTCTATATTATTTTCTAGGTTTTATTTCATGATCTAAGAACTAGGTTTTTAGTGTGATATATTGAATATCATACCTTTGTTCTTATTGATTTACATGTCTTGATTTCTAGATAATCTTGTAATTGTGTATTGAAAGCATATTCTAGATTGTTATTGAACATGTACATTTTGCTTGGTTGATCATCTAGCTTAATTTGATTGTGTTTGCATCATTTGCATCACTTAGATCATAGCCTTGCATTAGGTTGAAGTCTCTAGCAAAGTGAGTGAAGTTTTGTGGATAGAGCAATGGAGTCTTGATTATAGTCGGGAGGACTCGAATAATCAAGCAAGGGAGACTTGTCTAGGGTCGGGAGGATCCGGATAGGCAAGCAAGAAATCTTCCTAGAGACGTGAGCGTCTTGGATAGGAAGTTGCTTTCTAGAGGTGTAGGATACATCTCTGATAGGAAGTAGGCTTGGTGATTCACTAGCCCGAGGGTAGATTAGGAGTTGATAGCTTGAGCGGATATCATGTGTTAATAGCTTGAGTGTGTAAGTCCTTTTAATATAGTGGATTACTTTGCCGGTGGTTGTGGTATCAACCCGTGGATGTTTCCTCTTTGAGGTTTTACCACGTAAAAAATACTTGTGTTCATTTTTGTTTTTACTTTTCTTTATCTTCCATATCTTACATTGAGTGCATATCTTGTAAATTGATTAAATCTTGTATTAGTGAAATCAATTCATTTGCTACATCTAATCAAGTGTGCATTTTCTTTGTTATATTCCGCATCATTTTTAAGATTGGAAGAATTTGAGTAAATACCTATTCACCCCCCCTCTAGGTATATTTTACACTATATTGCTTAAGGGAATTTCAATAACCAATATGATCATGGATCAACCAATATGATCATGGATCGGTGTGGTGGAAGTTAGTGGGTTCTTTGACAGTTATACCCCTGGAGACGACTTTATTGTATTTAAATACCTGATCTTATAATTTTACCCCTATTCAAATTCTTCTGATCTGACATCTAATGTTCTACTAAAAGACTAAATTACCCTTGTTATAGAATCTCGGTTCAAAAGACAAAACGGAAACAGAAGGCACCAGTAGCAAAAGCTTGAAAAGTGAGAAAGCCACACTGAAGAACGACGATCGCAGACCGCAAGGGAAGGAAAACGGGAAACGAAAAAGCCTTGGAAAGGGAAACGAGAAAGCCACAGTGTGTGGATACTCAGAAAAGAATGACGACCGCAGGTGACCACTAAATACCCTGACGACCACCGTGTGTGGAGACGAGGTAGGATCGGATTAGGTGTGTTCTTAATCGGCACAATCCCTAATAATTTCCTTTGATTTGATATCCTCTATCCCTTAATCGGCACGATCCGTAATTACATTTGATTTGATATTAAGGTTGTTTGGAAATTGAAATTACTTGAAATCTGGATTTAATCTTGAATTAATTCCCGATTTGGGTCTTGATTTTTACCATGATTTTCCCATCAATCGTTTAGGACCCAAGACCAGTCTCCATGATTTCGATGGTTCACCAAAAAAAAAACCCCTTTACATGAAGCTTTCCGTGATGTTGCCATATCCCTTAGACTTTACATGAAGCTTTCCATGATGTTGCCAAACAAGATGCCATGTCCAAGATTAAAGTTCCATGATACATTCATGATTCTTGACATTCCATGACGTTTCCATGACATTTTATGATGTTAATATGATTTTTCATGACGTTGCCATGACATTCAATGATTTCATGTCCAAGATTAACGTTCCATGAAGCACTCATGAGTCTGGACATGGCATTTTTCATAACGTTTCCATGACATTCAATGCATTTTTCATGACGTTTCCATGACATTCAATGATGTTTACAAGACCTTTCATGACATTGCAATACTTTCCATGATGATGCCATGACTTTCTTTCCATGATGCCATGACTTTCTTTACATGATGCCATGACAAAGGCTAACATTCCATGATGCTTTCGATTCCATGATATGTTTATATGACTTTACATGACCTTCCATCAATGATGTTACATGACCTTTCATGACGTTGCAATACTTTCCATGACGAAGGCTAACATTCCATGATGCTTTCGATTCCATGATGTTTATATGACTTTCCATGATTCTTGACATTCCATGACGTTTCCATGACATTTTATGATGTTAATATGATTTTTCATGACGTTGCCATGACATTCAATGATTTCATGTGCAAGATTAACGTTCCATGAAGCACTCATGATTCTGGACATGGAATTTTTCATGACGTTTCCATGACATTCAATGCATTTTCATGATGTTTCCATGACATTCAATGATGTTTACATGACCTTTCATGACGTTTCAATACTTTCCATGATGATGCCATGACTTTCTTTCCATGATGCCATGACTTTCTTTACATGATGCCATGACGAAAGCCAACATTCCATGATGCTTTCGATTCCATGATATGTTTATATGACTTTACATGACCTTCCATCAATGATGTTTACATGACCTTTCATGACGTTGCAATACTTTCCATGATGATGCCATGACTTTCTTTACATGATGCCATGACGAAGGCTAACATTCCATGATGCTTTCGATTCCATGATATGTTTATATGACTTTACATGACCTTCCATGACGTTGCAATACTTTCCATGATGTTAACATGACTTTCTTTCCATGATGCCATGACGAAGGCTAACATTCCATGATGCTTTCGATTCCATGATGTTTATATGACTTTCCATGATGCCATCACAATCTCCCATGGCTTTCAATTACTTTTCATTACCTTTTCATGTTAGCCTCTTATAATTCTGTTTTTCTATGCTTTCATGAATTGCCTATGGTTTTTACACGAATTGCCTATGGTTTTTACACGACCTATGGTTTTTACACGATGCCTATGGTTTTTACACAAATTTCATGTTAGCCTCTTATAATTTGTTTTTCTATGCTTTCATGAATTGCCTATGGTTTTTACACAAATTTCATGTTAGCCTCTTATAATTCTGTTTTCTATGCTTTCATGAATTGCCTATGGTTTTTACACGATTGCCTATGGTTTTTACACGAATTGTCTATGGTTTTTACACGACCTGGAATTTTTCATATATATTCCCCCTATTATTTTCAGATGGCTTTGGACCCAAACGCGAGAACCTTCTTATATCCGGATCACGAGAGATGGATTAATGCAAGGATAAACTCGAGAGGTTGGCAGAACTGTAACATTCTTGTTGACATTGGCAACGTATTAGGCAGATTAAACGTTTTAGAGCAGTTTAAGCAAGGACCTTTCGGTCATTACCTTGGTCTGCATTTGCCGGTCACTACACATGGAAAGGTTTTGCATTCTATTCTGAAAAGGCAGATCGAATATACTAGTACGTCTGAAAACGCATCACCACCTCGAGATGACGAAATGTGGTTTAGGCTGGGTAGGCAACAACATCGTTTTGGTCAAGCTGAGTTTTGCCTATGTTCTGGGCTAAAAATGGGTAAATTGCCAGAAGGAATAATAAAGGCGATTACTCCAACGAAGGACAGCCTATACGCAAGACATTTCCAGAACCAAACTGCGTACTATTCTGTGTTCCAAACTTTTAAACAACTGACCGACGATCAAGGTGAAGATGGCCTAAAGATGGCAAATTTGTTGGTTATAGGATATGTCTTATGCACTGTCGACCCACGTGACCGTGTACCGCTATGGATGTTTGCATTATTGGATGACGACGTAGCTTTCGAAGGTTTTCCATGGGTTCATACGTGTATAGTTATACTTTGAACCGGCTGAAAAATGCTATACACAACGACGTTGACAATCTGAGACCCAAAACAGTCGAATCAGGTGTTGAAGGAGTAGGTACAAGAATCACAGGACGCAGGTCCTTCCAAAGGAAATGCAAAAAGAAGAAGAATTAAAAAGACTGAAAGCAAACCCGAAGACGCAGGTCCTTCCAAAGAAAATGCAAAAGAAGAAGAATTAAAAAGATTGAAAGCAAACCCGAAGCAGACAAGAATGAGTCATACTCCAAAACAATCAAATCAGGTGTTGAAGGAGAAGGTAAACAAGAATCACAGAACGCAGGTCCTTCGAAAGGAAATGCTTCCATCACTTACAACCTTTCCGGATTTCTTCTCTCTTTTCAGGTATGTACACCGACCACTATGCAATACCGATTGACTGGATCCATTTCCTGACACATGTTTATAACGCTACTTAATGAAAACGTTAATAGGTTTGGGCCGTTGAAAGATTTCCTTGTCTGACCGGCGTAATTGGCATTCGTCACGAGCAGAGTTATCCACGGTTCAAAAACTAGGAGTTTTTGAACGCTTTGAATGGGTTCGATGAATGTTTTTCGACAGATGCAATGTATGTGTGATATACATAATTGTCATGTTAGATATTTATCTCACTTTAACATTAACAGTAATCCTGTGATATGTGCAGTTGGTAACAGTGGACTTAAAACCTACTCCAGCCGAAATACAGCAAACCTATTTCAAATCATCGACATGGACTACGTCTGTGACAGATTTGTTCATCTAGGATGCCCTGCCCAGCCGTATCGAAGTGAGTCTATTAGTGATGAAGTAGGGTGTGAATTGCCTGGTGGTATTCCAGATTTGGACAACCAGGAAACCAAGATAAAAAGGAACAAATTGATTCCCATCAAAAATCGTGTCCACCTTTGGTTCAGAGGACACTGTTTGCCAACAACGAATCTATTGAGACTACACCAATCCAAACGGCATGGATGACCCTGACCCAAAGGAGGTTACATATAAAAGTATGTGTGGGATGATGACAAAGGTTTTGTTTGACGTTCTTCCCAGGGTGCTTCTCCAGGCAGCGGTGAAGGATGTGTTGCCTAATGAGGTTACGGAAAAAAATACTTCTGAGGTGATAACAAAGGTGCTGTATGACGTTCTACCCAATGTGCTTCCTCAGGCACTTAATGATGTGCTCCGTAAGGTCCTCCCTCAGGCACTGAGTGACATTCTTCCGAAGTTGATGCCTGCTTATCTGGAGAAGGCGATGCATGACAATCTGTACAATGTGCATGGGAATGCCTCTGACTCTGCCAACAAAAAAGACAAAACTGAGGCAAATGATAATAAGGACTCCGAGGGCGCAAAACCGGATGGACATCCTCCCAAAGTCAATGAATCTGAATAGAATCGGTACAATGTGCATGTCACTGCCTCCGACCCTGCGAAAAAAAAGACAAACTTGAGGAAGTTGATAATAAGATCTCCGAGGCCCCAAAACCGGATGAACATGCTCCCAAAGTCGATGATTTGAAGTTGCAGTTGCAGTTGAGGTACAAATATTCTGATCCAAGTCCTTACATAGTACAAAATTATTTGAGTACAATACTATTTGGCTTCTTAATACCTATTCCGCGTTACCCATTTATTATTTTTGGCTTTCTTATTACCTATTCCGCGTTATCCAAAAGGGTACATACAAGTTACGGTTTAGTCACTCTTCGAGGTTCTTTGATCATATAGCAATGTTTCTTTGATCATATAGCAATGCTTTTAATTGCATTAGTTGCGTCACAGGTTTTTACAGGGTCCCCTATAGTCTGCAAACGTACGATCGATCTTGAACCTTACAGCTCTCCGGTTCCCAACTTAAAGGTCCCGACAGTGGAACAAAGTATAACTCTGTTGGAAAAAAGACCAAACAACTACTCAGAAAGGGATTTAGAAACCGCGAGGAAGCGGAAGAGATCCAAATTTCTGAACAGACAGTGGATCGATCCCGAGACAAGGAAAAAGCGAAGCGACGAAAATGCCACAACTCTTTGATATCAGTGATGATGACGATTTACTGGACACTCAATATGCCGCTTTCCTGACAAACACCGGCGATAATATTTCGTAAATTTAAACTTTTTTTGTAACCTCTTCATCCTCTTATTATCTATCTTTTTACTTGCATCTAATACGTTTCGTGTTGTACCACAGTCTTTACGTGGGTCAAGAAGAGCGATTTACTCGGCAACATTTTCTCGATATGAGGAGCGTCTCGGTGCCGTTCTCCAACTTGGTAATTATAACTGTTTTTGTACATGCTATTTATTGTCTATGCTATTTATCCCTTTATGTTTTGGCCGAACACCTTAACAATCCTTTTTAATAAAAACCAAAATTCTATCAGCATATCGACAGCTTTATGGATGTTCTATGGAGGCGGCGTTCGTCCAGAGAGGTCGAGTATGCACATGACATCACAATGGTTGACTGTTCATTCTATGTAAGTATACCCGACTAAGTGCGTATCCAACAGTCATTTAATCAGTATAACACATCCCTGTCTCCGACAAAGTAACATCAATCCTTTAAATAGCTTAACCTTGCTAAAAAAATGGGAGACGATCAAGCAAACCTTGCAACCGAAGACCTCGGGGTACGAAAGAGTGGTAGACTGAATCCGGAATCTTGGATTGAGAATTTGGACATTGATGTCATGTCCTTCATCCACGATGAATTTAGTCTGGATGTTGTCAGAAGCGGTGGGTCAATTGTAGTTCGACCTGAGTGGTGGAAAATGAAGTCGGTGGGTTATCTTTCCTGCACTATTTTTCCTTATCACTACATCTCATGTCATCAATTGCTAAACCCGTTTCTCATCTTTTTCTCACCTCTGTAGGTTCTAATCCCCTGTAATGTGGGTAACCACTGGGTTCTCTACCATCTGTTCCCTGAAGATGGGGCGTTCACTTTTACGACTCAGTTCATGCCAAAAGCGACGCAGCGTGGAGGTTAGGGCAAATGCACTGTGTCAGCTACCTAATGCCCTCCCTTCTCCACCAGTCTGGGTACTATGAGCATAAGGGGATACAAGTTGTAAGGTTATAGTTTGTGTTGACATCAATTCCATATCAAAACGTGTTTATCTTGTAATGTTTAGTGGTTAGTATATTGAAGAATAAGAAGACGAAGGACGTCTCAACCACAATTCATTCAAGAAGCCGGTTTTTAAGAGATTCGTGCATCATTGGTCAACAAAGGTATTAAAGGACCTCATATCTCTTACAAGGCTAGGCACACACACACACATAGAATTCTTGTGTGTTCCTTCATGATTTAATTTCATTTATATATCACTTTCACACACTTGGCAAAATATGCTCATGCATTCATATTATGTTGATAAACTTTGTGTTTTGCATTTTCTAGGACTATGTCCGGAAACTAGCATATGTGTGTGTCTTTGTGTTGTATGTTTCCATATTTTTGTATTTGGACTTGAATATGCTCTATTATGATTCCTTATTGAGTTCCGGTCGTTTCGGTTACTCATTCATGTAGTTTCGAGTCCAAACGATGTAGCTACGCTACTTTTCGTTCTCATTCATTGAGTTGACTTCATCGTCGTTTTCTGAGATTATTTCTCAACCGTTTTTCAAAGTTGTGTAGTCATCGTCGTGCGTGAGAGAGTCATGGTTCATAATCTGGAAACGGATTCAAAATCGGAGTTGGATGCCCAAGATACAGGCTGAAGAACCGAGGGAGCGCGCGAGAAGACAGCCCAGGCCGTGAGGCCACTTGGGCTAGCCGTGTGTGTGGCCGTGGGCCCCACGGCCTTGAGGGGTCTCTACCCCCGTGTGGGCCATGCGCCCCTGTTAGGTTGATAATTAGTGTTGGCATTAATTCCATATCAAAACGTGTTTAACTTGTAATGTTTAGTGGTTAGTAATTGAAGAATTTCGAAGACGAAGGACGTCTCAACCATTATTCGTTCAAGTTGCCGGCTTTTAAGAGTTTCGGACATTATCGGTCTACAAAGGTATTCAAAGACCTCTTATCTCTTACAAGGCTAGGCACACACTCACACATATCATTCTTGTGTGTCCCTTCATGATTTTATTTCATTTACATTTCACTTTCACACACTTGGCAAAATATGCTCATGCATTCACATTTAGTTAATAAACTTTGTGTTTTGCATTTTCTAGGACTATGTCCGGAAACTAGCATATGTGTGTGTATTTGTGTTTGTATGTTTCCGTATTTTGTTTTTAGGACTTGAACATGTTCTTATTCAATGCCTTATTGAGTTCTGGTCATTTTGGTTACTCATTCATAAGGTTTCGAGTCCAAACATGTTGACTATGCCACTTTACGTTCTCTTACGTTGTGTTGACTTCATCGATGATTTCCGAGATGATTTCTCAACCGTTTTTCAAAGTTGTATAGTCATCGTCATGCATGAGAGAGTCTCGGTTCGTAATCCAAAAACGGATTCGAATTCAGAGTTTGGACGCCCAAGATACGGGCCGACGAACCGAGGGAGCGCGCGAGAGGACAGC
Source organism: Acer saccharum (assembly GCA_030490815.1). NCBI lineage: Eukaryota > Viridiplantae > Streptophyta > Magnoliopsida > Sapindales > Sapindaceae > Acer > Acer saccharum. The sequence goes on from CM059866.1 coordinate 26,935,067, forward strand.
CCAGGCCGTGGGCCACAAGGGCTGGCCGTGGTTGAGGCTACGGCCTGGAGCAGCCTCTGCTCCCGTGTGGGCCACGCGCCCCCCATGGCCAGGGGGTGACGTGGCACCACCTGGTTGGCCGGAATCCTCCCTCCCTCTCTCCTATTTCTTCCCTCTCTCTCTCCATTTTGAATTTCCAAGAAGAAACATTTCAGTTTTCCCCGCATAAAATTCTCCCCAATTTTTCCAAACTTCAAAACACCATATCTTCCTCATCCGAAGTCGGATTTGAGTGATTCAAGTTGGAGAGTGTTTGTATTTGAGTCCTCTAACATCTCCAAGTGGTTTGGTGGCTGTTTGATCATGATTTCAAGTGGTTGGACACTGAATTTCGCACCAGCTGCAGAATCCGAGGTTTGAGTCTCATCTTTGGGATTTCTTGTTATTTGACCTTCCATTTGCTTGGGGTTTCTTCTTCTATATCTATGTTATTGTTTTGTAAAAGCTATTTGGAAAGGTAGCTTGATTATCATTCTAATTGAAACTCAATTTGTGGACTTATGTTGACTAGATTTTATGATTCTAGGTTTTACATTTGTTTGTGAGTTGTATTGTGATTAGAATGGCATCTTAGGTTGTTTGATACTTAATTGAATTAATTTTGTGTTAAATGACTTTGAGATTTGATTTGGTCCTTTGATTATTGAAATCTAGGATTTGTGTATTTGTATGTGATTTAGAGAATATAGGTTTTGATTGATGTAAATCTCAAAACCTTGCTCTATATTTTTGTCTAGTATATTGATTGATTTTAATCTCATATATCTAGCTTTCAATTGTATATTGATAGCATCTTGAATTTGTACTTAATGAACATTTGTGATTCAAGTGTTATGTGTGTGAATGAGACTTTGAGTATATGTGTTAGGTGTTTCACATTCTTAGGTTTCTATTCATGTATTTTGCATCTAGACTTGATTAATTGTGATATCACATGTTTAGGTCTATTTGTGCCATAGAATGTATTGATCACATGTTCTATGTTGTATTGAATGTTTGCATCATTTGCATTCACATGATCACACTAGGAAGTCCTTGTAAAAGGCATGAAGTCTTGGTTAGAGTCGGGATGACTCGGATAGCCAAGCAAGAAGTCTTGCCTAGAGTCGGGATGACTCGGATAGGTAAGCAAGGAGTCATGGCTAGAGTCGGGAGGACTCGGATAGTCATGCATGGAAGGCTCCCTAGAGGCAAGAGTGCCTTGGATAGGGAGTTGGCTATTGTATTGGTAGGCCTAGGCGTATGGTTAGACATAGAGTCCGATAGAGCGGGGTACACGGGAGGTGTATGCACTCTTGAGGAATTTCTAATCTACCATCGATATTGGTTGAGTGTGTTGTCCAATATATGGTGGTTCCGCATCATTGAGGGATTTCATACTTTCCAATAGGGTTGGGTAGGCTTAGACTTCACTAGGTTGGGTGAGCTAAAGATTGGTCACTTTGTGAATGTTCTATGTTTACTTTCCAATAATATAGTACCCAATGGTTGTAGTTCAACCCGTGGATGTTTCCTCCTTGGAGGTTTTACCACGTTAAAAAATCCCTTGTGTTAATTCTTCCTATCTCTTTCTCTTATATTTTAATTGTATATTTTATTGTCTTGATTCATAATATTCACATGTGATGTATTGTAAAGCAAGTCTTGTATACTGTGATTAGTGTATTCATTCTATAGATCAATTTGTATCTTTGATTCTTTTATATATTGTAATTTTTGTATAGTGACATATTGATCACTCTTGTAACACATTGAACATCTTATGAAATACAAGCTTATTTTGTTGTTATGTTTATTTGCTATTTACCTCACATGACTTGTTGATATACTTAGATATTTCTCTTATGATTGTATCATTGTATTGTCTATGTATGTCTTCCTTGGCTTATTGTGTTGTGTGTAAGGTTACCTTGAGGGACAAACGAATGTTTGTTCAAGGGTTTGAAAAAAGGTGTAAAAACCCATTCACCCTCCCCCCCCCCCCCCCCTCTAGGTATGCTTTAAGCAATTTAACTTCGTTTGTGTACATTCAGCCCCCCACGGCCAGGGGGTGATGTGGCCTCACACCATTGGTTGGTTTGGTCTTCTCTCTCCTCCTATATCTTCCCTCTCTCTCTCCATTTGAAATTTTTTCAAGAAGAAAATTGCAAGTTTCCCGTCAGAATTTTCTCTCAACTTTTCCCAACTTCCAAACATCATATCTTCCTCATCTGGAGTCGGATTTGAGTGATTCAAGTTGGAGAGTGTTCGTATTTGAGTCCTCTATCATCTCCAAGTGGTTTGGCGGCTGTTTGATCGTGATTTCTTGTGGTTCCACACTAATTTCCGAACCAGCTATAGAATCCAAGGTATTGGACTTAACTTTGGGATTTCTTTCTTTTTAACCTTCCATTTGCTTGGGGTTTCTTCTTCTATATCTATGTTTATGTTTGGTAAAAGCTATTAAGAAATATAGCTTGATTATCATTCTAATTGAAAGTCAATTTGTGGACTAATGTTGACTAGTTTCTATGATTCTAGGTTTTACATATGTTTGTGAGTTGTATTGTGATTAGAATGACATCTTAGGTTGTTTGGAACTTAATTGAATTAATTTTGTGTTAAATGACTTTGAGATTTGATTTGATCCTTTGATTGATGAAATCTAGGATTTGTGTATTTGTTTGTGATTTAGAGAATCTAGGTTTTGATTGATGAAAATCTCAAATCCTTGCTCTATATTTTTGACTAGAATATTGATTGATTTTAATCTCATATATCTAGCATTTAATTGTATATTGATAGCATCTTGAATTTGTACTTCATGAATATATTTTGATTCAAGTGTTGTATATGTGAATGAGACTTTGAGCGTATGTGTTTGGTGTTTCACATGCTTAGGTTTTTATTCTCGTATTTTGCATCTAGACTTGATTACTTGTGATATCACATGTTTAGGTCTATTTGTGCCATAGAATGTATTGATCACATGTTCTATATTGTATTGATTGTTTGCATCATTTGCATTCACATGATCACACTAGGAAGTCCTTGTAAAAGGCATGAAGTCTTGGTTAGAGTTGGGGTGACTCGGATAGCCATGCAAGAAGTCTTGCCTAGAGTCGGGATGACTCGGATAGGTAAGCAAGGAGTCATGGCTAGAGTCGGGAGGACTCGGATAGTCATGCATGGGAGGCTCCCTAGAGGTAAGAGTGCCTTGGATAGGGAGTTGGCTATTGTATTGGTAGGCTTAGGCGTATGGTTAGACATAGACTCCGATAGAGCGGGGTACACGGGAGGTGTATGCACTCTTGAGGAATTTCTAATCTACCATCGATGTTGGTTGTGTGTGGTGTCCAATATATGGTGGTTTCGTATCATTGAGGGATTTCACACTTTCCAATAGGGTCGGGTAGGCTTAGACTTCACTAGGTTGGGTGAGCTAAAGATTGGTCACTTTGTGAATGTTCTATGTTTACTTTCCAATAATATAGTACCCAATGGTTGTAGTTCAACCCGTGGATGTTTCCTCCTTGGAGGTTTTACCACGTTAAAAAATCTCTTGTGTTAATTCTTCCTATCTCTTTCACTTATATTTTAATTGTATATTTTATTATCTTGATTCATAATATTCACATGTGATGTATTGTGAAGCAAGACTTTGTATAGTGTGATTAGTGAATTCGTTCTATTGATCAATTTTGTATCTATGATTCTTTTGTATATTGTAATTTTTGTATAGTGACATTTTGATCACTCTTGTAACTCATTGAACATCTATTGAAATACAAGCTTACTTTATTGTTGTATTTATTTGTTCTTATACCTCACATAACTAGTTGATATACTTAGACTTTGCTCTTATGATTGTATTATCGTATTGTCTATGTATGTCTTCCTTGGCTTATTGTGTTGTGTGTAAGGCTACCTTGAGGGACAAACGAAAGTTTGTTCAATGGATTGAAAAAGGTGTAAAAAACCTATTCACCCCCCATCTAGGTATGTTTTAAGCAATTTAACTTCGTTTGTATACTTTCAATTGGTATCAGAGCGGGTCGTCGGACGGCACTCGACGAGATCCGGTTCACACTTACGTGTAAATTGCTTAGGTTTTTGTGTCATAGTTGTCCTCCTTTATTTGTTGTGGAAAAGGTTCTTCTCATTTTTCATTGCATTGTCTACTAACAAATTTGTTGATAAGCTTGAAAGAGTGTTAGTTACAAAAGCAAAGAAGAAGATGTTCTTGTGTTCCAAAGGTTGATCAATTTATGTTTGATCACTTACTCAAGCAACATAATGAAGAAATCCACATGGAGTGATTATGTTTCTAGTGATAAGGAGAGCTCAAGTGATGAGTCTTCTAGTGAAGAAGAGTTGGTAAACAACTTTGTTGCATTCATGACCTCTCACTTTATCCTAGAGGATGTATGTCAAGATTCGTTGGATGAGGAGGTTGATCCAAATCATTAAGAGTGCTTAAGATGATTTGATCAAGCTACAAGTGGATGAGTTTGTCTCAACAACTCGGAGGCTCTTAGGTGAAAAGAATGCTCTTGCCAAGAAGCTTAGAGAAGTTGAAGGGTTTGTTCTTGAAAGGGATATGATCATCTCTAGTTTGACTCTAGGAGGCTCAAGCGACTTGGTAGTTGAGGAGAAGCTCATAGTAGCATCACTTCCTACAAGCAAGGTCGTTGTTGATAAGAAAGCTCCTAAGAAGAGATGTTCCAATACCAAGAACAAGTTGATGAACAAGGTACCCCTTGAAACTCCCATTTGTTCTTGTAAGGATTCCCGTTGTTTTTTAATTGGCTTATTTCGTGATCAAACCATAAATGGGGATACTTTGTAAGGGTAGTTTAAATGTTGTTGTTAGTGCATTAGGCCCTTTGAAGACCTCATTATTGACAAGCACCAAAGGTAATATTCTAAGTGCTTTCTTGTCTTGAAGAGATAGTTGCACACACTCACAACTCATGCATATGTTTAATCTTTGTATGTTGTGTTTCTTTTTGTTGTGCATAAATGATTATTTACATCTCTTCTTGCTTATTTTTATGATTGCATCTTGTGTTGAAAACATCATAGCATTTAGGCTTTTAGGATGCATCTTGTTTGACTTTGTACCCCTTGCATGATTGCATGTGGGATACAATTTTTGGGGCTGTGCGCTGGTCCACCAGCGCTGGTCCACCAGCGCCGGTCGACCAGCGCCACTCACCGGCGCAAATCGCCCAGTGGCGCGCCGCTGGTCGTGCGCTGGTGTAGACCAGCGCCGGCCACCAGCGCCGATCGCCCAGTATGGCGCCGCTGGACTGGCGCTGGTGGCAGCGCCTGACGTCCAGCTCTCAAGCCAAAATTGGCTTGTGCGCTGGTCCTGCGCAGGTCCACCAGCGCAGGTCCACCAGCGCACAGAGTAGTTTTCTAGCGAGTTTTTAAAACGACCTCACTTCACTTATGGCCTCTATATATATGCTAACTTGATTTTAGGTCATTTACAAGAGTTCTTATTCATGCTTCATACTTAGGATATTTTTCAAGAGAAGAAAAATACACAAAGAACTCATTTTTAATTACTCAAACACAATTTCATGATCATCAATCATCATCTAGCATCATCTTAGATCATCTAGATGTCATCTAGCATGGAATCTTCATCATACTTTGCTTGGTAAGCTTTTCACTAATATCTTACATATTTTGTGTTTATTTTATCTAGCTATCTCAATTAATTACTTGATTGTTATTTTGTATGCTTTAGATACAAAATTGAGATTAGTATGATGTATGTTTGAGAAGTTGTATTGTGCTAGCATATTAGGTTTTGTACTTGATATTGATTAGCTTAACTATTGACATGTCATTTAGTTTTGATATCTAGGATTGTTCTTAATTGCATATTAATCATCTTAGATAAGCATATAGGGTTTCCCTTGCTCTATGTTGCATTTTGGATATTTTCATATATTCACTTAGGGTTGTATTCTCTTCAAGAGAAGCTAAGTCTTGTGTGTAGCAATCGGGATTAGGTTGCTTAGATCACAAGCAAATTGGACTAGGTTCACTCATACCGGGATTAGGTAGGTGTGTGATTACTTCCGGGATTAGGTTGTAATCGTTTGCACATTTAGTGGATTCGAGGTTCGAGTGTGGCTTACTTACATAGCCCGTGGTTTTTCCCGTGAGGGTTTCCACGTAAAAATTCAAGTGTTAATTTAATTTCCGCACCATATTACACTTGCTTGTTTATATTATCTTGAGGGTAATTTCGTAATTTTGACTAACACGAAAAATTGGGTAAAAAGCGTAAAATCTATTCACCCCCCCTCTAGATAGCTTTATACACACCGTGGTATATTTAGTTTCAATTGGTATCAGAGCGGGTTCCTAGACATACATAGGTGATCCTTGCTTTATTTTGGTGTGTTTTGCATTTTGTGTGATTTTGATTATTCATACATTTGCATTCATTTCATTCATTCATAAACACTATGAGTGGAAACGGTGGAAATGGTGGTGGCCACGAAGGAGCTTCTAGCACAAGGCCTCCACTTCTTACCGGTTTGAACTATTCCCAATGGAAAGGGAAGATGGAATCCTACATATGCCAAATTCATGACCGTGCATGGATGGCGGTGGAAGACGGATATGATCTCCCTATGATGACTCCCGCGGGTGGAGGACAAGATGTTTTGAAGCCTAAGGCGCAATGGAACGCACAAGAGTTTGAGGCTTCTAAGTGGAATAGGAAGGCGATGCATGCCATTATGTGTGCAATGGATGAGAATCAGTACAAGCTTATTCAGAATACTCAGATTGCCAAAGTGGCATGGGACATCCTTCAAGTTGCACATGAGGGAACCGAGGTGGTGAAGGAGTCCAAGCTTCAAGTCCTCCAAACTCAATTTGAGTTACTTAGGATGGGAGAGGATGAATGCTTCAACGACTTCGAAATCAAATTGATGGACATAGTAAATCAAAGCCATCAACTCGGAGACCCTTATTCGGATAGGAGAGTCAAGCAAAAAATTATGAGATCTCTCCCCGATAGGTTTGAATCAAAGGTGACGGCCATAGAAGAAAATAGTGGCTACATGGATATGAAGCCAAGTGAGGTAATTGGGCGTCTCCTTGCATATGAGTCTAGGAAGGCTCCTAGCAACACTACTCCTCCTAAGAAGTCTAAAGGAATAGCTTTGAAAGCATCTAAGGATGCAAAGGAGGCAAAGCATGAATCGGATGAAGACCTTGCCTTATTTGTGAAACGGTTCAACAAGGTTATGGGGTTCAAGAAGAAGAAGGGATTTGGGTCAAGAGGACAAGATTTGAAGAAAAAGAGTTCCTTCAAGAAGTTTGAGCCTAGACAAGAGAGGACCGAAAGGAAAGGGGTCCGATGCTTTGAGTGTGGTGGGATTGGTCACTTTCGCCCCCGAATGTGCTAATCACAATGAAGAGAAGAAAGGTAAAGTGATGGCCGCCACATGGAGTGGGAGTAGTGATGACTCCAATGAGGAAGATGAGTCTTCAAGTGAAGAAGAGCTCATGGCTAACTTCCTAGCTTTTGCCTCTTCTCACAAGAGCAAAAGTGCTAGTGAAAAGAGGAGATTGAGTCAAGAGGAAATTGACTCTAGTGAAGAAGAAAGTGACTCCTCTTCTAGTTCCAAGAAGAAGTTTGTGGAGCAAAAGGTGCTTGCTAAATACCATGCCGAATTCAATGATTTAGCAGCTTAAAAGCACAAGAAAGATTGAGAGGTTGAGAGAAGAAAACCTTGAACTTTCGGCTCACAATGACCACTTAAGTGAACAAGTGGAAAGATTGAAGAGGAGAGAGGATAAGTTAATTGAGGAGTTAGACTTGTCCAAGAGAAGTGAAGAAGGCTTGAAGAGGGAACTTGTAGAAGCTAAAGGGTCCTTGGCTAGGATAGATTCTAGCACCAAGAAGCTTGATCATTTACTTGGTGTTGGAAAGAGTCCAAGTGACAAGAGAGGTCTTGGGTATGAAGATGGCAAGAAAATCTCAACCTCTAACAAGACCATATTTGTCAAGAGCTTGAAGAATGAAGAAACTTCATTTGTGCAACCTCCTAAGAAAAGTTAGAAATAGGACAAAGTTCTAATGCACAAGTGAAAATGGGGCCAAGAAGGAAATCTCAAGCTCAACCTCCTAAGGTTCCTCAAGCCAACACTCCTCCCAAATTGGCTCACAAAGGAAAGAGACCAATCATGCAACCTCAAGCTTGGAAGCAACCAAGACCGGTTCAACAACGAAGACTGGATTGAACCCACATATCCACAAAGACATAGGACGTGCTCAAAGGCGAGGTATGATTCCTTTTTTCATTCCTATTTGTCACTTTTGTGGTTGTGATGGTCATATTAGACCAAATTGCTTTCAATATATTAAAATGTGTAGAAAACAAAGCATGATTGAAAAGAGAAAGAATAGAGCCAAGATGCATGTTTCTAGGAAAGAAAATATTGATTTGCATGATCCTAGAAATAGTAGAGCACATGTACCAAAGACCACTAAGAAAGCTAAAATTGTTGCTAAGTGGATTAGAAAGAATGAAAATGTTTGCCATGTTGCACAAATAGCCTTGAAGGCAAATTCTTCTAATTTTTGGTACTTGGATAGTGGGTGCTCTAGGCACATGACGGGAAACAAGAGTTTCTTCGAGACTCTTGTTATGGAGGAAGGTGGAAATGTCACTTTTGGTGATGGATCCAAAAGAAATGTTGTAGGGAAAGGAACCATTTCCGTTCCCGGATTACCCTCCTTATCCAATGCTTTATTTGTTGATGGCTTGAAAGCCAATTTAATAAGCATTTCACATCTTAGTGATGAAGGATATTCCGTCTTGTTTCTAAATATTATTGCTCTATCCTTAAACCCGATGGACAAACCTTGTTGAAGGGCATGAGATCTAGCGACAATTGTTATTGTCTTGAAGCTAGAATTGTATCTAATCATGTGTCCATGGATGAGCAAATTGAGTTGTGGCATGAAAGACTTGGCCACATGAACTTTAGGGATCTACGGACCCTTGGAAAGTTCAATTGTGTGCGTGGCCTCCCTAAGCTTGGGAAGAAAGCCAATGGTATTTGTGGACCTTGCCAACAAGGAAAGCAAACTAAAAGCATGCACAAAAAGGGTAAGTATCTCACCACCAAGGAGCCACTTGAGCTTCTCCACATGGACCTCATGGGTCCCATGCAAACCGAAAGTTTGGGTGGAAAGAGATACATTTTTGTTTGTGTTGATGATTTCTCTAGGTTCACATGGACATATTTTCTTAGAGAAAAATCCGAAACTTTTGATAAGTTTAAAATGCTTTGTAATAAAATTCAAAATGAAATGAACTCTAATATTAAAAGCATTAAACGGATTAGAAGTGACCATGGGAGAGAATTTGAGAATGCCACCTTTGAAACCTTTTGTAATGGTTTAGGCATCTCCCATGAATTTTCTGCTCCTAGGACACCTCAACAAAATGGAGTTGTTGAGAGGAAAATAGGGTCCTCAAGAGATGGCCCGTGTGATGTTGCTTAGCAACAATGTCCCTAGGAACCTATGGGCCGAAGCCATCAACACGGCTTGCTATATAGGAAATAGAGTGTTCCTAAGGCCCGGTACTAGAAACACCTCCTATGAGTTATGGAAAGGCAAGAGGCCAAATGTTAGCTACTTCCACACTTTTGGAAGCAAATGCTACATTTTGAATGACCGTGATCAACTTGGCAAATTTGATGCTAAGAGTGATGAGGGTATTTTTATTGGCTATGCCTTAACTAGTAGAGCCTATAGAGTTTTTAATTTAAAGACTCTAAGTGTTATGGAGTCATCCAATGTCGTATTTGATGATACTAGGCTCAAGTCTAATGATCATGAGGAGGAGGTTATTTTTAGTGATGATTCTCCTTTGGAGGAGGTTGTGGTGTCACCTAATGTTGGGACATCTAATGTCAACAATAATGACACACAACCTATTGATAGAGTTCCTCTCTTGAACTCTAAAGAACCCGCTCCATGGGTTAGGAAACTCCATGATAAAGAAGATATGATTGGAGAGGTTAATGAGGGTGTTAGGACTAGACGTCAACTTGCTAATCTTATTAGCTATACATGCTACACCTCTCAAATTGAACCCAAAAAGGTTGAAGAAGCCTTAAATGATGAATTTTGTGTTCTTGCCATGCAAGAAGAGCTAAACCAATTCGAATGGAATGAGGTTTGGACTCTAGTTCCTAGGCCTAAGACCACTAATGTCATAGGCACTAAATGGATATTTAGGAACAAATCCGATGAGGATGGCAACATAGTGCGGAACAAGGCTAGACTTGTAGCACAAGGGTACTCTCAAATTGAGGGTATCGACTTTGAGGAGACTTTTGCTCCCGTTGCCCGCTTAGAGTCCATTAGGCTTCTCTTGTCCATCTCTTGTGTGCACAAGTTCAAATTGCACCAAATGGACGTCAAGAGTGCCTTCCTCAATGGCTTCTTGCAAGAGGAAGTGTTTGTTGAACAACCTAAGGGGTTTGTGGATGTACACCACCCCAATCATGTTTATCGCCTCAAAAAGGCACTTTATGGGTTGAAACAAGCACCGAGGGCTTGGTATGAGCGCCTCACTCAATTTCTTGTTGACAATAACTACACAAGAGGTAGTGTTGACAAGACACTATTCATCAAGAGAGACAATGATGAGCTTTTCATAGCTCAAATATATGTTGATGACATAGTGTTTGGCTCCACCAACAACACCAAAGTCCAACAATTTGTTGATGCCATGTCTCTTGAATTTGAGATGAGTCTTGTTGGTGAGCTTAGTTACTTCCTAGGTTTGCAAATTAGGCAAATGCATGATGGGATTTTCATAACCCAAGCCAAATATGCTAAGAACCTAGTGAAGAAGTTTGGTTTAGAGAAAGCCAAACATTGTGATACACCCATGAGTACCACTTTGAAGCTAAGCAAGGATGCTAGTGGTAAAAGTGTGGAACAAACTCTATATCGAGGCATGATAGGTAGCTTGCTTTATTTGACCGCAAGTAGGCCCGATATATCTTTTAGTGTGGGTGTGTGTGCTAGGTACCAAGCGGATCCTAAGGAGTCCCACCTCTCTTCCGTGAAGAGGATCATTCGCTATGTGAATGGGACATCCAACTATGGGATTTGGTACTCTTTTGACACTAATGCTAGTCTAGTTGGCTTTAGTGATGCGGATTGGGCAGGAAATTGTGATGATAGGAAGAGCACATCGGGCGGTTGCTTCTTTCTAGGCAACAACTTGGTGTCTTGGTTTTGCAAGAAGCAAAACTCGATCTCCTTGTCCACGGCCGAGGCTGAGTACATAGCCGCAGGGAGTGGATGCACACAACTCCTATGGATGAAGCAAATGCTTGTAGACTACGGATTCAATCAAGGTACTCTCACTCTCTTTTGTGATAATATGAGTGCTATTAATATTTCCAAGATTCCGGTTCAACATTCTAGAACTAAGCATATTGACATCCGCCATCACTTCATTAGAGAGCTTGTTGAAAATAAATGCATAGTACTTGAACATGTAGGTACTAATGATCAACTTGCGGACTTATTTACTAAACCCTTAGATGCTACTCGATTTAAAACTCTTAGTAGATCTATTGGGATATGTCTTGTGGAGTGATGTTCTATGATTGACCCCATATGGGGAACTCAAGCAAAGAGAGCTATTTTGCATTCTTGTAACTTGCAAATAATTTGAAATAACTTATGCCTCTTCTTTTGATTGCTTGAGTAATCTTGGTTGTACATATGTATATATGTTTTCTATTCTATAAGTGTGAACCTTGCTTGTTTACAATCCATGTCATATTTATGTTCAAACATGCATTTTTGGACTAGGAGATTTACATAGGAAGTATGATGTGAATGACCTATAGTTATCTCCATGACATGATGTTTCTTAATTAACATGCTAATGCTAAATGAAAAAGCATGAAATTCATACAACATGCTCACATGAAAAGCATGAATTGATGATTGCATATTCTTAAAAATGCAAAACTTGTGTGAAAGCTTATGAGACTCAAAATGAATAAAGGATCTTGTATCCATTCAAAGGAATTTACATTCCAAATGTCTCTCTTTCTTTATTAGTTGAACATGGTTACTATCATACGGATATCTTATCTGGAAAAATCTAATAGGGTGCAAAGTCGCTCATGCCATGTTTCGCTTATAAAGTTGGATATAGTTACTCTTAAATTGAAATCAATAATCTCTATATCCTTGCTTTTCCCATGACATTGGTGAAATTGGTTTGAATTCGAATTAGAAACCTTTGTCATTTGCTTTGCCAAATACCATTGTATTTTGGACTTGAATGCTATATGTCTTGTATGCAAAGCATGTTGGATTCACACATTCTATCAAATAAATCTCCTTGTTTCTCTCAAATTAATTGAAGTGCATAAAGTGACTTATATGTATATGCATATCTTGCATGCTTCTATCTCTCGTTGCTTTGAGTGACCCGGTTGGGGACTACTCCTTTGCCTATATCATGACAAAAAGGGGGAGTAGGATATGGTAAGGGGAGTTGCAAAATAGAAGCTATTGTGCATTTTGGGGAGAACATACATTGAGGGGGAGTAACCCTTTGAGGGGGAGCATTGCATTTATCATTCATTGCATACATTTGGTAATGTTGTGCCTAAATTCTAAAAATGCAAATGCTTGGTATTGTTCTCACATGATTAATCTCACACTTTACTTGAATTAGAAATGTTAGAAACTCTTTTCAGGGATTGATTATTCTACAAGAGGATTGAAGACTTCAAGTTGCATTCTCTTATCTCTTTGTAATTTAGAATATTATTGTAATCCCGTAGTTTCTATTTTTTTGTGAGGAATTAATGTGAGTGATGGTTTTGTCACAAAATAGCCAAAGGGGGAGATTGTAAGGATTCCCGTTGTTTTTAATTGGCTTATTTCGTGATCAAACCATAAATGGGGATCCTTTGTAAGGGTAGTTTAGATGTTGTTATAAGTGCTTTAGGCCCTTTGAAGACCTCATTATTGACAAGCACCAAAGGTAATATTCTAAGTGCTTTCTTGTCTTGAAGAGATAGTTGCACACACTCACAACTCATGCATATGTTTAATCTTTGTATGTTGTGTTTCTTTTTGTTGTGCATAAATGCTTATTTACATCTCTTCTTGCTTGATTTAATGATTGCATCTTGTGTTTATAACATCATAGCATTTATGCTTTTAGGATGCATATTGGTTGACTTTTGTTCCCCTTGCATGATTGCTTGTAGGGATAAAATTGAAGGCTGTGCGCCGGTCCACCAGCGCCGGTCGACCAGCGCCGCTCACCGGCGTAAAACGCCCAGTGGAGAGCCGCTGGTCGTGCGCTGGTGTGGACCAGCGCCGGCCACCAGCGTCGGCCGCCCAGGTGTGCGCCGCTGGACTAGCGCTGGTGGCAGCGCCTGTCGTCCAGCGCTCAAGCCAATTTTGGCTTGTGCGCTGGTCCTGCGCTGGTCCACCAGCGCACAGAGTATTTTTCTGGCGAAATTTCAAAATGACCTCACTTCACTTATGGCCTCTATATATATGCCAACTTGATTTTAGGTCACTAAAAAGAGTTCTTATTCATGCTTCATACTTAGGATATTTTTCAAGAGAAGAAAAATACACAAAGAACTCATTTTTAATTACTCAAACACAATTTCATGATCATCAATCATCATCTAGCACCATCATAGATCATCTAGATGTCATCTTGCATGGAATCTTCATCATACTTTGCTTGGTAAGCTTTTCACTAATATCTTACATATTTTGTGTTTAATTTATCTAGCTATCTCAATTAATTACTTGATTGTTATTTTGTATGCTTTGGATACAAAATTGAGATTAGTATGATGTATGTTTGAGAAGTTGTATTGTGCTAGCATATTAGGTTTTGTGCTTGATATTGATTAGCTTAACTAATTGACATGTCATTTAGTTTTGATATCTAGGATTGTTCTTAATTGCATATTAATCATCTTAGATAAGCATATAGGGTTTCCCTTGCTCTATGTTACATTTTGGATATTTTCACATATTCACTTAGGGTTGTATTCTCTTCAAGAGAAGGTAAGTCTTGTGTGTAGCAATCGGGATTAGGTTGCTTAGATCACAAGCAAATTAGACTAGGTTCACTCATACCGGGATTAGGTAGGTGTGTGATTACTTCCGGGATTAGGTTGTAATCGTTTGCACATTTAGTGGATTCGAGGTTCGAGTGTGGCTTACTTACATAGCCCGTGGTTTTTCCCGTGAGGGTTTCCACGTAAAAATCAAGTGTTGATTTAATTTCCGCACCATATTACACTTGCTTGTTTATATTATCTTGAGGGTAAATTCGTAATTTTGACTAACACGAAAAATTGGGTAAAAAGCGTAAAATCTATTCACCCCCCCTCTAGATAGGTTTATACACACCGTGCTATAATTAGTTTCAAATGCAATTCTAGATGGACCTTTAAATTGGTCCGGTAGAATATATCAAGTGATCCATGCAAGTCCGTGTGGATTGGGGATCTTGGCGGGCCATCTAAATTTAAGCTTCAATAGACATAACCTAATCACAATCAACAAATGATTCACTTAGGTCCGATCCATTAATTTTAACTCATTCCACTAAAGAGCTAAAATTGAACTCTTAAATAAAGATAGAAAAGGAAGATGCTCCTCATTCATACCTTAGACAATCATATTGGAGATAGTGTATCCTTGTGATTAATATCAGTAATTGCCAAGAGTTCATAGACCGCCTATAACTCACCAAGTTGCCATATTTACTCATATGAACACGTTTTGAACTTGGATATTTTGACTTGTCCAGAAGCCATGTTTTCAATAGACACTATCGAAAACTCAACGTTGAGATTTAATATCCAATTACCTCAAAACATCCATATGATGATATTATACTCTCATTTAATTAAATGGAGCCACGATGTCCATATCTATAAATGAAGTCCTCTATCGATTAACAAATGAATATCACCAAACTATCGAGGATAGACTATGCGATATAATCGTACTCATTGATAACTCAAATGATATCACTTGCAACCATAAGTCCATCATTTATCTCAGGATTAAGATAGACTCTCCGATTGTCCTGATAATGAAAAGACTATTATCTATTGACGGTTATAGATAAAGTATTTCATTGTGATCTAATTCAATGCACCCAGTGCACTAGATCCTTTTGCTCGAAGACACTCCGATGATTTTAGACTCATCATATCTCATTTGATCCCACTCAAATGCTAGCAAAAGAATTCTACAACTTTAACAAGATAAAGGTGCCCAACTTTTAACTTAAGTTGTGAACATTATTCAAGACTAACTAAAGAATTGTGTCTACCACATACATATCTAGATGTATGAACAATTCTTCTTTTCTCATAGTCTTTAGACCTTATGATTATTTACTTTGACAATTATAATATTAAACTATAAATGCTATACGATTTGTTAAATCAGAAATCACTTTATTAATATGAAAAAGATTGTTAATTACAACATTACACTCTTGCTATTGAGCATAATCCTAACACAATTTGCTTGGGGTTTCTTCTTCTATATCTATGTTTATGTTTGGTAAAAGCTATTGAGAAAGATAGCTTGATTATCATTCTAATTGAAAATCAATTTATGGACTAATGTTGACTAGTTTCTATGATTCTAGGTTTTACATATGTTTGTGAGTTGTATTGTGATTAGAATGGCATCTTAGGTTGTTTGGAACTTGATTGAATTAATTTTGTGATAAATGACCTTGAGATTTGATTTGATCATTTGATTAATG
This sequence comes from Acer saccharum, assembly GCA_030490815.1. Taxonomy (NCBI): domain Eukaryota; kingdom Viridiplantae; phylum Streptophyta; class Magnoliopsida; order Sapindales; family Sapindaceae; genus Acer; species Acer saccharum. The sequence goes on from CM059866.1 coordinate 26,950,939, forward strand.
AAATCTAGGATTATTGAATCTTGTTTGTGTTTTAGAGCAATCTAGGATTTGATTGATGTAAATCTTGAATCCTTGCTCTATATTTTTGGCTAGAATATTGATTGATTTAAATCTCATATATCTAGCATTTAATTGTATATTGATAGCATCTTGAATTTGTTCTTCATGAATATATTTTGATTCAAGTGTTGTATGTGTGAATGAGACTTTGAGCTTATGTGTTTTGATGTTTCACATGCTTTAGCTTTTATTCGTGTATTTTGCATCTAGACTTGATTACTTGTGATATCACATGTTTAGGTCTATTTGTGCCATAGAATGTATTGATCACATGTTCTATGTTGATTTGATTGTTTGCATCATTTGTATTCACATGATCACACTAGGAAGTCCTTGTAAAAGTCATGAAGTCTTGGTTAGAGTCGGAGTGACTCGGATAGCCAAGCAAGAAGTCTTGCCTAGAGTTGGGATGACTCGGATAGGTAAGCAAGGAGTCATGGCTAGAGTCGGGAGGACTCGGATAGTCATGCATGGGAGGCTCCCTCTCGGATAGGGAGTTGGCTATTGTATTGGTAGGCCTAGGCGTATGGTTAGACATAGACTCCGATAGAGCGGGGTACACGGGAGGTGTATGCACTCTTGAGGAATTTCTAATCTACCATCGATGTTGGTTTTGTGTGGTGTCCAATATATGGTGGTTTCGCATCATTGAGGGATTTCACACTTTCCAATAGGGTTGGGTAGGCTTAGACTTCACTAGGTTGGGTGAGCTAAAGATTGGTCACTTTGTGAATGTTCTATGTTTACTTTCCAATAATATAGTACCCAATGGTTGTAGTTCAACCCGTGGATGTTTCCTCCTTGGAGGTTTTACCACGTTAAAAAATCTCTTGTGTCAATTCTTCCTATCTCTATCTCTTATATTTTATTTGTACATTTTATTATCTTGTTTCATAATATTCTCTTATGATGTATTGTGAAGCAAGACTTTGTATAGTGTGATTAGTGAACTCATTTTATTGATCAATTTTATTTCTATGATTCTTTTGTATATTGTATTTGTGTATAGTGATATTTGATCACTCTTGTAACTCATTGAATATATAGTGAAATACAAGTATTCTTTGTTATTGTACTTATTTGTTTGTTTACCTCATACAACTTGATGATGTATGTAGACCATGCTTATGTGATTACCTATTCATATTGTCTATGTATGTTGTCTCTTCTTAGTATATTTGTTGTATATAAGGCAACCTTGAGGGACAAACGAAAGTTTGTTCAAGGGATTGAAAAAGGAGTAAAAAACCTATTCACCCTCCCCCCCCCCCCCCCCCCCCCCCCCCCCCCCTCTCTAGGTATGTCTTAAGCAATTTAACTACGTTTGTGAGTTCAATACATCTGGGAATATGTTGAGAAGGATGTTAGATTAGGATTCAAGCTAAAGTTGTAGAATTCTTTTGCTAGCATTTGAGTGGGATCAAATGAGATATGATGAGTTTAAAATCATCGGAGTGTCTTCAAGTAAAAGAATCTAGTGCACTGGGTGCATTGAACTGGATCACAATGAAAAGCTTTATCTAGAACCGTCAATAGATAATAGTCTTTTCATTATCAGGACAATCGGAGAGTCTATCTTAATCCTAAGATAAATGATGGACTTATGGTTGCAAGTGATATCATTTAAGTTATCAATGAGTACGATTATATAGCATAGTCTATCCTCGATAGTTTGGTGATATTCATTTTTTAATCGATAGAGGTCTTCATTTATAAATATGGACATCGTGGCTCCATTTATTAAATGAGAGTATAATATCATCATATGGATATTTTAAGGTAATTGGATATTAAATCTCAATGTTGAGTTTTCGATAGTGACTATTGAAAACATGGCTTCTGAATAAGTCAAAATATCCAAGTTCAAAACGTGATCATATGAGTAAATATGGTAACTTGGAGAGTTATAGGCGGTCTATGAACTCTTGGCGATTACTGATATTAATCACGAGGATACACTATCTCCAACATGATTGTCTAGGGTATGAATGAGGAACATCTTCTTATTCTATCTTTATTTAAGAGTTCAATTTTAGTTCTTTAGTGGAATGAGTTAAAATTAATGGATCAGACCTAAGTGAATCATTTGTTGATTGTGATTAGGTTATGTCTATTGAAGCTTAAATTTAGATAGCCCGCCAAGATCCCCAATCCACACGGACTTGCATGGATCACTTGATATATTCTACCGGACCAATTTATGGGTCCATCTAGAATTGCATTTAATATATTAAGAATATAATTTGCACATTATTTGTTTAATGGGCTGATCAATTATATTAATATATTAATGAAAGGCATGTGGGCTTGTTTCTTTTAGTAAGAATGGGTTTGGTTCACATGTGGGCTTTTTATTTAAAGTCCAATGGATTAAATAAAATAAGAAAATAATATTTGGCCCATATATATAATGTGGGGCGGCAAGGCTAAATTTTTAGTCAAAAATATTATTTTATTTTATTGTTTGATTAAATGAGAATTAATTAATTTATTAATTAATTATTTAATTAAGAAACAAAATCTTTTTCTAATCAGGAAATATATTTTCTAGAGTTATACTAAAGGTAAAAGACTTATTTGGTAAGAAAATAAATATTAAGTTTTATTTATTTAATCAAATAGGAAAGTCTTTTATTTAGTCAATAAAAAGAATAAAAACACTTATGAGTTGAATTAGGGTTAGGAGTCTAAAGTTGATGGGAATTAGGGTAAAACACAAATCCTTTTTTGTAGAGGATTTTCGACCAACCCTAATAGCATTACAAGGAGATTTCGGCAACCCTAATTAAATGAGAAGTAAAATTCGGCCACCCTATATAATACATAATATAGGGTTCGGCCACCCCTAAGTTTTTACTGAAACAATTTCTTCTTCTTCTTCTCATACTCATAGAAAAGTGAATGTACACAAACGAAGTTAAATTGCTTAAAGCATACCTAGAGGGGGGGGGGGGGGGGGGGGGGGGGGTGAATAGGTTTTTACACCTTTTTTCAAACCCTTGAACAAACATCCGTTTGTCCCTCAAGGTAGCCTTACACACAACACTATAATCCAAGATAGACATACATAGACAATATGATGACACAATCATAATTGAAATGTCTAAGTATATCAACAAGTCATGTGAGGTAAAATATCAAATAATCATAACAACAAAATAAACTTGTATTTCATAAGATGTTCAATGTGTTACAAGAGTGAGCAAAATGTCACTAAACAAATATTACAATATACAAAAGAATCAAAGATACAAATTGATCTATAGAATGAATATACTAATCACACTATACAAAGACTTGATTCAAAATACATCACAAGTCAATATTATGAATCAAGACAATAAAATATACAATTAAAATATAAGAGAAGAGATAGAAAGAATTAACACAAGGGATTTTTTTAACGTGGTAAAACCTCCAAGGAGGAAACATCCACGGGTTGAATTACAACCATTGGGTACTATATTATTGGAAAGTAAACATAGAACATTCACAAAGTGACCAATCTTTAGCTCACCCAACCTAGTGAAGTCTAAGCCTACCCAACCCTATTGGAAAGTATGAAATCCCTCAATGATGCGGAACCACCATATATTGGACAACACACTCAACCAACATCGATGGTAGATTAGAAATTCCTCAAGAGTGCATACACATCCCGTGTACCCCGCTCTATCGGAGTCTATGTCTAACCATACGCCTAGGCCTACCAATATGTTAGCCAACTCCCTATCCAAGGCACTCTTGCCTCTAGGGAGCCTCCCATGCATGACTATCCGAGTTCTCCTGACTCTAGCCATGACTTCTTGCTTACCTATCCAAGTCATCCCGACTCTAGGCAAGACTTCTTGCTTGGCTATCCGAGTCATCCCGACTCTAACCAAGACTTCATGCCTTTTACAAGGACTTCCTAGTGTGATCATGTGAATGCAAATGATGCAAACATTCATTTCAACATAGAACATGTGATCAATACATTCTATGGCACAAATAGACCTAAACATGTGAAAACACAATTAATCAAGTCTAGATGCAAAAATCCATGAATAGAAACCTAAGCATGTGAAACACCTAACACATATACTCAAAGTCTCATTCACACATATAACACTTGAATCACAAAATGTTCATTAAGTCCTAATTCAAGATGCTATCAATATACAATCAAAGTCTAGATATATGAGATTAAAATCAATCAATATACTAGACAAAAATATAGAGCAAGGTTTTGAGATTTACATCAATCAAAACCTATATTCTCTAAATCACAAACAAATACACAAATCCTTGATTTCTCCAATCAAAGGACCAAATCAAATCTCAAAGTCATTTTAACACAAAATTAATTCAATTAAGTATCAAACAACCTAAGATGCCATTCTAATCACAATACAACTCACAAACAAATGTAAAACCTAGAATCATAAAATCTAGTCAACATAAGTCCACAAATTGAGTTTCAATTGGAATGATAATCAAGCTACCTTTTCAAATAGCTTTCATAAAACAATAACATATATATAGAAGAAGAAACCCCAAGCAAATGGAAGGTGAAATAACAAGAAATCCCAAAGTTGAGACTCAAACCTCAAGTTCTGCAGCTGGTACGAATTTCAGTGTCCAACCACTTGAAATCACGATCAATCAGCCACCAAATCACTTGGAGATGTTAGAGGACTCAAATACGAACACTCTCCAACTTGAATCACTCAAATCCGACTCCGGATGAGGAAGATATGGTGTTTTGAAGTTTGGAAAAATTGGAGAGAAGTGTATACGGGAATTCTGAAATTTTTGCTTGGAAATTCAAAATGAGAGAGAGAGGGAAGAAATAGGAGGAGAGAGAGAGGTCTTATTGACCAATCATGTGGTGCCACGTCACCCCCAGGCCGTGGGGGGCGCGTGGCCCACACGGGAGCAGAAGGGGCTCCAGGCCGTGGGGCCCACGGCCTCAACCACGGCCAGCCCATGTGGCCCACGGCCTGGGCTGTCCTCTCCCGCGCACTCTCGGTTCGTCGGCCCGTATCTCGAGCGTCCGAACTCCGAATTCGAATCCGTTTTCGGATTACAAACCGTGACTCTCTCACACACAAAAACGACTATACAACTTTGAAAAACGGTTGAGAAATCATCTCGGAAATCATCGATGAAGTCAACACAACGTAAGAGAACGTAAAGTGGCATAGTCAACACGTTTGGACTCGAAACCTTATGAATGAGTAACCGAAACGACCGGAACTCAATAAGGCATTGAATAAGAACATGTTCAAGTCCTAAACACAAAATACGGAAACATATAAACACAAATACACACACATATGCTAGTTTCCGGACATAGTCCTAGAAAATGCAAAACACAAAGTTTATTAACTAAAAGTGAATGCATGAGCATATTTTGCCAAGTGTGTGAAAGTGAAATGTAAATGAAATAAAATCATGAAGGAACACACAAAAATGATATGTGTGGGTGTGTGCCTAGCCTTGTAAGAGATAAGAGGTCATGTATACCTTTGTAGACCGATAATGTCCGAAACTCTTAAAAGCCGGCAACTTGAACGAATAATGGTTGAGACGTCCTTCGTCTTTGAAATCCTTCATTTTCTAACCACTAAACATTACAAGTAAAACACGTTTTGATATGGAATTAATGCCAACACTAATTATCAACCTAACAAAAAGTGTTTGATTATTCTGCCAAGACAAAAAAGAGAGAAGAGATTATTCTGTTGATAGTACACTGATTGCTTATTCATCAATAGGCTTGTGTGTACAATATCGAATTAGGTTCACACGAGTTTCGATCATTAGATTGAGAACTCAAAAGTGACCGGAATAATCTTTATAGTCTTTTTGGTTGTTTTGCGACTAACAATAAGAAAAGAAAGTTTGTTTGTCCATTCTCAGGTACGCAATTCAAAGAAAAGGGAGACCACGCTCCTAGGTGATCCACGTTCGTGCTAGGATTGAAGATCTTGCGGATTACCATCGACGTAAGTCAATCGGATCACGCGACAAAAGGTATTCTTCTTTTGTTGGTTATATGTATGTTTAATTAATTTAAAGGGTTAAGGTTCATCAAAGGAAAAATTTTAAAACATACTAAATCTCTTTTTAGTTTCGCTTCCGCTGCGTTGACCGATATTTTTCCCTACACATTTTTAATTGTTGTGATATGTGATTTTGCAATATTTGTAAAATCAACAATCGTAAAATTGGTGGAAGATTGAGTGATTTGATTGTGTTTGTGTTTAAGAAGTATTGTGGTCATTTGGCTTGAGTTGTGTATTAAATAATTTGGAAGTTGAAGGGTTGCACACCAAGTGTTTGATCAAAAGCTTGTGTGACAAGCGTTTGACAAAAAGTGGTGGTATTCAGCACTAAACCAGTAAACCATTCATCCCCCTAGATACCTTGTGTATATTTCAATGTTCCTTGGTAATACCTTGTGCTTTACCACAGTCTCCCTCAATAATGCATTATTTATGAGGGAAAACATTATTCAAAATGATTTCTTAATTTGGTTTTGATCATAACATTTATGACGGCGGCTTTCCTCCATCTCCAACCATTATTATCCCTTGGAAATAAATTATTTCAATTTCAGAAGGCATGTCAGAAAAGGGGTTATTTCCCACAATATTATTTCCAAGGGAAACCGACGATATTTTCGCGTTGGAACCGTGTATTTCTGAGGGCATAAGATAAATCTTAATAAAAATAAATCAATTTTCATAAAATAAAGACGAGTTATCCTTATGACAAAGAGAGAGGTTGAGAAAATTTTCAAAAGGTTGGTTTTTTTTTTTTTTTTTTTTTTTTTTTTTCATTATTTGTTTCATCTGTGCTAAATAAATTTTAAAAAAAAAAATCAATTCTTCACAAAAATGAATTTATATTGAAGTTATAATTATTTTCATATATCATGCTAAAACAAAAGGCAAACAAAATAAAGTAAAACGGTTTAAAATAAACGATTGAAAATAATTTATTTAAAAAAGAAAAAAAAAAACAAACATTGCTTGCTTAAACAAAAATAGCTTTTGAATTACAGTTCAATTACACATCATGATATAGTTGTATCTTCATTTCTCGCATGCATATTATACATGTAACTATCCTTGGATAGAAAACATGTATTTTTGTGTTTATTACTTATCTAGAGACTAACCAATGACATATTCCACTTTAAAAATTAGTTTAAAACAAAATATTAAGAAGAACAAAAATTTGTCGAGTGTAACTGTGTACACACATTGTTAACGGAATGTATTCCTATTATGGTGTTCATCAAAACAATTCATTGTCAACAGAATATATTCCTATTATTGTGTTCATCCAAACAATTCTAATATTTCAAACAAATTTCATCTAAAGAATTCGGTACCTAAATATATATATATGTACGTATCACTAGTAATCAAGAAAGCCATATCAAATTCAAAGTTCCAATTATTCAGACCTTAACTGTAACATTTTCACCAGCATGATGAGTGCTTACAGACTTGTCCTTGTATTAATTTTGTAAGGATTCCCGTTTTGTTGATTGGCTTATTTCGTGGACAAACCACGTGTTGGGGATTGTATGTAAGGGTAGCTTAAGTGATAGATATTCAAGCTCAAGACCCTCTCATGTCCTCAAGGTTGATAAGCACCAAAGGTAATACTCTAAGTGCTTACTTGACTTGAAGAGATAGTTGCACACACTCACAACTCATGCATATGTTTAATCTTTGTATGTTGTGTGTCTTATTTGTGTGCCTTAATACTTATTAACATCTCTTCTTGCATGTTAGTTTGATTGCATCTTGCATATCCAATTGCCTTGTCATGCTTAGACTTAGGATTGCATTTTTGCACTGGGCGCTCCCAAAAGCGCTCTACAAAAGTGCTGTACGAATAGCCCCCATTAGGCGCTGTACAGACCTGATCGATTTAATTCGGTCGCTGTACGAGCGCTGTAGAGGCGCTCTACAAAGCGCTCTACGTAGAGCACCCCTCTGTTTTCTCGCGAGAACAGAGCAGGGGCGCTGTACAGAGGCGCCCTACGTACAGCGCCCATGGCAAAATTGTGGTGTCACTTATCAAAACGACCACACTTCATCTTGACACCCTATATATATGCCACTTTGACTTTAGGTCAATTACAAGAGTTCATATTCAGATTTCATACTTAGGATATTTTTCAAAGAGAAGAAAAATTCCAAGAACTCATTTTTAATTACTCAAACACTTTTTCATGATCATCAATCATCATCTAGCATCATCTTAGATCATCTAGATGTCTTCTTGCATGGATTCTTCATCATACTTTGCTTGGTAAGCTTTTCACTAATATCTTACATATTTTGTGTTTCTCTTAACAAGCAATCTCATTTAATTACTTGTATGTTATTTTATATACATTGAATACAAGTTTGAGATTAGTATGATGTATGTTTGAGAAGTTGTATTGTGATAGCTAATTAGGTTTTGTGCTTAATCTTGATTAGCTAAGCTATTTGACATGTCATCTAGCCATTTATATCTAGGATTGTTTTAATTGCAAAATCATTATCCTAGATAAGCATATAGAGTAACCTAGCTCTAATTTGCATTTTGAATATTCATACATATTCACTTAGGTTGTTTCTCTTCATTGAGAAGTAAGTCTTGGGGCTAAGAGTGCTTAGGCCTCAAGCAAATTGGAATAGGGTTGCTAATAAAGGCCCGCTAGGTAGAAGTGAGGGGTTACAGACCAGAGTGTTAGACGAGGTTTACATAGGTTGTAAACTTCATTTCAATTAGTGATTTCGAGTTCCGAGTGTGGCGCACTATACAGCCCGTGGTTTTTTCCCAGTGGTTGGGTTTCCATGTATATATCTTGTGTTATTTAAATTCTGCACATATTACACTTGATATATTATTTTGACTAGTTAGGGGCATTTTCGTAAAATTGACTTGCTTGCGAAAATTGGGTAAAAAACGTAAAATCTATTCCCCCCCCCCCCTCTCTAGATAGTTTTATACACACCGTGCTATAATTAGTTTCAAATTTCTTTTGTTATGCTTCAAACAATATGTGAAGCAGGTCTTCTCCGTGCGAAACGTACAATCAATATCACCAATTATGTTTGGGTAGACCCTTCGGAGGTTGATATCACCGTTCATTGTAAATCAGGTGATGATGATCTCAGTAAACATGTACTTCCCTATAAAGGTTCGTACACATTTAGATTTCGACCTCGGGGGAGCTCCTTATTCTACTGTAGTTTTGCGTGGCAAAATCAGTTCAAAAGGTATGATATTTACAAAGATGGTAGGGATCGTAACTTATGTCGTGTTTGTAAGTGGTTTATAAAAGAAGGAGGTCCATGTTTTTGGAACTATGGAAATCAGAATGTAGAGTGCAAGCAATGGAAATAAATTAGCGTAGCAATGAATTACTATTTACTAGTATGCATTTTATTATTGATGTAATAAACTTCTCAGAATGTAGCTGAGATATGTCAAATATTATGAATTTTATTTGTTTTTTTTGTAAGAAAAAACTTCATTGAATATAAGTGGTATGGTTTTTTTTTTTTCCTGGTTAGAAACATATAAAAACAAATACTTTAACATTTATACCCTTTCAACTATTAATTTTATATGTTTATATATATATTTTTGAAAGATTATATGTTTATATTTTAGTATATAAAAAACAGCTAAAAAAAAACAATTTAATAGATTGTAAAACAAAATTATTTAGTTATTGATAAGATTTCAAATTTTTAATTTGTGACGGATAATTTCAATTAAAAAACTATCGGAATTTATAAATATTTCAAACTAATATCTATTCATAATAAATCATCATGAACTTTTAATAAGGATTTTGCATAGGATGTCAATAGGGCAAATGAGAATATGGGGGAAGGTCCCCATGCCCTAGCCTTCGTTTGTGGGAAACAGGGGTGGGGTAATTTGGAAGGAAGTATCGCCACCCCCACCAATTTCCCTCATTTTCCCCATTTCCCCAGTACTACAACCCCATTTGATCCTATCCGATTGTGTTCCTCTGTTCCCCTCATTTGATCTCGTTTGACTTGAAATTTTAAAATCATTTGGTAAATACAATTTTTTGTTTTTCTCCTTTTACTAATGTAATAAAATTTAATCATTCACAAATATATATATATATATGTTAATTTAAACTAATTAAACAATTTAACGAGTTAAAAAATAAAAAAAATAAAAAAAATAAAAAAGACATTTTGGGTGTGCAGAACATTACAAGAAAACAATAATTTTCAACCGAGCCAAATTTGGATCAATAATTGTTGTTTTTCCAGCCGCAACTGCTTGAAAAGCCCAATCATGCTCTTTTGTTGGGTTAGGAGTTGACTTACAAGCAAATACTTTATTTAACTAAACAATCTTGAGACTATGTATTTCATTTTTAACTTACATTTACATGTACTTCATTTATAAATAATTATATATTATTTATTATCTTTTGAGTAATTATTTTCTAGTTAATATTATTTTATATATTTTAACTCATGAATAATACTACTGTAACATAGTTTTCATATCTCTTAGGTTCCCTATTAGAAATAAATTATAATTTATTATAATTATTCTGTTAATTCCATATAATAGCCACTTTAGTTTTCCAATTTTTACATATAGCCACAAGTTTTTAAGAAACCGAATATAACCGATATAGTGATTGTGTGGTGGAAGTTAGTAGGTTCTTGGACAATTATAACCCTGGAGAGCTATCAGTGGTTGTTGATGTAAGAGGTCGAAAATGACCCTATCATTATATAATCTACTTTGTGGGTAATCGATCCATCTTCTCCTTATATCTCAGATGAAGGCAATCCCCAAACCCAATCCCTAAAATATGTTGTGGCTTCCAACTGATTTGTACATCATCTTATTAAATTGAAATTCAAGTCAGTTAACCCAAACCTAGATGAAGGCAATCCCCAAACCCAATCCCTAAAATGCGCTGCGGCAAATGTCTTCCAAGTTCCAACTTATTTGTACATCATCTTATTAAATTGAAATTCAAGTCAGTTAACCCAAACCCTTACACTTCGAAATGGCACCCAATTAAAATAATTTACCCGCAATATTTCTACCATAATCTTTTTTCCAGTTGTCGATTCGTTGTTGTGATTGAAGTGGTCCTTGTTAGGATTCCCATATCTTGATTGGCTTATTTCGTGGACAAACCACATGATGGGGTTGATTGTGTAAGGGTAGTTTAGGTGGTTGATCTTCAAGCTCGAAGGCCCTTCTAAGACCTCAAGGGACAAGCACGCCAAAGGTATAATTTCTAGTGCTTGATTTTCGTTGAAGAGATTTAGTTAGCAAACACACACTTAGCATACTTGCTCTTGTGTGCATACTCTTCACATGTCACTTTACACACTAGCACTTTGATTGATATCTTGTTGTGTGTATATGTGTGGTATAATTCATTTCCCGAAGAATGTTCAGAAACGTTCGTGCTTGCACGATGGTGTGCATGTCTTAGCATGATGGTTAACCATTTGAGAAGGTCTCATTCTTCTCTTGGATAAGTGGTAGTTTTGGTTTGGTTGTTTGGAGTAAGTGTCTAGTTTCAAAACATTGGATTTCAATGTTTTAAATGTTTTTCAAAACTGACCTTTGTATGGTCTTGTGACCATAACTTTTTATAAAAAGATTGAAATTGAGTTTTGTAAAATTCTGGGAAAACTAGACACCCATACCTTTCCAACGGTATATTATTCGTAATATTTCATGACCGTTTGGATTGGTTTTGAAAATTCCAAAGTGACCACTAAAACAGGGCATCACAGCTGTGATCCGAATCTGACCATTGGTCACTCAATTGATCATAACTTTTTCTACAGACATCAAAATGTCATTCCATAAATTGGAGTAGAAAGTAGACTTCCATACCTTTCCAACGATATATCATATGAAAGGTTTCGATGTCGTTTGGTCATGTTTCGGTGCGCTCAAATATTGAGCTTTGCTGTGGCGGATTTCCGCGGGCCGTGGCCGCAAAACAAGGGCGCAGAAAAGGGACCAGAACGTCAAGTCAATTCTGCGCCCTCAATTCTGCTGGCACGGGTAGCAGAATAGGCCGCCGATTTGGCCCGTAAAGTTGGGACAAAATTGTCTTTTCACCCAACCTTTTCACTCTCTATAAATACATCCTTATCTCTGGTTCAAAACACAAGTTCTTCAATGCTTAAGAACCCTAAACTTAAAAGAGAGAAAATCATTTCAAGAACTCATTTTTAACCACTCAAATCAAATCACTTTTGCATCAAATTTCATATTTGATCTTCTATGCCTTCATAGAATTGATCCATGCATGGTTTTGAATCATCACATCTTATTTGGTATGTTCTTCACTAATTTCATATTACTTTAGTGTTTTTCATATTAATACATCTCTTTAATTGCTTGTATGCTTTTGATTATATGCTAGATACAAGTTAGAGATTATTTGTGATGAAAATGATTGGGTGTTGTATTGTGATAGCCAATTAGGTTTTTGATTAATCTTGATTAGCTAAGCTATTTGACATGTCATCTAGCCATTTATATCTAGGATTGTTTTAATTGCAAAATCATTATCCTAGATAAGCATATAGAGTAACATAGCTCTAATTTGCATTTTGAATATTCATACATATTCACTTAGGTTGTTTCTCTTCATTGAGAAGTAAGTCTTGGGGCTAAGAGTGCTCAGGCCTCAAGCAAATTGGAATAGGGTTGCTAATAAAGGCCCGCTGGGTAGAAGTGAGGGGTTACAGACCGGAGTGTTAGACGAGGTCTACATAGGTTGTAAACTTTATTTCAATTAGTGATTTCGAGTTCCGAGTGTGGCGCACTATACAGCCCGTGGTTTTTCCCAGTGGTTGGGTTTCCACGTATATGTCTTGTGTTATTTAAATTCCGCACATATTACACTTGATATATTATTTTGACTAGTTAGGGGCATTTTCGTAAAATTGACTTGCATGCGAAAATTGGGTAATATTTGATAAAATCTATTCACCCCCCCTAGCTTTATATTATACACACCGTATTCTTTTCAGTCCTAATATATTTCAGCCATCCCCAATATCAGAGATGGTATGTATCCTTAGGAAATCGAACTATAACTGTAAATATATTTGATTGATTTCTTTCATAATTTTCATATAACATATGTTGAAAATGATTGAGAAGGGTCATCTTGTTCTTTTTCGTGGCAGCCTATGTGTGTTTATGTCAGTCTAAATACATATGATTGATTTCTTTCATATTCATATAACATATGTTTATGGCAGTCTAAATACATATGATTGATTTCATTCATATTCATATAACATATGTTGAAAATGATTGAGAAGGGTCTTCTTTTTCTTATATTTTGATTGGCTTATTTCGTTGACAAACCACATTTGGGGATGATTTTATAATGGGTAGCTTAGGTCCTCATTGGCAATCTTCCAAGCATCCCGGTGACTTCAAGAGGAAGAGCAAAAGGTAAATCACTTGACTTCTTCTTGAATAGATTAGTTGCACACACACACACACTTCTTCATGCATGATTTATTCATCTTGCATTTGTGCTTTAATTCTTATATGTGTGCATTCTTCACACTTCACACTTGTACCTCTTTGTTGGATTTTGTTCTGTGATAGTGTCTAGTAATTCATTTCTGTTTGTGTAATCGGAAACGTCCGTACTTGCACGATGGTATGCATATCTTAGCACAATGATTGACCATTTGAGAAGGTCCTATTCTTCTCTTGGATAAGTGTTAGTTTTGGTTTGGTTGTTTGGAGTAAATTGTCTAGTTTCAAAAGATTAGATTTCAATGATTTAAATGATTTTCAAAACTGCCCATTGTATGGTCTTGTGACCATAACTTTTTATAAAAAACTTCAAAATGAGTTTTGAAAAATTCTGTACAAACTAGACACCATACATTTCCAACGGTATATTATTCATAATATTTCATGATCGTTTGGATTGGTTTTGAAATGTCCAAAGTGACCACCAAAACAGGGCAACTATGTTGTTGTCTGTTTCTGACCTTTGGTCACTCCATTAACCATAAATTTTTCTACAAATATTAAAATGTTATTTCGTAAAAAGGAGTAGAAAGTGGACATCTATACCTTTCCAATGATATATCATACGAAAGGTTTCGATGTCATTTGGTCATGTTTTGAGGCGTTTGAAGCTGAAGCTGATGCACTATCGCGTCCTAACCGTTGTACACTCACCCTACGTATAGCTGGCACCTGATTGATTTTTCAATCCACTTGTAACTTGCCCAAAAACCACCCTATGTACAGCGGTTTGCTAAGAAACTTTTTGGAAATTTTCCAAAACGACTTAGCATCAATTTGACCTCATATTTATATACCTCTTTGTTCTTAGATCATTGAAATGAGTTCAAAATCATATTTTTAACTTAGAGTATTTTCTAAGAGAGAAAATCATCCAAGAACTCATCTTTGATTACACAAACTCATTTCCATGTGCATCAAACATCATCTAAACATCATCTAAACATCATCTAGGATCATCTATGATGTATCTATGCATGGGTCTTCTTCAACGCACATGACTTGGTAAGTTGAACACCATCTATTCATTTTTGTGTTCTTACTTAGCAAGAAATCTCATTTTTAATTTGTATTCATTTAGATTATATTCTATTTACAAGAATGAGATTATTGTGTTGATTGATTGGGTTGTTTGTGATAGCTAGGTTTTCATGTTTATATAACATGTTTATGCATGATTAGATTAGCATTTATTGTGTGACTAAATGCTTTGTTTCCACCACATGAATATATGTTAAGTATGAGTTATATACTTTGTGATACATATTGTTGATTAATTGTGGTTGGTTGTGATAGCTAGCATATTGAGTGATTTCATGCCATCTAGCCAGGTCTTTTTGAGTATTGATTTAGACATTGATAATTAGAGTTTATTGATTTGTCTTTAAATCTCTAATTAAGTGTAAGTGCCTCAAGTTTGATTGGCTTATTTTGGTAACAAACCACATGTGGGGTTTGATGTAAGGGTAGCTTAGGCTTTTGATGGTTGGTGCTTTGCACAACCAAGTCCCTCTCAAGACCTCAAGAGAAAAAGCACCAAAGGTAAATTTCTAAGTGCTTACTTGCTTTGAAGAGATGTAGTTGCACACACTCACAATTCATGCATATCTTTAATACTTATATGTTGTGTGTTTTTATATGTGTACATTTATGTTTATTAATATCTCTTCTTGCATGTTTATTTGATTGCATCTTGTTCATTAAAATGACATGACATGTTTAGGTATTAGGATGCAAAGCCAAGGGATTTTGGTGCCCTGGTTTGACGGTCTGTGACCGTAGAATCAGGCCGCCGAATTGTGACCAGTTAATCTGATGTCTTTTCAGCGCCCTTGGTTCGGCGTTAAGGGGCCTCATAACATGGCCATAGAAATCAGATCAGTGGGTTGATTATAATTTTGCTCTCATGTTCGGTGGGCAAGGGAATAGAATGAGGGCGTATAATTACCCGTTTTATGGGTACTTTTCCAAAACGACGTGGTTTCATTTTGGCACCCTTTAAATATGCCTCTTCAGTTTTAGGTCAAGCTCAAGAGTTCAAAAATCATATTTTTCCCTTAGAACATTTTTCAAGAGAAAAAATTCATAATAACTCACATTTAAACACTCAAAGTCATTCCTTTGTGCATTAAAGTTCATCTAGCATCATCTATGACCACATAGGATGCATCCATGCATGGTTCTACAATATCACATCTTGCTTGGTAAGGTTTTCACTAATTTTATCTAATCTTAGTGTCTTTCTTAACAAGTCATCTCTTTAATTACTTGTATGCTCTTAGAATATATTCTAGATATAAGATAGAGATTGTTTGTGATGTTTTGATTGAGTGTTGTAATGTGATAGCTATACCTAGGATTGTTTAATCTAAGTTAGCAAAGCTTTATGCCATGTCATTTAGCATTTGATATCTAGGATTGATTTAATTGTCATCTTATAATCCTAGATAAGCATTTAGTGTTCCCCTAGCTCTATTTGCATTTTGGATATCATATATATTCATAGAGGTTATTCAATCTCTTCATTGAGAAGTAAGTCTTGTGGCTAAGGTTGCTTAGGCCACAAGCAAATTGGACTAGGTCCACTTTTATAGGCCTGCCGGTAGTAGTGGCAGGTTATAGACTGTGAGAGGTTGAGGTCAACCTAGGTAGTAAACGTCATTGCAATTAGTGGATTCGAGGTTTGTGTGTGGCGCACATAACATCCCGTGGTTTTTCCTTGTTGAAGGTTTTCACGTAAAAATCAAGTATCATTTAATTTCCGCATTCTACGCTTGATTGTTGTTTTGACTAGATAGGGTTTTTTATTGAATATTGATTAATCAAGAAAATTTGGTAATTAACTTGATTAAAATCTATTCACCCCTCCCCTTTAGATATAATTAGGCATGCCATAATAGTTTCATAGTTGATTCAGTGAACTGGTTAGGGGTCTGAACATTATATGTGCGATTTGGATGTCTATTCCCATAATATCAGGGAGAAAACTTCCCCACACATATTTGGTAAAAAGCTCATGATGGGATTTGAATCCCTCATCACTAACATGAAAGGGGACGAGCACTACCATATGTGTATATTGGGGATGTGCTTTAATAAAGTAAATATTAGTTAGGTTGGTTTTGAAGTCTCCAAAGAAACTACTAAAATAGGGGAACTCCATTTCATTCCAAAACTGACATTTCATTACTTAGATGATCATAACTTTTTTTTACAAACATTGTATTCATGTTTTGTAAATTAGGTTTGAAAGTAAGGATCTATAGCTTTCCAACGATATATTACACAATAAGGTTTGATGTCATTTGACCTAGTTTTGAAGTTGAAACAAATACTCGGTGTGTCTAATATTAATCTAAAGGGGGGGGGGGGGGGGGGGGGGGGGGTGAATATATTTTAATCGTTATTACCCAATTTTCGCGATTAGTCAAATTTACGAAAATGCCCCAATCTAGTCAATATACAAAATCAAGCATACAAGTACGGAAATTAAAGAACGCTTGATTTTTACGTGGAAACCCTCAACAGGGAAAAACCACGGGCTGGTAAGTGCGCCACACTCGAACCTCGAATCCACTAATTGTGATAGCGTATACAACCTAATCCAGGTTTGACGGCCTAATCCCGGCCAATATCCCGCTACCACTACCCGTAGGCCTGTAAAAGTGGACCTAGTCCAATTTGCTCATGTGAACACTTAATCCCGGTGTACGACCTAATCTTGGTCTATCACACAAGACTTACTTCTCTGAAGAGATCAACACCCTAAGTGAATATGCAATGATATCCAAAAATGCAATATAGAGCTAGGGTACTCTAGATGCTTACCTAGGATTATATGATGACAATAAAATCAATCATAGATATGAAAATAGCTATATGTCATGGCATACAACTTTAGCTAAGTAAAGGATAACCAATCCTAGATACAAAGCTATCACAAAAAACCCACAAACATTCAAAAGATTAACTAGTTGATTAAAAAACAATCTATCAACCTAGTTATAAATAAATCACACAAGAATGTTTATGGCATAGCTTTTAGGCAATAATGACCTAATCAATTAAGCTATCAAAAATAATCTCAATCATATAATGAGATTAATTAGCTAGATATAAAATAGGCATGAAAACCTAGCTAACATAAATAACCCAATCAACACATAATCTCAATCATGTATGTAGAAATTAATCTAAACACATACAAGTAATAAATGAGATAAAATTGATAAGTAGAAACACTAATTATGTAAGATAAAAGTGTTCAACAAATCATACCATGTGTGTTGAAGAAGACCCATGCATTAGCACATGCTAGATGAACCTAGATGATGCCTAGATGATGATTTGTGCATGTGGGAATGGGTTTAGAGAGATAAAGATGTAATCTTTAAACTTTTTCTCTCAAGTCTCTCTTTCTCTCTCAAGAATAAGGAGCCTCTCTCTCTAGGGTTTAATTTTGTGGCTCACCTCTCAAAATGATGAGAAAGATATGTATTTATAATGCCCAAATGAAACTACGTCGTTTTGGAAGAAATGGAAAAAGTATGGGCATTTTCGTGGTACTCGCGTCAGTGCAGCGACTCAAGATTCGAGCGCTTTGAAACATGGCCAAACGACATCAAAACCTTTCATATAATATATTGTTGGAAAGGTATGGATGTCTACTTTCTATTCGTTTTTACAGAATGAAATTTAGATGTCTGTAGAAAAAGTTATGGTCAATTGAGTGACCAAAGGTCAGAAACAGACAACAACAGAGTTGCCCTGTTTTGGTTGTAACTTTGGAGATTTTAAAACCAAACCAAACGGTCATGAAATGTTACGAATAATATACCGTTGGAAAGGTATGGGTGTCTAGTTTATACAGAAATTTTCAAAACTCATTTTGAAGCTTTGTGTAAAAAGTTATGGCCACAAGACCATACATAGGTCGGTTTTGAAAATCATTTAAACATTGAAAACCAATCTTTTGAAACTAGACATTTTACTCCAAACAATCCAACCAAATCTAACACTTATCCAAGAGAAGAATAAGACCTTCTCAAGTGGTCAATCATCGCGCTAAGACATGCACACCATCGTGCAACCGCGGACGTTTCCGATCACATAAACGGAAACGAATTACACCACACTTAAGACTAATCATGAAGTGCAAGTGTGGGAAGTGAATGCATCCTAATGCCTAAACATGTCATGGCATTTCAATGAACAAGATGCAATCACTTAAACATGCATAAATAGAATTCATGGCTTTGCATCCTAATGCCTAAACATGTCATGGCATTTCAATGAACAAGATGCAATCAAATAAAACATGCAAGAAGAGATGTTCAAGAACATGCATGCACACATATAAAACACACAACATACAAGAATAAGATTTATGCATGAGTTGTGTGTGTGTGCAACTAGATCTCTTCAAAGCAAGTAAGCACTAGAATTTACCTTTGGTGCTTCTTCTCTTGAGGTCTTGAGAGGGCCTTGGTTGTGTAAAACACCAACCATCAAATACCTAAGCTACCCTTACATCAAGCCCCAATATG
The DNA here is from genome assembly GCA_030490815.1 of Acer saccharum. Classification (NCBI taxonomy): domain Eukaryota; kingdom Viridiplantae; phylum Streptophyta; class Magnoliopsida; order Sapindales; family Sapindaceae; genus Acer; species Acer saccharum. Next base: position 26,970,141 of record CM059866.1, read on the forward strand.
TGGTTTGTCCACGAAATAAGCCAATCAAAAGATGGGAATCCTTACAGAAGTGCTTGAAAACAGAGCATATTGCTGTCACATGCAGCTAGCTTGACCATGGGTGCGCCAATATGCCCCATCGGCCTTGGCGTGCTAGCCTTGGCCTTAGGGTAACAGCTACTGCGTGCATGGCCCTTAGCACAGCCAAGGTTGCGGGTTACGCGTTTTAAGGCCGATTGAGGTGATTCTAAAGCCAATCACTTCATAAAATTGACAATCGTGAAATTGGTGGAAGATGGAGTGATTTGTGTTTGTATTTAAGAAGTATTGTGGTTACTTGGCTCAAGTTGTGCATTAAAGTATTTGGAAGTTGAAGGGTTGCACACCAAGTGTTTGATCTAAAAAAGATCCATTTAATATTTACCTTTGATTATGCATCTAGTCTTATAGGATGTTTGATCTAGCATTTTATTTGTTGGTTCATGTCATGAACACTTAGATAATTTTGCTTGTGATTGATTGAAGTCTTAATAGATCATGTAGATCATGTAGTGATCTTGATTGAGTGCTTTGTGGATGGACAATCACTAGTAAAGGCCCGATGGTAGAATAGATAGAGTACATGTTAATAGGAGTGTGAAATTGTGTGAATCGATTAATTGTTAGTGTAATTGTTTATTCAACTAGTGGATTGTGCTATACTGGTCATGGCTGATCCATGGATGTTTCCTCATTGTTGAGGTTTTAGTGTTTTACCATGTTAAGCCGCATGTGTTCATTTTTAATTGTTGTTATATGTGATTTTGCTATATTTGAAAAATCAACAATCGTGAAATTGGTGGAAGATTGAGTGAATTTGATTGTGTTTGTGTTTAAGAATTATTGTGGTCATTTAGCTTGTGTATTAAAGTATTTGGAAGTTCAAGGGTTGCACACCAAGTGTTTGATCAAAAGCTTGTGTGACAAGTGTTTGATCAAAAGCTTGTGTGACAAGCGTTTGGCAAAAAGTGGTGGTATTCGGCACTAAACCAGTAAACCCATTCATCCCCCTAGATACCTTGTGTATATTTCAATGTTCCTTGGTAATACCTTGTGCTTTACCACAGCCTCCCTCAATAATGCATTATTTATGAGGGAAAAAACTATTCAAAACAATTTCTTAATTTGGTTTTGATCATAACATTTATGATGGCGGCTTTCCTCCATCTCCAACCATTTTTATCCCTTGGAAATAAATTATTTCAATTTCAGAGGGCATGTCAGAAAAGGGTTGTTTCCCACAATATTATTTCCAAGGGAAACCGACGGTATTTTCATGTTGGAACCGTGCATTTCCGAGGGCATAAGATAAAGCTTAATAAAAATAAATCATTTTTCATAAAATAAAGACGAGTTATTCTTATGACAAAGAGAGAGGTTGAGAAAATTTTCAAACGGTTGTTTTTTTTTTTTTTCATTATTTGTTTCATCTGTGCTAAATAAATAAATAAAAAATAAATTCTTTACATAAATGAATTTATATTGAAATTTTAATTTTTTTCATATATCATGCTAAAACAGAAGGCAAACAAAATTAAAGTAAAACGGTTTAATATAAACGATTGAAAATAATTAAAAAAACAAAAAAAAATAAAAAAAAATAAAAATAAAAATAAACATTGCTTGCTTAAACAAAAATAGCTTCTAAATTACAGTTCAATTACACATCATGATATAGTTGTACCTTCATTTCTCGCATGCATATTATACATGTAACTATCCCTGGACAGAAAACATGTATTTTTGTGTTTATTACTTATCTAGAGACTAACCAATGACATATTCCACTTTAAAAATTAGTTTAAAATAAAATATTAAGAAAAACAAAAATTTGTCAAGTGTAACTGTGTACACACATTTTTAACGGAATGTATTCCTATTACGGTGTTCGTCAAAACAATTCATTGTCAATAGAATATATTCCTATTATTATGTTCATCCAAACAATTCTAATATTTCAAACAGATTTCATCTAAAGGATTCAGTACCTATATATATATATATATATATATATATATATATATATGTACGTATCACTAGTAATCAAGAAAGCCAAATCAAATTCAAAGTTCCAATTATTCAGACCTTAACTGTAACATTTTCACCAGCATGATGAGTGCTTATAGACTTGTCCTTGTATTAATTTCTTTTGTTATGCTTCAAACAATATGTGAAGCAGGTATTCTCCGTGCGAAACGTACAATCAATATCGCCAATTACGTTTGGGTAGATTCGGAGGTTAATATCACCGTTCATTGTAAATCAGGTGATGATGATCTCGGTAAACATGTACTTCCCTATAAAGGTGTGTACACATTTAGATTTCGCCCTCAGAGGAGCTCCTTATTCTACTGCAGTTTTGCGTGGCAAAATCAGTTCAAAAGGTATGATATTTACAAAGATGGTAGGGATCGTAAATTATGTCGTGTTTGTAAGTGGTTTATAAAAGAAGGAGGTCCGTGTTTTTGGAACTATGGAAATCAGGATATAGATTGCAAGCAATGGAAATAAATCAGCGTAGCAATGAATTACTATTTACTAGTATGCATTTTATTATTGATGTAATAAACTTCTCAGAATGTAGCTGAGATATGTCAAATATTATGAATTTTATTTGTTTTTTTTGTAAGAAAAAACTTCATTGAATATAAGTGGTATGGATTTTTTTTTTCCTGGTTAGAAACATATAAAAACAAATACTTTAACATTTATACCCTTTCAACTATTAATTTTTTATGTTTATATATATATATATATTTTTTGAAAGATTATATGTTTATATTTTAGTATATAAAAAACAACTAAAAACAAACAATTTAGTAGATTGTAAAACAAAATTATTTAGTTATCGATAAGACTTCAAATTTTAAATTTGGATAATTTCAATTAAAAAACTATTTGAATTTATAAATATTTCAAACTAATATCTATTCATAATAAATCATCATGAACTTTTTATAGGGATTTTGTATAGGATGTCAATAGGTCAAATGAGAATATGGGGGAAGGTCCCAATGCCCTAGCCTTCGTTTGTGGGAAACATGGGTGGGGTAATTTGGAAGGAAGTATTGCCACCCCCACCCATTTCCCTCATTTTCCCCGTTTCCCTAGTACTACAACCCCATTTGATACTATCCGACCATGTTCCTCTGTTCCCCTCATTTGATCTCATTTGACTTGAAATTTTTAAATCATTTGGTAAATACAATTTTTTGTTTTTCTCCTTTTACTAATGTAATAAAATTTAATCATTCACAAAAAAAGGAAAAAAATTATGTTAATTTAAAGTAATTAAACAATTTAATGATTTTTCTTTTTAAAAAAAAAAGACATTTTGGGTGTGTGGAACATTACAAGAAAACGATGTTTTTTGACTGAGCCAAATTTTGATCAATAATTGTTGTTTTTCCAACCGCAACTGCTTAAAGAACCTAATCATGCTCTTTTGTTGGGTTAGGAGTTGACTTACAAGCAAATACTTTATTAAACTTGACAATTTTGAGACTATGTATTTCATTTTTAACTTACATTTACATGTACTTCATTTATAAATATTTATATATTATTTATTATCTTTTGAGTTATTATTTTCTAGTTAAAATTATTTTATATATTTTAACTCATGAATAATAATAACATAGCTTTCATATCTCTTAGGTTCCCTATTAGAAATAAATTATTATTTATTATAATTATACGGTTAATTCCATAGAATAGCCACTTTAGTTTTCCAATTTTTACATATAGCCACAAGTTTTTAAAAAACTGAATATAACCAATATAGTGATTGTGTGGTGGAAGTTAGTGGGATCTTTGACAAGTATATCCTTAGAGAGTTGTCAGTGGTTGTTGATGTAAGAGGTTGAAAATGACCGTCATTATATAATCTACTTTGTGGGTAATCGATCCCTCTTCTCCTTCTTATATCTCAGATGAAGGTAATCTCCAAACCCAATCCCTAAAATACAATGCGGCTTCCAACTGATTTGTACATCATCTTATTAAATTGAAATTCAAGTCAGTTGCCCAAACCAAGATGAAGGCAATCCCCAAACCCAATCTCTAAAATACGCTGTGGCAAATGTCTTCCAAGTTCCAACTTATTTGTACATCATCTTATTAAATTGAAATTCAAGTCAGTTAACTCAAACCCTTACACTTTGAAATGGCACCCAATTAAAATAATTTACCCGAAATATTTTGTATCTCCGCCATAATCTTTTTTCCAGTTGTCGATTTGTTATCGTGATTGAAGCAGTCCTAATCTGTTTCAACTAGGGATGGCAATGGGTCGGGTTCAGGTCGAGTCCTACTGGACCCAGACCCGACCCGACCAAAAAAATTGGACCCAGACCCATGAAAATTTTTGGGTTCGGGTTCGGGTTCGGGTTTGGACAAGCGGGTCTTAGGAAGACCCAGACCCAGACCCAGACCCAGACCCGACCAAGGACCCATGAAAATTCACGGGTCTGGGTCTGGACCCACCGACCCATGGACCCACGGTCCAAAAAAAATTAAAAAAATACTAAATATATATATATATATATATACTTAAATATATAAATAACTAAATAATAAAAATAAATAAATAGAGGATATAAAAGGGAAATATTCTTATTTGCATTCAATTTCAATTTCAAATTTTTCAATTTTTTTTTTTTTTTAAACTCACTCACTATTCAGGTCTACGGGTCCGGGTCTATGGACCTAGACCCAGACTTGACCCGGACCAGAATCGGGTCTAATATTTTGGACCCAAACCCGAATGTGAGGACCCAAACCCGACCCACACGGTCAGGTCCGAGTCGGGTCTCGCGGGTTTGGGTCTAATTGCCATCCCCAGTTTCAACCATCCCCATTATCAGAGAAGGTATGTATCCTTAGGAAATCGAACTATAACTGTAAATATATTTGATTGATTTCTTTCATAATTTTCATATAACATATGTTGAAAATGATTGAGAAGGGTCATCTTGTTCTTCGTCGCGGCGGCCTGTATGTGTTTATGTCAGTCTAAATACAAATGATTGATTTCTTTCATATTCATATAACATATGTTTATGTCAATCTATATACATATGATTGATTTCACTCATATTCATATAACATATGTTGAAAATGATTGAGAAGGGTCTTCTTTTTCTTCGTCACAGTAGCCTGTATGTGTTTGTTTATGTCAATGTAGGAGTTTTATGGCATTCCCTGTATCATCATACCCCTAATTTGGGGGTTACGAGCTTTAAGCCTTTGATAATATCCATTCCATGATCCTACCATGACACGAGATTACATTCCATGATCCTATCATGATACGAAATTGCATTCCCTAGTCCTACAATGACATGGAATTACATTCCATGATCCTCCATGAGATGAAATGACATTCCATGATCCTCCTATGACAACACGAAATTACATTTCATGATCCATCATGGAATGTAATTTCATAAAATTACATGAAATTTAATTCCTTGATCGTCTGATGACATTGATGACATGTATTTTAATTCCATGATGATGGAACTGATTACAACTGTTGCATACAGCTTCAAGAATATGGTTCTATTGATAGTGAACTATGATGGACAGTGGGAAGATGTACAGTTCAACCCTAAAGTTGTTTTCTTTTTGTCATTGACACTGGAGGAGACTTTGAAAACACTGGCAGATAAGATATGTAGTCGGTTTGGATTAAATTGCGATGAAGTTGACTTTAACATAAGTACTAGAATTGATGGCTCCAATGTTGAAAGGATTCATGACTTAGATTTACATATCTTCGTTTCGCATAACAAAGAGATTCTTAAATGTTATGTATCAAAGTTACGAAGAAAGGTTGAACAGTTAACTGTGCCGCTTGATCTGAAATCCAAATCTACATCCATCACCTTCAGTTCCACTAGTAATAAGGCATGTACGCCGCCACCCATGATGATGTGTAAATCTACACTCAGCCCTGTTGTGAGTTCATCCGAATACAGATCCAACACTGGTAGCAATGAATGTGTTTTGAGTGGTTCCCCCATTGATGAATCAAATACTCCGCCATCAATCAGGAAGTCTATATTTCCCTAAAGCCCACTCGCTACAACCGGTAAGAAATCTGCTAACGGCAGCAATGACGATGGTGTGAATCTTGTCATACATCCGTTGTATTCGTCCGGGGTTCTATCAAGCTTTGATGACAAGGTGGTTCAATCAAATTTTGATTATGCTAAAGACGAGAAAGTTGATTGTCCAATTGTTCTTACGGCTAAAGAAGACAACATGGGTTGCTCAGCCAATATCAAGTTGTCATTCTATCCTTACGCAAATGATATCCGTCCATACGATTTACCGCTACACCTTAGACATGATAACAATCCATTGCACCTTGTTAATCTGATAAGCCTTTATGTAGCAAGTATAAACAAGAATTTTTCAAGTCTCGAGCACGAACTAAAATTGCGACGACGGTCTGGAAGACCGAGAAAGTCCATTAAGAAGTACAACTAGGAGACTTGTTCAAATTGCTCTAAAAAGGGACACAACTGTTAGGTTTTTGGTTTGTCTTGGCATATATTCTATATCAAAGCGATGTTTTTCTTGTATCGATTAGTGTTCTTAGGATTTATGATTTGAAGCTTCAAAGAAAGGCTCGGTCACATTTCATGCAAGTTGGTGTTGTTCAAGGAGGAATATGCTTCATTGCACAATAAAGGAAATATATACCTCATTTCTCTTACAAGGCTAGGCACACACACACACACATGGCATTCATTTGTGTCCCTACATAGTTGTACACCATTTATATATCATTTTTACACACTTGTTAATGTAAGCTTATGCATTAGATTCAAACTGATAAACATTGTTAATTGCATGTTCTAGGACTATGTCTAGTAAACGGTATACGTGTGTGACTTTGTGTTTATTTGTTTCTGTTTTATTATTTTTGGACTTGAACATGATCTCTTATGATTCCTTATTAAGTCCTGGTCATTTTGGTTACTCATTCATTAGGTTTCGTGTCCAAACGATGTATCTATACTACTTTGAGTTCTCATTCGTTGAGTTGTCTTCGTCGTCATTTTCTGAGATGAATTCTCAACCTTTTGTAAAGTTTTGTAGTCTTCGTTGTGCGTGAGGGAGTCACATTTCGTAATCCAAAGACAAATTTGAAATTGGAGTTTGAAGGCCCCGATATGGTCGAAGAATGCGAGCGGAGCATGAGAGGAGCAAGATTGGCCAACGGCCAACCTTGGTGGACCACGTGTGGAGGTCGTGTGCCACACAGCCAAGGTAGCCCTCTGCCCATGTGTGCCACATGCGCCCCACATGGGCTTGGTGACATGGCAGGTTGTGATTGGTCCGTCTTCTCCCTCTCTTTTATCTTTTTTAAATTCTCCATTTCCCTCACATTCATTTAAAGAAGAAAAAATTAGAAAATCTCACACCATAATTTTCTCTTAACTTTTTCTCATCTTCTAAACACCATAACTTTTTCATATGAAGTCAGAATTTGTTGATTCAAGTTGAAGATTGTTTGTATTCTAGTACTCTACCTTTTCCAAGTGATCTTGCAGCTGTTTGATCGAGTTTTCGAGTGGTTTCACCATCAAAACCGAACTAGCTTGTGATTGCAAGGTAGTTGTCATATCTTTGAGATTTCTTCTTTTATAACCTTCAATTTGCTTGGGGTTTCTTCTTCTATATGTATGTATATGTATAGTAAATGCTATTGAGAAAGATATCTTCATAATCAATCCTAATCAAAAGTCTAATTAGAGACATATGTGAACTAGTTTCTTGGATTCTAGGTTTTTCACATGTTTGAGAGTTGTATTGTGATTAGATTGATATCTAGGATTATTTGTAACTTAATTGAATCATTTTATGATTAATAATCCTTAAAATGTGCTTTGATCCTTTGTTTGATAATATCTAGGATTAATGCTTGTATATGTGTTTTTAGAGACATCTAGGATTTAATTGATTTATCATTATATCCTTGCTCTAAATCTTTGGCTAGAATATTCATTGAATACATTTTATGATTCTAGCATGTTTGTGTATGTTTGTAACTGTTAACTCAAAATTGTCACCGGGGTGCAATCTCAAATTAACAATATATGAAGGACCCAGATTTGGGTAGATCTAGGCTAGCGGGGTGCTTATTATCCCGATACCTCGCTAGTTCTTACAAATCTACTAGGTATAGCGAATGTAAGTAGAAAGATAGGTGAAATTCCAGTATCTTGAAGGTATGAACATATGAATTGTTTGTATATATAACAACTTAGATAAAATTTACAAACTAATGCTTGTACGATTGAGATTATAATATGAAAAGAAAAGGTCTTGGTGGACAATGGAGAAGGAGCTTTTCGTGCCTATCGATAAGTAGAAAAAAATGTGGTAAGGTTTTGATCCCCCCTCTCTGTGAACATGCGAAGAATATATAGGCCCGTTTCTTGCCGAGCACTCATAGAACTTCGGTCTAGGGTTTCAGTAGTATACAGGTCTTCTCTTGTAGATTAACAAATTCGTCGGGGCATCCTTCCCGAAACTCAGGTGATTCCTCTTTTATCGATCTTAACTGAGTTGACTTCTATTTAAAATAGGATTATGTAAGGCGGGAATGGATTCCGTGTTTAAAACTTGAGTCTCTGTCTTGAATGGTGGTGTTTTACTGTTTACCTTCCTATATGGCCTGCTGTTCGGGGTACCCGCCTTCTGCTTCAGGCGAGGTATGCTAGGATTTTAATTGGCTAGATCTCTGCCACAGGTTTTGTGGGTCGGGACACTCATGGTACTCTGCCTCCCTATCGCTCCTCTTTAAATGGTGTTTGCAAGTTTTGGGGTACCGTGTATCGGGATACCTAGATACCCGGGCATTGGGATACCTAGATAACCGGGCATCGGGATACCAGGATACCCGGGTATCGGGGTACTCGGGGTAGAGAGGCGTTAGGATCTCGTGAGGGTTGTGTTTCTGGGCCTTTCTCTTAGCGGCTTTCCCAATGCTTTCTTGATCCCGGAGACTTTGGATCTGGCTGGGGCAGGTAGAAATTCCTACTCTAGCCCATTAGCGGGTAAATAGGGTGTCCAGATAGTCCTCCCGTGGCTGTTCTCTGTCCCGACTGCCTTCCCAAGGTTAGTGGAAAATTATTTTTTGGTCCCCGCCATTTTTAGAGGTTAACAGTAACATCTTGAATATGTGTTTCATGATTATGATTTATTCAAGTGTTATTTGTGTAATGAAACTAGGAGCTTTTGTGTTAGGTGTTTTCACTTACTCTAGGTTTAATTCATGTTTTGCATTTAGACTATATTACTTGTGTTCTCACTTGTTTAGATCTAGTTGTTCCATGGAATGTATTGATCATATGTTCTATGATGAATTGACTGTTTGCATCATTTGTATTCACATGATCTGAAAGTTCTCAAATAAACTAGGTGTGTTCTAAATATATTAATTTAGAGGGGGGTGAATAGATTTTAGCTATTATTACCCAATTTTCGCATGCAAGTCAATTTTACGAAAATGCCCTTACTAGTCAAAAATACAAGCAAGTGTAATATAGTGCAGAATTAAAATAACACTTGATGTATACGTGGAAACCCAACCACTGGGAAAAACCACGGGCTATTTAGTGCGCCACACTCGGACCTGGAAATCCACTAATTGAAATGGAGTTTACAACCTATGTAGACCTCGTCTAACACTCCGGTCAATAACCCCCCACTTCTACCACGCGGGCCTTTAAAAGTGGCTCTAGTCCAATTGCTTGAGGCCTAAGCAATCTTAGCCTCAAGACTTAATTCTCTAAGAAGAGAATATACAACCTATATGAATATATATGAATATTCAAATAACAAACAAGGCTAGGTATCCTTAGATGCTTATCTAGGATAAAGATATAATTGTAGGGAAAAATTACCAAAGAAGTACACGCAGCGAAAGCGATACTAAAAATTAGATTTAGTGACTTTTAAAAAATTTTCCTTTATGAACCTTAAACCCTTTAATTAATTAAACATACATATACAATAACAAAAAGTAGAATACCTTTTGTCGCGTGATCCGATTGACTTACGTCGATGGTAATCCGTAAGATCTTCAATCCTAGCACGAACGTGGATCACCTAAGAGCGTGGTCTCCCTTTTCTTTGAATTGCAAACCTGTGAATGGACAAAACAAAACTTTTCTTTTCTTTGTTAGTCACAAAACAATCAAAAGAATGACTAAGATTATTCCGGTCACTTTTGAGTTCTCAATCTAATGATCGAAACTCGCGTAAACCTAGATCAATATCGTATACACAAGCTTATTGATGATTAAGCAAATAGTATACTATCAAAGAATAATCTAACACTCCTTTTTGTCTTAGTAGAATAAAAAGCTCTCTATGAATGAAGAAGAAGAAGAAAAAATAGAATCTCAAGCACCAAGCATTGTGTTGGTCGAAATCTATAAGAGCACTTATATAGGTGGGCAAATTTTCATCCTTCTTTCCTTTAGGGTGGCCGAATTCTTCATGTGTTTCTCCTAGGGTTGCCGCAATTTTCCTCTACAAAAGAGGAGTTATGTTGCACCCAAATTCACATGTCATTTAAGACTTCAAACCCTAATCCAACTCATAGATCTTTTATTCTTTTATTTTGACTAAATAAAAAGACTCCTTATTTGATTAAATAAATAAAATTAATTATTTATTTTATTACCAAATAAGTCTTTTACTTTTAGTATACTACCAACAATAGTATAACATTAGGAATCATATTTCCTAATCAGAAAAGATTTGTTTCTTAATTAAACAATTAATTAATAAATTAATTAATTCTTATTAAATTAAAACAAATGAAACAAAATAATATATTAGGTTAAAACTTTAACCTTGCCGCCCCACTTGAATAAAATTGGGCATAATATTATTTTCTTATTTCATTTAATCCATTGGACTTTAAATAAAAAGCCCACATGTGAACCAGACCTATTCTTACTAAAAGAAACAAGCCCACATGTCTTTCATTAATATATTAATATAATTGAGCAGCCCATTACTAAAATAATGTGCAAATTATATTCTTAATATATTAAATGCAATTCTAGATGGACCCTTAAATTGGTCCGGTAGAATATATCAAGTGATCCATGCAAGTCCGTGTGGATTGGGGATCTTGGCGGGCCATCTAAATTTAAGCTTCAATAGACATAACCTAATCACAATCAACAAATGATTCACTTAGGTCCAATCCATTAATTTTAACTCATTCCACTAAAGAGCTAAAACTGAACTCTTAAATAAAGATAGAAAAGGAAGATGCTCCTCATTCATACCCTAGACAATCATATTGGAGATAATGTATCCTCGTGATTAATATCAGTAATCGCCAAGAGTTCATAGACCGCCTATAATTCTCCAAGTTACCATATTTACTCATATGACCACGTTTTGAACTTGGATATTTTGACTTGTCCAGAAGCCATGTTTTCAATAGACACTATCGAAAACTCAACGTTGAGATTTAATATCCAATTACCTAAAAAAATCCATATGATGATATTATACTCTCATTTAATAAATGGAGCCACGATGTCCATATCTATAAATGAAGTCCTCTATCGATTAACAAATGAATATCACCAAACTATCGAGGATAGACTATGCGATATAATCGTACTCATTGATAACTCAAATGATATCACTTGCAACCATAAGTCCATCATTTATCTCAGGATTAAGATAGACTCTCCGATTGTCCTGATAATGAAAAGACTATTATCTATTGACGGTTCTAGATAAAGCTTTTCATTGTGATCCAGTTCAATGCACCCAGTGCACTAGATCCTTTTGCTCGAAGACACTCCGATGATTTTAGACTCATCATATCTCATTTGATCCCACTCAAATGCTAGCAAAAGAATTCTACAACTTTAACAAGATAAATGTGCCCAACCTTTAACTTAAGTTGTGAACATTATTCAAGACTAACTAAAGAATTGTGTCTACCACATACATATCCAGATGTACGAACAATTCTTATTTTCCCATAGTCTTTAGACCTTATGATTATTTACTTTGACAATTATAATATCAAACTATAAATGCTATACTATTTGTTAAATCAGAAATCACTTTATTAATATGAAAAAGATTGTTAATTACAACATTACACTTTTGCTATTGAGCATAATCCTAACAATCTCCCACTTGCGCTATAGCAAATGTGTCATATCTCTCAAGCCCATGTTCTCTAGATGCCCATCGAAACTCTTCTGAGGTAGAGCCTTTGTGAAGGGATCCGCTAGATTTTCTGCTGATGCGATTTTGGTAATCGTCACGTCACCTCTTTGAACAATCTCCCTTAAAAGATGATACTTTCTTTCAATGTGTTTACCTCTCTTATGACTTCTTGGTTCTTTCGAATTAGCCACTGCTCCACTGTTGTCACAATAGATAGTGATCTGCTTATTCGCACTAGGAACCACTTCCAAGTCAATCAAGAATTGGCGGAGCCAAACAGCCTCTTTGGCAGCTTCGCATGCAGCAACATACTCAGCTTCCATGGTGGAATCAGCAATACAAGATTGCTTGATACTCCTCCATATAACTGCTCCTCCTCCAATAGTAAACACAGCCTCTGATGTGGATTTTCTGGAGTCAGAATCTGATTGGAAATCAGAATCTGTATACCCAACGGGAACCAAATCCCCTCCAGAGTATACAAGCATATTATCTCTCGTTCTCTTAAGATACTTGAAAATATGCTTGACTACCATCCAGTGATCAGGTCCAGGTTTCGATTGAAACCTGCTAACTATGTTAACAGCAAAACAAATATCTGGTCTAGTACAGAGCATTGCATACATGAGACTTCCAACTGCCGAGGCATATGGAATTCTACTCATGAATTGCTCTTCATGCTCATTCTTAGGAACTTGTTCCTTAGAAAGCTTGATTCCATGTCTGAAAGGTAACATACCTTTCTTGGAATCTTGCATGGAAAACCTAGACAAGATCTTGTCTATGTATGAAGCTTGTGATAATGCAATCGTTCTATTCTTTATATCCCTTATTACTTGGATACCTAGAATAAAACTTGCTTCTCCTAAGTCCTTCATATCAAATTGTTTTGCTAACCATTCTTTTACTGATGTCAATACACCTACATCGTTTCCAATGAGTAGTATATCATCAACATAAAGAATTAGGAAAACCAACTTGTCGCCTTTAATCCTTTTGTATACACAAGGTTCGTCAGGATTCTGAATAAATCCAAAACCTTTGATAGCTTGATCAAACCTTATGTTCCAGGATCTGGATGCTTGCTTTAATCCATATATGGATTTCTGCAACTTGAATACCTTATCCACTTGGCCCTTTTCAATGAATCCCTCTGGTTGCATCATGTAGATGCTTTCGTCAAGACTTCCATTTAGGAAAGCTGTCTTGACGTCCATTTGCCAAATCTCTAGATCTAAAGATGCTGCAATGGATAAGAGTATCCTAATGGATTTAAGCATGGCCACAGGAGAGAAGGTTTCCTCGTAATCGATACCTTCTTTCTGTGTATACCCTTTAGCTACCAATCTAGCTATAAAGGTTTCCACCTTTCCATCCATACCTCTTTTCCTCTTGTATACCCACTTACACCCAATGGGTTTTATCCCTTTAGGCAAGTCTACAAGGGACCAGACTTTGTTATCGAACATAGATTCAATCTCGGATTGCATTGCCTTTTGCCAATGGCGACTATCAACATCCTCCATAGCTTCCTTGTACGTATAGGGATCATCGTCGTCCGGGAGATTCTCCATTGATTCTCCCAGACCGATGTATCTTTCGGGTTGTGTTCTAACCCTCCCACTACGATGAGGAATGGTAGGTTGTTGATCTTGTGTTGGATCGGAACTTACAATTGGGTTTGGTTGTGTAACCTCTCGAGGAATTATATCTCCTGACATCTCATTCAGGACAATTCTACTTCTAGGCACAAAATCATTCATATAGTCATTTTCCAGAAATTTAGCATTTGTCGAAACAAATACTTTAAGATCTGAAGAACTATAGAAATAATATCCTTTAGTTTCTTTTGGATACCCTACAAATATACATGTTTCCGAACGGGACTCCATCTTTTTTGTCTTTCCTTTCAACACATGCGCAGGACAACCAAATATCCTTAAGTGTTGTAAACTAGGCTTGCGCCCAGTCCACAACTCATGCGGTGTTTTAGGAACAGACTTAGATGGTACATCGTTTAGAATGTATATAGCAGTTTGTAAAGCATATCCCCAAAAAGAAATAGGAAGTGTTGAATAACTCAACATAGACCATATCCAAAAGAGTTCTATTTCTCCTTTGTGCTACCCCATTCTGTTGAGGTGTACCTGGTGCAGAAAACTGAGAAACTATCCCATTATCAATAAGATATTGCTGAAACTCACCAGATAGATATTCTCCACCATGATCAAATCTCAAGATTTTTATGTGTTTCTCAAGCTGATTTTCCACTTCAGCTTTGAATGCTTTGAACATGTCAAAAGCATCCGACTTATGTCGCATGAGATACACATAACCAAATCTCGAGTAATCATCTGTGAAGGTGATGAAGTACTCATATCCACCTCTAGCTTGAATGCTCATAGGTCCACATACATCAGTGTGTATCAATCCTAAACATTCAATGGCTCTTGCACCTTTGGCAGAGAACGACCTTTTGGTCATTTTACCTTCCAAACAAGATTCACAAGTTGGTAGATCATCAACCTTTAAGTCACTTAAAGGTCCGTCACATACCAATCTTTTAATCCTATTAAGGTTAATATGACCTAGGCGTAAATGCCATAGGTAGGTTTCATCTATTGATAATTTTACTCTTTTATGATCAGGTTCCGTTAATTCTGTGTCTAACAAGTGAGAGATATTTCTATGCAAAAAGTATAGACCGTTTTCCAATGTACCTTTGCAAATAAATTTGTTATTCTTACTAATAATAAAATCTTTATTAAAAGTAACCGAATATCCAAATTTATTCAAACAAGAAACTGAAATTAAATTTCTCTTGAATTGAGGTACATAATAAATGTCTATCAAATCTAAATGCCTAAAAGAATCTAGATTAACTCTAATATCTCCCACTACACTTGCAGACACTAACGTTCCGTTGCCCAAACGTAGGGGTGGGCGCGGTTCAACGAACCGAACCGAATCGACCCGAACCGAGTCAAAATATGGTGTTCGGTTCGGTTCACCTGAGCAGTTCGGTTCAATTCGGTTCGAACCGAATGAACCGTACATAAGATGGGTCGGTTTCGGTTTTGGGCCTTCCAAAACCGAACCGAACCGATGAACCGAAGTATAAAAAGAAAAAAAAAAAAAGCCCTAGTTTCATTTCTGACTTCTCAGCCTTCTCTCATCTCTCATCTCTCATCTCTCATCTACTGATCTCTATTTTCTCATCTTCCGCCGATCGTTGCAGACCTCATCTCTCATCCCTCTTCCACCAGATCTCTTTGTCTTCTACCCTTCTTGCCTTCTCAGTTCTCATACTCAGTCTCAGTCACTCGACTCACTCCAGTGGAGGCTTCTCGACTCACTCGACTCGAAGGGCGACAACGGCTGTCTGAGACTTATCACTCGATTCACTCGACTTGTCTCTTTCGTGGATCTGCTTGCACTCGTCAACCTTCAAGACTGGTTTGCTTCTTCTTCTTGATTTATTTCTTCAAGCATGATTTTATTTCTTCTTCTTTCTGCTGATGCCGAATCTCCATCTCTTGCTTTTCTTATTCTAGTTTGCTTTTCATTTTATTTCTGCATATGTAACTATTAAGTAATATTTGTTTCTAATTTGTGTAAAAAAATGATAAATTGAAATGGGGTTGTTGTAAATTGATACTTATTGTATCTAATTTGTGTTGTAACTTGTAAGACATGGAAGCTATTTTATATTTTTATACTTCTTTATTGATTTTTTTTGCTTTATTAGTTTATCAATTTGTGTATGTTTTGCTTGTGTGCCTTGCTCTGTTTCGGGTGCCTTTGGTTCTGCACTGCACTTCTGCTTGCAGGTGGGTTGTGCTTGTTTTGCTTGTGTCACTGTGTGCCTCGTTCTGTTTTGTGCAAGTGTTGACTGGTGGTTGTTTTTTCTTTGTTGGTACTTGGTAACCCGAATGCACAGTGCAATCACTAGCATAGACTACTACTACTACTACTTACCAGCCTTGGTCTCATTGCTGTGCATAAATGAGCTTGCTCTTGTCTGTCAAGCTTTCAAGTTTTATCTTGTCCAAATTAGCCTACACAATAGAATTTCTCATCAATGCTCAGTTCATAACAATTAAACAGACTAACAACATATGATTTTATCAATTGTTCAACTCCAATTTTTTGCAAATACAATTTATTTATTAGATTCAACTTTACTAGAAAGAAAAAACAATTTATTTATTTATTTTACCTTAACCCTATTAAAAAATCAAAACCAGAACAACATATGTTTTCATCAGAACTAATGCTATCAATTTTCAGTATAAAATTCAACACTTGAATACGCAGTACTAATCTATTTTAGATAATCAATTCAAATTCATAAATTAAAAACATGAATCATGTGCAAGTGGAGTTTTTTCTGGGTTGGTACTTGGTAATGTACTAATGTTATCTGCAAGTTATAGTATATATATATATATATATTCAAGCCAAGTAGAGATACTGTTATCTACAAACTGCAATAGTAATAGCTGCAACTCATTGCTGCCTCTTTTTTTAATTGATGGGCTAGCAATTATAGGCTTATAGCAGTGGCTTTAAGATTAATGGGTTGATTACTTGATTTTATGATTCTCTGCTCCTATACTCCATTGCTTAAACAAACATGAATCATGATTATATAATCTTTTTGTCACAATGCGTTTGTTTGAGGTCATGTGGGTTCTCAGCTCAGCTCATTTTTTTTTTTTGACATTAAATACCATATAAAATGTTTTGTATACTACCAAAATTACCACATAAATTTCTCATGTTTGCTGGCAGTAACCAAATGAAATAGTGTGACATGTTCCCAATAAAAAGAAAATCTGCTTGGTTGGGATTTTTAATTTCTATAATATATATATATATATATATATATAATGTACAAATTTTGAAGATAAATCCTCTCCCCATCTAGATCATAATTGATTCCACAATTTTTTCTGTTATTTAATTTTATTATTTACCTTGATTTTAAAGGATGGAGATCGACCCGCGAACCTATTCGGAGGAGAATTCTGGTTCGCAATCCGATGATGAGTTAGAGGAGTCTAGCTCTATTGCAAAAGAAAAGAGTGGACTGTATTTTGGATTGCATTTTGCCATTTTGGACTACATTTTGGACTGCATGTTGGACTACATTTTCGACTTCTATCATTGTGTAATTGAATTTGATAGAATGGTGGTGGTAGCAATTGAGTAGGACAGCAGGTCAGCAGGTATATAATGGTGAATTGGTGATTGATTTGGATTAAATTTGATTAATAGGTTTTATTTAGTTGTGTTTTGAATGCAAGGGATTGTTAAAAAAAACAGCCCAAAATCAAACTAGTATATTAAAAAAAAAACAGCCCAAAATCAAACTAGCTATTAGAGGATTAAAAAAATGAAAAATTATATTAAAAAAACCTCAAAGCCCAATAGGCCCAATAGGCCCAAAACCGAATTGAACCGAACCGAACCGAACCGAGATAAAGGTATTCGGTTCAATTCGGTTTCAAGGTCTAATACGGTTTAAACCGATTCAAGTTTTTAAAAACCGAAAATATAATGGTTCAATATGGTTTTGGCCAAAACCGAACCGAACCGAACCGCGCCCACCCCTACCCAAACGCAAGCTGATTTCATTCTTATTCAACTTTCTCCTTTCTTGGAACCCCTGTAAGGAATAGCAAACATGGTTTATGGCTCCAGAGTCTATGATCCAAGAATCTGTAGAATCTGCCAGAAAACATGTTTCAAGATAATTAATATTACCTTGTTCCTTCTTGTTCTGGGACTTTGGGCAATTTCTTTTCCAATGTCCCTTTTCACCACAAAGGAAGCATTTCCCTTTGATCTTGGTTACTTTCTTGGTCTCCATCTTGGTAGGCCCAAGTTGCTTTTTCTTCTGTTGTTCTTTAAACTTTTGATGGGTCTTAACAGTAGCAACTTTACCAACCATATGAATATGAGATTCATAAGTAGGAGCAGGTGGTTTAGGAGCAGACAGATTAAACTTATGTTTTTTAGCTTGCAGCAACAACCCAATTTTCCCTTTCCATGTGACATAATTATCTCCAGTTAAAGTGTTATCTTTCAGGATGTTCATAAGTGATGGGGTCATGATTTCTGAATAAAACAAAACATATATAAGTAAATAATCATGATAAAGTACTTTTAAATATTTATCTTGAATTAAATAAATAACTCAATCATAAAATTCAACGATGATCTAACACCCATAAATGTTACGCCTCCATTGGGAGTTCGCACCATTTACTAGTTAGACTAGGTCCCATCTAATTGTTAACATAACAACCAGCGTTTTCAATTTTAGCCTTGCAATTTTACTAACAAGAACTCTTGGGAGGATGTCAATAAAATTACATTGAGTGTGTTACCAAGATATCGACCCTCAATTTTTTCTCACGAAAATCCCTCCTTGGGGAGTAGATCTCGTTTGAGTCCATTGTCTAGTCTATCCTTGTAAGGAAGTATGTTGCTAAATTCCATTCATGGACGCCCCTTGGGGGGATTACCAATAAATAATAAAGCTCAACTAACCTTGGAGGCCATAGGTGTTACAAAAACACCTTCTCCCACTCAATTATTTAAGGCGTGTGATTAAATCCCATAGAATGATTTACCGAGTTATCTAGATGCCAATTTAGATACCTAAATCATTCAATGCATGTTCATACCAAAAGAGATATATGCGTGGCACTCCTATTCTATATGTCATGTTATCATACAATAACAAATATTGTAATATTTAAGCATAAATTAAATAGCAACAATTTTGGCCCATCCTAGAAAAACAAGTAAAATTACAATTGTTTAGGAATACAAGTTCTTCAAGTGGCCCATCAACCATACGCTCATCCTTCGGCCCAACCCATGGGCGTGCACAACTCACAACCCCACTAAGGGGCTGCCGTGCGCAGCCCATGAAGACTCCAGGGCTTCCGTGCGCAGCCCACCAAGCTTGGGCTTGCCATGCGCAGCCCAATCCACTCCTAGGGTGCGCACGGTGCTCGTTCTCGGTTCCGGTTGCTTCGTTTTTCATCGTGTCTTCGAATCTTCAAGACCTAAATATATTACGGCAGTATTTAAACAAATAAAATACTGCAGTATTTTTTTTTTTTTTTAATCACTGCAGTACCTTTTTACATACAAAAAACTGCACATAATAAAAATTAAAAAAAACTGCAGTAGTATAAAAAAATACTGCACCTATATATATATATATAAAATAAAACCTAGCAATCTACCAAGAAGGAATTATGGCGATGATAGACCACCCTTCTTGTTACAATTCCATAACAAAATTTACATTGAAAATCTAGGACCAAAATCGAGCAATAACAATCCACACAAACATATATAAATCCATACATCCACATGTAATTATATATTTGAATACCTAGAGTGCCATCTCTTTCTAAACATGCATAATCACAATAAAAAGAAATAGATCCACGTATATATACGTTAATTAATTAAAAGGGTTTAACCTAGGCTCTGATACCAATTGTAGGGAAAAATTACCAAAGAAGTACACGCAGCGGAAGCGATACTAAAAATTAGATTTACTAACTTTTAAAAATTTTTCCTTTATGAACCTTAAACCCTTTAATTAATTAAACATACATATACAATAACAAAAAGTAGAATACCTTTTGTCGCGTGATCCGATTGACTTACGTCGATGGTAATCCGCAAGATCTTCAATCCTAGCACGAACGTGGATCACCTAGGAGCGTGGTCTCCCTTTTCTTTGAATTGCAAACCTATGAATGGACAAAACAAAACTTTTCTTTTCTTTGTTAGTCACAAAACAATCAAAAGAATGACTAAGATTATTCCGGTCACTTTTGAGTTCTCAATCTAATGATCGAAACTCGCGTGAACCTAAATCGATATCGTATACACAAGCTTATTGATGATTAAGCAAATAATATAATATCAAAGAATAATCTAACACTCCTTTTTGTCTTAGTAGAATAAAAAGCTCTCTATGAATGAAGAAGAAGAAGAAAAAATAGAATCTCAAGCACCAAGCATTGTGTTGGTCGAAATCTATAAGAGCACTTATATAGGTGGCCAAATTTTCATCCTTCTTTCCTTTAGGGTGGCCGAATTCTTCATGTGTTTCTCCTAGGGTTGCCGCAATTTTCCTCTACAAAAGAGGAGTTATGTTGCACCCAAATTCACATGTCATTTAAGACTTCAAACCCTAATCCAACTCATAGATCTTTTATTCTTTTATTTTGACTAAATAAAAAGACTCCTTATTTGATTAAATAAATAAAATTATTTATTTATTTTATTACCAAATAAGTCTTTTACTTTTAGTATACTACCAACAATAGTATAACATTAGGAATCATATTTCCTAATTAGAAAAGATTTGTTTCTTAATTAAACAATTAATTAATAAATTAATTAATTCTTATTTAATTAAAACAAATGAAACAAAATAATATATTAGGTTAAAACTTTAACCTTGCCGCCCCACTTGAATAAAATTGGGCCTAATATTATTTTCTTATTTCATTTAATCCATTGGACTTTAAATAAAAAGCCCACATGTGAACCAGACCCATTCTTACTAAAAGAAACAAGCCCACATGTCTTTCATTAATATATTAATATAATTGAGCAGCCCATTACTAAAATAATGTGCAAATTATATTCTTAATATTTTAAATGCAATTCTAGATGGACCCTTAAATTGGTCTAGTAGAATATATCAAGTGATCCATGCAAGTCCGTGTGGATTGGGGATCTTGGCGGGCCATCTAAATTTAAGCTTCAATAGACATAACCTAATCACAATCAACAAATGATTCACTTAGGTCCGATCCATTAATTTTAACTCATTCCACTAAAGAGCTAAAACTGAACTCT
Organism: Acer saccharum; assembly: GCA_030490815.1. NCBI lineage: Eukaryota > Viridiplantae > Streptophyta > Magnoliopsida > Sapindales > Sapindaceae > Acer > Acer saccharum. The sequence goes on from CM059866.1 coordinate 26,991,294, forward strand.
TAAATAAAGATAGAAAAGGAAGATGCTCCTCATTCATACCCTAGACAATCATATTGGAGATAGTGTATCCTCGTGATTAATATCAGTAATCGCCAAGAGTTCATAGACCGCCTATAACTCTCCAAGTTACCATATTTACTCATATGACCACGTTTTGAACTTGGATATTTTGACTTGTCCAGAAGTCATGTTTTCAATAGACACTATCGAAAACTCAACGTTGAGATTTAATATCCAATTACCTCAAAACATCCATATGATGATATTATACTCTCATTTAATAAATGGAGCCACGATGTCCATATCTATAAATGAAGTCCTCTATCGATTAACAAATGAATATCACCAAACTATCGAGGATAGACTATGCGATATAATCGTACTCATTGATAACTCAAATGATATCACTTGCAACCATAAGTCCATCATTTATCTCAGGATTAAGATAGACTCTCCGATTGTCCTGATAATGAAAAGACTATTATCTATTGACGGTTCTAGATAAAGCTTTTCATTGTGATCCAGTTCAATGCACCCAGTGCACTAGATCCTTTTTCTCGAAGACACTCCGATGATTTTAGACTCATCATATCTCATTTGATCCCACTTAAATGCTAGTAAAAGAATTCTACAACTTTAACAAAATAAAGGTGCCCAACCTTTAACTTAAGTTGTGAACATTATTCAAGACTAACTAAAGAATTGTGTCTACCACATACATATCCAGATGTACGAACAATTCTTCTTTTCCCATAGTCTTTAGACCTTATGATTATTTACTTTGACAATTATAATATCAAACTATAAATGCTATACGAATTGTTAAATCAGAAATCACTTTATTAATATGAAAAAGATTGTTAATTACAACATTACACTCTTGCTATTGAGTATAATCCTAACAATAATCAATTAAATCTGTAAGGATTCCCGTTGTTTTTAATTGGCTTATTTCGTGATCAAATCATAAATGGGGATACTTTGTAAGGGTAGTTTAAATGTTGTTGTTAGTGCATTAGGCCCTTTGAAGACCTCATTATTGACAAGCACCAAAGGTAATATTCTAAGTGCTTTCTTGTCTTGAAGAGATAGATGCACACACTCACAACTCATGCATATGTTTAATCTTTGTATGTTGTGTTTCTTTTAGTTGTGCATAAATGATTATTTACATCTCTTCTTGCTTGATTTTATGATTGCATCTTGTGTTGAAAACATCATAGCATTTAGGCTTTTAGGATGCATCTTGTTTGACTTTGTATCCCTTGCATAATTGCATGTGAGATGCAATTTTTGGGGCTGTGCGCTGGTCCACCAGCGCCGGTCGACCAGCGCCGCTCACTGGCGCAAATCGCCCAGTGGCGCGCCGCTGGTCGTGCGCTGGTGTGGACCAGCGCCGGCCACCAGCGCCGATCGCCCAGTATGGCGCCGCTGGACTGGCGCTGGTGGCAGCGCTTGACGTCCAGCGCTCAAGCCAAAATTGGCTTGTGCGCTGGTCCTGCGCTGGTCCACCAGCGCAGGTCCACCAGCGCACAGAGTATTTTTCTGGCGAGTTTTCAAAACGACCTCACTTCACTTATGGCCTCTATATATATGCTAACTTGATTTTAGGTCATTTACAAGAGTTCTTATTCATGCTTCATACTTAGGATATTTTTCAAGAGAAGAAAAATACAAAAAGAACTCATTTTTAATTACTCAAACACAATTTCATGATCATCAATCATCATCTAGCATCATCTTAGATCATCTAGATGTCATCTAGCATGGAATCTTCATCATACTTTGCTTGGTAAGCTTTTCACTAATATCTTACATATTTTGTGTTTAATTTATCTAGCAAATCTCAATTAATTACTTGATTGTTATTTTGTATGCTCTAGATACAAAATTGAGATTAATATGATGTATGTTTGAGAAGTTGTATTGTGCTAGCATATTAGGTTTTATACTTGATATTGATTAGCTTAACTATTTGACATGTCATTTAGTTTTGATATCTAGGATTGTTCTTAATTGCATATTAATCATCTTAGATAAGCATATAGGGTTTCCCTTGCTCTATGTTGCATTTTGGATATTTTCATATATTCACTTAGGGTTGTATTCTCTTCAAGAGAAGCTAAGTCTTGTGTGTAGCAATCGGGATTAGGTTGCTTAGATCGCAAGCAAATTGGACTAGGTTCACTCATACCGGGATTAGGTAGGTGTGTGATTACTTCCGGGATTAGGTTGTAATCGTTTGCACATTTAGTGGATTCGAGGTTCGAGTGTGGCTTACTTACATAGCCCGTGGTTTTTCCCGTGAGGGTTTCCACGTAAAAATTCAAGTGTTAATTTAATTTCCGCACCATATTACACTTGCTTGTTTATATTATCTTGAGGGTAATTTCGTAATTTTGACTAACACGAAAAATTGGGTAAAAAGCGTAAAATCTATTCACCCCCCCTCTAGATAGCTTTATACACACCGTGGTATATTTAGTTTCAATTGGTATCAGAGCGGGTTCCTAGACATACATAGGTGATCCTTGCTTTATTTTGGTGTGTTTTGCATTTTGTGTGATTTTTGATTATTCATACATTTGCATTCATTTCATTCATTCATAAACACTATGAGTGGAAACGGTGGAAATGGTGGTGGCCACGAAGGAGCTTCTAGCACAAGGCCTCCACTTCTTACCGGTTTGAACTATTCCCAATGGAAAGGGAAGATGGAATCCTACATATGCCAAATTCATGACCGTGCATGGATGGCGGTGGAAGACGGATATGATCTCCCTATGATGACTCCCGCGGGTGGAGGACAAGATGTTTTGAAGCCTAAGGCGCAATGGAACGCACAAGAGTTTGAGGCTTCTAAGTGGAATAGGAAGGCGATGCATGCCATTATGTGTGCCATGGATGAGAATCAATACAAGCTTATTCAGAATACTCAAATTGCCAAAGTGGCATGGGACATCCTTCAAGTTGCACATGAGGGAACCGAGGTGGTGATTAGGGTTTGAAGTCTAAAACTAGATGGAAATTAGGGTGCAACACAAACTCTTTTTGGCTTGTGTATTGCGGCAACCCTAGTCCCTTTTAGTGTAGAATTCTGCAACCCTAATAGAAAAGAGGAAGCAAATTTAGGCCACCTATATATTCACATGTATAGATTTCGGCCACCCTAGGCATTGTGCTTGAGAGACAATTTTCTTCTTCTTCTTAATTCATAGAGAGCATTATTTTTATTCTACTAAAACATAAAAGAGTGAATAAATTATTCTTTGATGGTACACTATTTGCTTGTTCATCAATAAGCTTGTGTGTACAACATCGATTTAGGTTCACGCGAGTTTCGATCACTAGATTGAGAACTCAAAAGTGACCGGAATAATTTTAGTCTTTTTTTGATTGTTTTTGTGACTAACAAAGAAAAGAAAAGTTTGTTTGTCCATTCACAGGTTTGCAATTCAAAGAAAAGGGAGACCACGCTCCTAGGTGATCCACGTTCGTGCTAGGATTGAAGATCTTGCGGATTACCATCGACGTAAGTCAATCGGATCACGCGACAAAAGGTATTCTTCTTTTGTTAGATAATATATATGCTTAATTGATTAAAGGGTTTAAGGTTCATAAAAAGGAAAAATTTTAAAAGTTACTAAATCTATTTTTAGTCTCGCTTCCGTTGCATGTACTACGGTATTTTTCCCTACACTTAGCTAATCAAGATTAATTAAAAACCTAATTAGCTATCACAAACAATACTCAATCAATTCATCACAATTAATTCTCTAATCTTGTATTTATTATATGATCAAAAACACACAAGTAAATTAAAAGAGAATAGCTTGATAGTAAAAATACTCAAATAAGATGAACTTAATCAAAATCTTACCAAGCAAGTTGTGATGATGCAAACCCAATCATGGATGCATTCTATATAGTCATAGAAGATACAATATGAAATTTGATGCAAAAAGGAATTGATTTGAGTGTTTAAATGTGAGTTCTTGATTTGATTTTTTCTCAAAAATCTCTCTTTGAAGTTTAAGGTTCTAAGGTGTCAAAGAACTTATTTAGATAATGAGAAAGTAAGATATTTATAGACATCAAGAAATGGGCATGTGAAAAGACAAGTTTACCCCTGAAACGCACCGATCGGTGGTTTCAAACGGCGGCCAGGCCGCCGTTCTTGACCGTCGAATTGAACCCGAGAAGACCAAGGGAACAACGGCGGTTTCATTCGGCAGTTTCGTGACCGCCGTTCCAACCGCCGAATCAAACCCGAGAGAAAAAATCAATTAGGTCAAAAATGGTGGTTTCGTTCGGCGGCCAGGCCGCCGATCATGACCGTCGATCACCAACAGAGGTGAAATCCAAGAAGAAGCCAAGGGCATTCTCCGTGGGCGGTCTTCGCGCGAAACCAAGCACTCATTAGTGCAAGCGCGGACGTTTCCGAATTATATCGGGAAACGAATTACTAAGCACATATACACACAACAAGATATCAATCAAAGTGCTAGTGTGTAAAGTGACATGTGAAGAGTATGCACACAAGAATAAATATGCTAAGTGTGTGTGTGCTAACTAAATCTCTTCAAGAAAATCAAGCACTAGAAATTATACCTTTGGCGTGCTTGTCCCTTGAGGTCTTGGAAGGGCCTTCGAGCTTGAAGATCAATCACCTAAACTACCCTTACACAATCAACCCCATCATGTGGTTTGTCCACGAAATAAGCCAATCAAGATATGGGAATCCTTACATGATCACACTAGGAAGTCCTTGTAAAAGGCATGAAGTCTTGACTACGACAAAGTGTCCGGATAGTCAAGCAAGGAAGACTTTGTTAGGACATGAGGTCCAGATAACCAAGCAAGAAGTCTTAACTAGAGTCAGGAGGACTCGGATAGTTAAGCAAGAAGTCATGGCTAGGATCGGGAAGGTCCGGATAGTCATGCATGGGAGGTTCTCTAGAGGCATGAGTGCTATAATATTGGTAGGCCTAGGCATATGGATAGACAAAGACTCCAAAAGAGTGGGGTATATGGGATGTGTATGCACTCTTGAAGAATTTCTAATCTTCCATTGATGTTGGTTTGGTATGATTTCCAATATATGGTGGTTCCGCATCATTGAGGGATTTCGTACTTTCTAATAGGGTTAGGTAGACATAGACTCCAATAGGAAGTTAATCTAGATTGGTCACTTTTGATGAATTTCTAATCTATCATCCAATATATATAGTACCCAATGGTTGTAGTTCAACCTGTAGATGTTTCCTCCTTGGAGGTTTTACCACATTAAAAAAATCTCATGTGTCAATTCTTTCTATCTCTCTTTTTCTTATTTGTATGTGTGTATGTTTTAATCTTGTGGTACAATATTCACTTGTGATATATTTGGAAGCAAGATTGTGTAAAGTGTGATTTGTAATTAATAATCATTTTGATCATATTTGTATATACAATTCATTTATGTAAATACAATTCTCTTATTCTTTGATTCTTTTGTATAGTTGTATTTAGATTGATACTTGTATATACTGTTAGGATTATGCTCAATAGCAAGAGTGTAATGTTGTAATTAACAATCTTTTTCATATTAATAAAGTGATTTCTGGTTTAACAAATCGTATATCATTTATAGTTTAATATTATAATTGTCAAAGTAAATAATCATAAGGTCTAAAGACTATGGGAAAAGAAGAATTGTTCATACATCTGGATATGTATGTGGTAGACACAATTCTTTAGTTAGTCTTGAATAATGTTCACAACTTAAGTTAAAGGTTGGGCACCTTTATCTTGTTAAAGTTGTAGAATTCTTTTGCTAGCATTTGAGTGGGATCAAATGAGATATGATGAGTCTAAAATCATCGGAGTGTCTTCGAGCAAAAGGATCTAGTGCACTAGGTGCATTGAACTGGGTCACAATGAAAAGCTTTATCTAGAACCGTCAGTAGATAATAGTCTTTTCATTATCAGGACAATCGGAGAGTCTATCTTAATCCTGAGATAAATGATGGACTTATGGTTGCAAGTGATATCATTTGAGTTATCAATGAGTGCGATTATATCGCATAGTCTATCCTCGATAGTTTGGTGATATTCATTTGTTAATCGATAGAGGACTTCATTTATAGATATGGACATCGTGGCTCCATTTAATTAAATGAGAGTATAATATCATCATATGGATGTTTTGAGGTAATTGGATATTAAATCTCAACTTTGAGTTTTCGATAGTGTCTATTGAAAACATGGCTTCTGGACAAGTCAAAATATCCAAGTTCAAAACGTGGTCATATGAGTAAATATGGTAACTTGGAGAGTTATAGGCGGTCTATGAACTCTTGGCGATTACTGATATTAATCACGAGGATACACTATCTCCAATATGATTGTCTAGGGTATGAATGAGGAGCATCTTCCTTTTCTATCTTTATTTAAGAGTTCAGTTTTAGCTCTTTAGTGGAATGAGTTAAAATTAATGGATCGGACCTAAGTGAATCATTTGTTGATTGTGATTAGGTTATGTCTATTGAAGCTTAAATTTAGATGGCCCGCCAAGATCCCCAATCCACACGGACTTGCATGGATCACTTGATATATTCTACCGGACCAATTTAAGGGTCCATCTAGAATTGCATTTAATATATTAAGAATATAATATGCACATTATTTATGTAATGGGCTGCTCAATTATATTAATATATTAATGAAAGACATGTGGGCTTGTTTCTTTTAGTAAGAATGGGTCTGGTTCACATGTGGGCTTTTTATTTAAAGTCCAATGGATTAAATGAAATAAGAAAATAATTTTAGGCCCAATTTTATACAAGTGGGGCGGCAAGGTTAATGTTTTAACCTAATATATTATTTTGTTTCATTTGTTTTAATTAAATAAGAATTAATTAATTTATTGATTAATTGTTTAATTAAAGAAACAAATCTTTCCTAAAAGTAAAAGACTTGTTTGATAAGGAAATAAATAAATAAATTTTATTTATTTAATCAAATAAGGAGTCTTTTTATTTAGTCAAAATAAAAGAATAAAAATCAATGAGTTGGATTAGGGTTTGAAGTCTATAAAGTTGAAAAGAATTAGGGTTGAATTTCGGTCACCCTATATAAGTGACATGATGAAATTCGGCCAACCCTAATCTAAAACTACATAGAATTCGGCAACCCTAAAGGAAAAAGAAAGAAAAATTCGGCCAACCTATATAAGTGCTCTTATAGGGTTCGGCCACCACATACATGTGTGCTTGAGATTTTATTTTTCTTCTTCTTCTTCATTCATAGAGGGTTTTTATTCTACTAAGACAAAAAGGAGTGTTAGATTATTCTTTGATAGTATACTATTGCTTAATCATCAATAAGCTTATGTATACGATATCGATCTAGGTTCACGCGAGTTTCGATCATTAGATTGAGAACTCAAAAGTGACCGGAATAATCTTAGACATTCTTTTGATTGTTTTGTGACTAACAAAGAAAAGAAAAGTTTTGTTTTGTCCATTCACAGGTTTGCAATTCAAAGAAAAGGGAGACCACGCTCCTAGGTGATCCACGTTCGTGCTCGGATTGAAGGTCTTGCGGATTACCATCGACGTAAGTCAATCGGATCACGCGACAAAAGGTAATCTACTTTTTGTTAATGTATATGCATGTTTATTGATTAAAAGGGTTTAAGGTTCATAAAGGAAAATTTTTTTAAAAGTCACTAAATCTAATTTTAGTATCGCTTCCGCTGCGTGTACTACTTTTGTTATTTTTCCCTACATATACATTGAACATTAATATTAATACAAGTATTTCTTGTTGTTATATTTTAATAGGATCCATCTTCTTGATACTTAGCATTATATAGACAATGACTAAAATGATCACATGCTTGTCTTGTCTATATATATTATTGTTTGTTTTATATGTTGTATGTAAAGCTATCCTGAGGGACAAACGTAAGTTTGTTTCAAGGGATTGAAAAGGTGTAAGAACCTATTCAACCCCCACCCCCCCACCCCCCTTCTAGGTATACTTTAAACAATTTAACTACGTTTGTATACTTTCAACAACAAATCAGGGTGCCGAAAATAAGCGTTTGATACATCTCAGCAAACCAAGCCTCCACGCACTTGCAGTATATGTCACAGACCTGGACACAATAAACAAACTTGTCCCTTTGGCTAAAAACCCTAATCCATCAAGTGATATCATGACCCACTTTTGAATTCTGCACCAACAAGGCCCCCCAATTTGAGAACCTTTTATCGGCACTCTTTGCTTGATTCATGGACAATGTGTCATTCTACTTTGGTTTTAAGGAAAATGCGTGTAATATGTGATCTATTTAATTTTTCTTACATTCAGTTGTTTCAGTAGTCCCTGCTTGTAATATCACCTTACGATATCGATTCTGAATTGTTTAACATTAGGTGTAACCTCAATTAGGTAGGTACTCCTTGTTAGGATTATGCTCAATAGCAAGAGTGTAATATTGTAATTAACAATCTTTTTCATATTAATAAAGTGATTTCTGGTTTAACAAATCGTATCGCATTTATAGTTTAATATTATAATTGTCAAAGTAAATAATCATAAGGTCTAAAGACTATGGGAAAAGAAGAATTGTTCATACATCTGGATATGTATGTGGTAGACACAATTCTTTAGTTAGTCTTGAATAATGTTCACAACTTAAGTTAAAGGTTGGGCACCTTTATCTTGTTAAAGTTGTAGAATTCTTTTGCTAGCATTTGAGTGGGATCAAATGAGATATGATGAGTCTAAAATCATCGGAGTGTCTTCGAGCAAAAGGATCTAGTGCACTAGGTGCATTGAACTGGGTCACAATGAAAAGCTTTATCTAGAACCGTCAGTAGATAATAGTCTTTTCATTATCAGGACAATCGGAGAGTCTATCTTAATCCTGAGATAAATGATGGACTTATGGTTGCAAGTGATATCATTTGAGTTATCAATGAGTACGATTATATCGCATAGTCTATCCTCGATAGTTTGGTGATATTCATTTGTTAATCGATAGAGGACTTCATTTATAGATATGGACATCGTGGCTCCATTTAATTAAATGAGAGTATAATATCATCATATGGATGTTTTGAGGTAATTGGATATTAAATCTCAACTTTGAGTTTTCAATAGTGTCTATTGAAAACATGGCTTCTGGACAAGTCAAAATATCCAAGTTCAAAACGTGGTCATATGAGTAAATATGGTAACTTGGAGAGTTATAGGCGGTCTATGAACTCTTGGCGATTACTGATATTAATCACGAGGATACACTATCTCCAATATGATTGTCTAGGGTATGAATGAGGAGCATCTTCCTTTTCTATCTTTATTTAAGAGTTCAGTTTTAGCTCTTTAGTGGAATGAGTTAAAATTAATGGATCGGACCTAAGTGAATCATTTGTTGATTGTGATTAGGTTATGTCTATTGAAGCTTAAATTTAGATGGCCCACCAAGATCCCCAATCCACACGGACTTGCATGGATCACTTGATATATTCTACCGGACCAATTTAAGGGTCCATCTAGAATTGCATTTAATATATTAAGAATATAATATGCACATTATTTATGTAATGGGCTGCTCAATTATATTAATATATTAATGAAAGACATGTGGGCTTGTTTCTTTTAGTAAGAATGGGTCTGGTTCACATGTGGGCTTTTTATTTAAAGTCCAATGGATTAAATGAAATAAGAAAATAATTTTAGGCCCAATTTTATACAAGTGGGGCGGCAAGGTTAATGTTTTAACCTAATATATTATTTTGTTTCATTTGTTTTAATTAAATAAGAATTAATTAATTTATTGATTAATTGTTTAATTAAAGAAACAAATCTTTCCTAAAAGTAAAAGACTTGTTTGATAAGGAAATAAATAAATAAATTTTATTTATTTAATCAAATAAGGAGTCTTTTTATTTAGTCAAAATAAAAGAATAAAAATCAATGAGTTGGATTAGGGTTTGAAGTCTATAAAGTTGAAAAGAATTAGGGTTGAATTTCGGTCACCCTATATAAGTGACATGATGAAATTCGGCCAACCCTAATCTAAAACTACATAGAATTCGGCAACCCTAAAGGAAAAAGAAAGAAAAATTCGGCCAACCTATATAAGTGCTCTTATAGGGTTCGGCCACCACATACATGTGTGCTTGAGATTTTATTTTTCTTCTTCTTCTTCATTCATAGAGGGTTTTTATTCTACTAAGACAAAAAGGAGTGTTAGATTATTCTTTGATAGTATACTATTGCTTAATCATCAATAAGCTTATGTATACGATATCGATCTAGGTTCATGCGAGTTTCGATCATTAGATTGAGAACTCAAAAGTGACCGGAATAATCTTAGACATTCTTTTGATTGTTTTGTGACTAACAAAGAAAAGAAAAGTTTTGTTTTGTCCATTCACAGGTTTGCAATTCAAAGAAAAGGGAGACCACGCTCCTAGGTGATCCACGTTCGTGCTCGGATTGAAGGTCTTGCGGATTACCATCGACGTAAGTCAATCGGATCACGCGACAAAAGGTAATCTACTTTTTGTTAATGTATATGCATGTTTATTGATTAAAAGGGTTTAAGGTTCATAAAGGAAAATTTTTTTAAAAGTCACTAAATCTAATTTTAGTATCGCTTCCGCTGCGTGTACTACTTTTGTTATTTTTCCCTACATATACATTGAACATTAATATTAATACAAGTATTTCTTGTTGTTATATTTTAATAGGATCCATCTTCTTGATACTTAGCATTATATAGACAATGACTAAAATGATCACATGCTTGTCTTGTCTATATATATTATTGTTTGTTTTATATGTTGTATGTAAAGCTATCTTGAGGGACAAACGTAAGTTTGTTTCAAGGGATTGAAAAGGTGTAAAAACCTATTCAACCCCCACCCCCCCACCCCCCTTCTAGGTATACTTTAAACAATTTAACTACGTTTGTATACTTTCAACAACAAATCAGGGTGCCGAAAATAAGCGTTTGATACATCTCAGCAAACCAAGCCTCCACGCACTTGCAGTATATGTCACAGACCTGGACACAATAAACAAACTTGTCCCTTTGGCTAAAAACCCTAATCCATCAAGTGATATCATGACCCACTTTTGAATTCTGCACCAACAAGGCCCCCCAATTTGAGAACCTTTTATCGGCACTCTTTGCTTGATTCATGGACAATGTGTCATTCTACTTTGGTTTTAAGGAAAATGCGTGTAATATGTGATCTATTTAATTTTTCTTACATTCAGTTGTTTCAGTAGTCCCTGCTTGTAATATCACCTTACGATATCGATTCTGAATTGTTTAACATTAGGTGTAACCTCAATTAGGTAGGTACTCCTTGTTAGGATTATGCTCAATAGCAAGAGTGTAATATTGTAATTAACAATCTTTTTCATATTAATAAAGTGATTTCTGGTTTAACAAATCGTATCGCATTTATAGTTTAATATTATAATTGTCAAAGTAAATAATCATAAGGTCTAAAGACTATGGGAAAAGAAGAATTGTTCATACATCTGGATATATATGTGGTAGACACAATTCTTTAGTTAGTCTTGAATAATGTTCACAACTTAAGTTAAAGGTTGGGCACCTTTATCTTGTTAAAGTTGTAGAATTCTTTTGCTAGCATTTGAGTGGGATCAAATGAGATATGATGAGTTTAAAATCATCGGAGTGTCTTCTAGCAAAAGGATCTAGTGCACTAAGTGCATTGAACTGGGTCACAATGAAAAGCTTTATCTAGAACCGTCAATAGATAATAGTCTTTTCATTATCAGGACAATCGGAGAGTCTATCTTAATCCTGAGATAAATGATGGACTTATGGTTGCAAATGATATCATTTGAGTTATCAATGAGTATGATTATATCGCATAGTCTATCCTCGATAGTTTGGTGATATTCATTTGTTAATCGATAGAGGACTTCATTTATAGATATGGACATCGTGGCTCCATTTATTAAATGAGAGTATAATATCATCATATGGATGTTTTGAGGTAATTGGATATTAAATCTCAACGTTGAGTTTTCGATAGTGTCTATTGAAAACATGGCTTCTGGACAAGTCAAAATATCCAAGTTCAAAACGTGGTCATATGAGTAAATATGGTAACTTGGAGAGTTATAGGCGGTCTATGAACTCTTGGCGATTACTGATATTAATCACGAGGATACACTATCTCCAATATGATTGTCTAGGGTATGAATGAGGAGCATCTTCCTTTTCTATCTTTATTTAAGAGTTCAGTTTTAGCTCTTTAGTGGAATGAGTTAAAATTAATGGATCGGACCTAAGTGAATCATTTGTTGATTGTGATTAGGTTATGTCTATTGAAGCTTAAATTTAGATGGCCCGCCAAGATCCCCAATCCACAAGGACTTGCATGGATCACTTGATATATTCTACCGGACCAATTTAAGGGTCCATCTAGAATTGCATTTAATATATTAAGAATATAATTTGCACATTATTTTAGTAATGGGCTGCTCAATTATATTAATATATTAATGAAAGGCATGTGGGCTTGTTTCTTTTAGTAAGAATGGGTCTGGTTCACATGTGGGCTTTTTATTTAAAGTCCAATGGATTAAATGAAATAAGAAAATAATATTTGGCCCATTTATTCTAAGTGGGGCGGCAAGGGTTAATTTTAACCTAATATATTATTTTGTTTCATTGTTTTAATTAAATAAGAATTAATTAATTTATTAATTAATTGTTTAATTAAGAAACAAATCTTTTCTGATCAGGAAATATATTTCCTAAAAGTAAAAGTAAAAGACTTGTTTGATAAAGAAATAAATAATTAGTTTTATTTATTTAATCAAATAAGAAGTCTTTTTTATTTAGTCAAATAAAAGAATAAAAGATTTATGAATTAAATTAGGGTTTGAAGTCTTAAACTAGATGGGAATTAGGGTGCAACACAAACTCTTTTAAGCTTGTTTGTTGCGGCAACCCTAGTCCATTTAGGGTAGAGAATTCGGCAACCCTAAAAGAAAGAAGTGAAGAAAGTTTGGCAACCTATATATACACACTTATAGAATTCGGCCACTCTAAGGCTTGGTGCTTGAGATTCTATTTTTTCTTCTTCTTCTCAATTCATAGAAAGATTTTATTCTACTAAAACATAAAAGAGTGTTAGATTATTCTTTGATGGTACACTAATTGCTTGTTCATCAATAAACTTGTGTGTACAACATCGATTTAGGTTCACGTGAGTTTCGATCACTAGATTGAGAACTCAAAAGTGACCGGAATAATCTTAGTCATTCTTTTGATTGTTTTTGTGACTAACAAAGAAAAGAAAAGTTTGTTTGTCCATTCACAGGTTTGCAATTCAAAGAAAAGGGAGACCACGCTCCTAGGTGATCCACGTTCGTGCTAGGATTGAAGATCTTGCGGATTACCATCGACGTAAGTCAATCGGATCACGCGACAAAAGGTATTATTCTTTTGTTAGATAATATATATGTTTAATTGATTAAAGGGTTTAAGGTTCATAAAAGGAAAAATTTTTAAAAGTCACTAAATTTATTTTTAGTCTCGCTTCCGCTGCGTGTACTACGGTATTTTTCCCTACACTCCTCCAATCTGGTCACTTCCCAAAGAATTTGGAGGCTACTTATCCCCCTTATAAACATCTCCGAAAAAGTTACCGATCTACTTACAAAGATTTTTGCAATCCAAGATGGCTAATCTATGCTTATATTTACAAGGGATGTTCATGGGTCTCTTCTTGCATAGCAATCACAAGTAGGCACATTTATATGTGCCCAACAAGGGTCTCAACCTTTAGCTTGCAGTTGTGTAATCTTTTAGTATAAAATTGTGCAAGTTTACTCTGCATGATGCATGTTTATCTTTTCTTCGCATAGGTATAAGATTGTGTAATCTATTGTTGTAGATTTTTATCATGTAGGAATTTGTTCTGCTATCGTGTTTCGTATAAGTTGTTTGTCTTTCCTTGCGTAAAGTATTTGGGTAGTATTAAGGATTATTTACTTTCTACAGAAAACATTTGAATCCTTTATGAACCATGCAACTTGGCTATAGATAGACTTGTTCAGATACCCCAACGATGATTTACTTGTTCGAACAATGCATAAATGTCTCCAAATACAGACGATGATATCTTCGATTAAAGCTTCTATTGGCTATTCACATAAAAGCATTGAAACGAATTATGGCGTGTCCTAATATTATCTAGAGGGGTGTGAATAGATTTTAACCAGTTATTACCAAATTTTCGCGTTTAGTCAATATTACGAAAATACCTCATTCTAGTTAATTCAATAAATCACGCATAATAGTGCGGAAATTAAAAGATGCTTTATTTTTACATGGAAACCCTCAACAAGGAAAAACCACGAGTTGTTATATGCGCCACACACGAACCTCGAATCCACTAATTGTAATGGTGTTTACATCCTAGATTGACCTTAACCATTCTCGGCCTATAACCCACCACTACTACCCGTAGGCATTTAAAAGAGAACCTAGTTCAATTGCTTGTGGCCTAAGCAACCTTAGCCACAAGTCTTACTTCTCAATGAAGAGATAAATCAACCTAAGTGAATATGCATGATGTTCAAAATACAATTTAATGCTAGGTTACACTAAATGTTTATCTAGGATTAAAAGATGACAATTAAATCAGTCCTAGATATCAATGGCTATATGTCATGGCATAAAGCATAGCTATATATGATATGTCTGTTAATTCCTCAAAGTTTGATTGGCTCATTTCGATAACAAACCACATGTAGGGTTTGATGTAAGGGTAGCTTAGGCATTTGATTGTTGGTGCTCATGCACAACAAAGCCCCTCTCAAGACCTCAAGAGAAGAAGCACAACAAAGGTAAAATACTTGTGCTTACTTGCTTTAAAGAGATCCAGTTGCACACACACACAACTCATGCATATCTCTACTCCTTGTTTGTTGTGTGTTTCTTGTTTGTGCACTCATGTGTTTATCTCTTCATGCATTTGTTCATTGCCATGCCTTTAAGTAGCTTAAGAATGCATTTTTATCACTTAAGCCTTGCATGATTCAGGAGACCGCTGTCGGTACCGCTACCGGAATCCACAGCGGTAGTACAGCTGTGAGTTGCTCTATTTCGTAGCTGTCCTGACCACTATGGTTTTCCGCAGAGGTAGGCACAGCATTTTATGCCCAGTGCATACCGCTGTCGTAACCGCTGTGGAAGCCACAGTGGTAGACGCAACGGTTTAAATACTTGATGCGTATTTTAGTGCACCGCTGTGGATATCGCTGTGGCTTTGGTAGCGGTACCGGCAACGGTTTGCCCTGCTTTTTTTTTTTAAAACGGTGTCGCATCATCTTAGACCCCTGTATATATATTGTTATGTCTTTAGGTCGTTTAATTAACTCAAAAAATCATATTTTTAATTGAGAGCATTTTCGAAGAGAGCTTTTTCATCAAGAACTCATCTTTGATCACTCAAACCAAATTTCATCTGCATAAATCATCATCTAAGCATCATCCATGATATCTAGGATGTGCTAGTGCATAAGTCTCCATCAACACACATGCTATGGTAAGTTGAAAACTAATTTCATCTAATCTTAGTGTTTTTACTTAGCTATTTTTCTCATTGATAACTTGTATGTTCTTAGATTAATTTCTATTTACAAGAATGAGATTATGTATTGAATGTTTGAGTGTTGTATTTTGATAGCTATTATTAGGATTGTCCTATCTAATATAGCTCTTTATGCCATGTCATATAGCAAAGATTGATATCTAGGATTGTGATTATTATCATATTTCATCCTAGATAAGCATTTAGTGTAACCTAGCATTACTTGCTCTTTGAATATCATATTATTCACATTAGGTTGTTTAATCTCTTCATTAAGAAGTAAGTCTTGTGCCTACCGGTGTGTAGTGTAAGCAAATTTGACTAGTGTTAGGTTTTTGGTTTGTCTTGGCATTAATTCCATTCCAAAACGATGTTTTTCTTGTATTGCGTAGTGGTCTTAGAAATGATAATTCAAAGCTTCAAAGAAAGTATTGGCCACAGTTCATGCAAGAAGGTGCCTTTAAAGAGGAATGTGCTATATTACACAATAAAGGTATATTAGACCTCATTTCTCTTACAAGGCATAGGCACACACACACAATTCATTCATGAGTGTCCCTACATTGTTGTACACCATTTATATATCACATTCACATGTTTTAGTATGCACATGCATGGAACTCATTTTGTCAGACATAGTAGAATTGCATGTTTTAAGACTATGTTTAGGAAATGGCATACTTGTATGATCTTGTATTTATATGTTTATGTTTTATTGTAACTTGAACATGATCTCATTTGATTCCTTATTGAGTCCCGGTCATTTCGGTTACGCATTTATTAGGTTTCGAGTCCAAACGATGTAGTTACGCTACTTTTCGTTCTCATTCGTTTAGTTGTCTTCGTCATCGTATTCCGAGATGAATTATTAACCTTCTATCTAAGTTTCATAGTCTTTGTTGTGCGTGAGGAGTCACGATTCATAATCCAAAGACATATTTAAAATTGGAGTTCAGAGGCCCGAATACGGTCAAAGAATGCGAGCGGAGCACGAGAGGAGCAAGCTTGGCCAATGGCCAAGCCTAGTAGGCGCGTGAGGGAGGCCGTGAGGCTCACGGCCAGAGCATCCCTCTGTCCCCATGTGCCTCATGTGCCCCTCATGGCTGGATGACATGGCAAATGCTAATTGGTTGCTTCATTCCTTCTCTTCATTTCATTTAAATCACCTTCATTCCCTCACATTCATTCCAAGAAGAAAAAATAGAATTCCATATGTACAGAATTTTCTCTCAACTTTTCTCACCTTCCAAATACCATAACTTTCTCATACGAAGTCGGAATTGAGTGATTTAAGTTGGAGATTGTTTGTAATTGAGTCATCTACCTTTTCCAAGTGATCTTGCAGTTGTTTGATCGAGATTTCTGGTGGTTTTTGACCTAGAAAAACGAACCAGCTCGTGAACTCGAGGTAGTGTTCATATCTTTGTGATTTCTTCGTTTATAACCTTCAATTTGCTTGGGGTTTCTTCTTCTATATGTATGTGTATGTATGGTGAATGCTATTAAGAAAGATAACTTCATAATCAAACCTAATCAAATATCTAATTAGAGACATATGTGAACTAGTTTCTTGGATTATAGGTTTTTCACATGTTTGAGAGTTGTATTGTGATTAGTTTGATATCTAGAATTATTTGTGACTTGATTGAATCATTTTATGATTAATAATCCTTGAAATATGTTTTGATTCTTTGATTGATAAAATCTAGGATTAATTCATATGTATTTGTTTTTATAGCTATCTATAATTTAAGTGATTTATCATTATATCCTTGCTCTAAATCATTGGCTAGAATATTCATTGAATATATTTTATGATTCTAGCATTTTTGTGTATGTTTGTAACATCTTGATTTGTGCTTCATGTATATGGTTTATTCAAGTTTTATTTGTATAAATGAAACTAGGAGCTATTTGTGTTAGTGTTTTCACATGCTCTAGGTTTAATTCATGTTTTGCATCTAGACTATTATAATTTGTGTTCTCACATGTTTAGGTCTAGTTGTTCCATAGAATATATTGATCATGTTCTATGTTGTATTGCTTGTTTGCATCATTTGCATTCACATGATCACACTAAGAAGTCCTTGTAAAAGGCATGAAGTGTTAACTAGGAGAAAGTGTCCGAATAGTAAAGCAAGGAAGACTTGGTTAGGACAAGAGGTCCGGATAACCAAGCAAGAAGTCATGGCTATGATCGAGAAGATCTGGATAGCTATGCATGGGAGGCTCTTTAAAGGCATAAGTGCCTTGAATATGGAGTTGGCTACAGTATTGGTAGGCCCGGGCGTTTGGTTAGACATAGACTCCAATAGAGAGTGTTGCATAGGATGTGCATTGGCTTTTGAGGAATTTCTAATCTTCCAACGATGTTAGTTTGGTATAGACTCTAATATATGGTGACTTCACATCATTGAGAGATTTTGTATCTCCCAATAGGGATTAGATAGACATAGACTCCAATAGAAAGTAAATCAAGGTTGGTCACTTTTGAGGAATTTCTAATCTATCATCCAATATATAGTACCTAATGGTTGTAGTTCAACATGTGGATGTTTCCTTGAAAGTATACAAATGTAGTTAAATTGCTGAAGGCATACCTAGAAGGGGGGTGAATAGGTTTTTACGCCTTTTTCAATCCCTTGAACAAACATTCGTTTGTCCCTCAAGGTAGCCTTACATACAACAAATAAACCAAGAATAACATACATGGACAACATGTGAATGTAATCTTATAGACATAGTCTATGTATATCACCTAGTTGTATGAGGTATAAAACAAATAAACTAAACAACAAAGAATACTTGTATTTCAATAGATGTTCAATGAGTTACAAGAGTGATAAAATATCACTATACAAAAATTACAATATACAAAAGAATCATATATACAAAATGATCAACTAAAAGAATCCACAAATCACACTATACAAAGTCTTGCTTCACTATACATCACAAGTGAATAATATGAAACAAGATAATAATATACACAAATAAAATATAAGAGATAGAGATATGAAGAATTAACATAAGAGATTTTTTAACATGGTAAAACCTCCTAAGAGGAAACATCCACGGGTTGAATTACAACCATTGGGTACTATATATATTGGAAAGTAAAAATAGAGAATCCACAAAGTGACCAATCTTTAGCTCACCCAACCTAGTGGAATCTAAGTCTACCCAACCCTATTGGAAAGTGTGAGATCCCTCAATGATGCGGAACCACCATATATTGGACAACACACAAAACCAACATCGATGGAAGATTAGAAATTCCTCAAGAGTGCATACACCTCCCGTGTACCCTACTCTATTGGAGTCTATGTCTAACCATACGCCTAGGCCTACCAATATAATAGCCAACTCCCTATCCAAGGCACTCATGCCTCTAGGGAGCCTCTCATGCATGACTATCCGAGTCTTCCCGACTCTAGCTATGACTTCTTGCTTGCCTATCCGAGTCATCCCAACTCTAGACAAGTCTTCTTGTTTGGCTATCCGAGTCATCCCGACTCTAACCAAGACTTCATGCATTTTACAAGGACTTCCTAGTGTGATCATGTGAATGCAAATGTTGCAAACAACCAATTCAACATAGAACATGTGATCAATACATTCCATGGTGCAACTAGACCTAAACATGTGATATCACAAGTAATAAAAGCCTATATGCAAAACACAAGAATAAAACCTAGAGCATGTGCAAACACCTAACACAAAAAGCTCATAGTCTCATTCACACATACAACACTTGAACAATATATATTCATGAAGAACAAGTTCAAGATGCTATAAATATACAATAAAATGCTAGAGTCATGAGATCAAATCAATCAATATTCTAGCCAAAGATATAGAGCAAGGATTTAAGATGTAAATCCATTAAATCCTAGATATCTCTAAAAACACATACAAATACAATAATCCTATATTTCATCAATCAAAGGATCAAAACAAATCTCAAAGTCATTTATCACAAAATTGATTCAATCAAGTTTCAAACAACCTAAGATATCAACCTAATCACAATACAACTCACAAACATGTGAAAAACCTAGAATCATGGAAACTACTTCACATATGTCTCTAAATAGACTTTTGATTAGGATTGATTGTGAAGCTATCTTTCTCAATAGCATTCACCAAACATACACATAAATATAGAAGAAGAAACCCTAAGCAAATTGAAGGTTAAAAAGAAAGAAATCCCAAAGATAAGAACACTACCTTAGATTCACGAGCTGGTTCGGTTTTCTATGTGGAACCACCACAAAAAACTGATCAAACAGCCTCCAAACCACTTGGAAAAGGTAGATGACTCGATTATGAACGATCTCCAACTTGAATCACTCAATTCCAACTTCGTATGAGAAAGTTATGGCATTTGGAAGGTGAGAAAATTGGAGAGAAAATTTCAGACGGGATTTTCAAGCTTTTCATCTTGAAATGGAATGGAGGGAAGAGATGGGATTTAAATGGAGAAGAGAGAGGGAGGATTTTTGGCCAATCAAAAGAGGCCAGCTCAACCAGGCCCGTGGGGGGCGCGTGGGTCACACGGGACCAAAGAGCTGGTCTGGCCGTGGGCCCCACGGCTCCCACACGGCTTGGCCAAGCTTGGCCGCTTGGCCACTTGGCCTCGCTTGCTCTCCCGCGCACCTCTCGCGTTCTTCAGCCGTACTCGGGCCTCCAAACTCCGATTTTGAATCCATTTTTGAATTACAAATTGTGACTCCCTCACGCACGGCGACGACTATGAAACTTTGAAAAATGGTTGAGAAATCATCTCGGAAAACGACGATGAAGTCAACTTAACGAATGAGAACGAAAAGTAGCGTAGCTACATCGTTTGGACTCGAAACTAAGTGAATGAGTAACCGAAATGACCGAAACTCAATAAGGAATCATAATAAAACATATTCAAGTCCAAATATAAAAATACGGAAACATACAAACACAAAGACACACACATATGCTATTTTCTAGACATAGTCCTAGAACATGCAACAAGCAAATATTGTCAAGATAGTATAAATTGTAAGGATTCCCATATCTTGATTGGCTTATTTCATGGACAAACCACGTGTTGGGGATTGTATGTAAGGGTAGCTTAAGTGATTGATATTCAAGCTCAAGACCCTCTCATGTCCTCAAGGTTGATAAGCACCAAAGGTAAACTTCTATGTGCTTAATTTGCTTTGAAGAGATTAGTTGCACACACACATTCACATCTCATACATAATTCATTCTCTTGTATGTTGTGTATGTGTTGTTATTATGTGCTCATTAATGCTCATTAACATCTCTTCTTGCATGCTTTACATGATTGCATCTTGTATGACCAATGCCATGCCATGCATGTTCTTAAGATTTCATACATAGTGACAGGCGCTGTACAAAGCGCTGTTGGAAGCGCTGTTCGTACAGCACCCATCCTAACTTGATTGAAAATGCATTTTTAAATGCATCAGGTCTGATGCAATTTTGGAAGGCGCTGTATGAGCGCTGTTCATACAGCGCCCCTCTGTTTTCCTGAGAGAACAGAGTGGGGGCGCTGTACAGGCGCTGTACAGAGGCGCTCTACGTACAGTGCCCAAGGCAAAAATAGGTGTCACTTTTCAAAACGACCACACTTTGTTTGGACACCCTATATATATGCCACTTTGACTTTAGGTCAATCAAGTGAGTTGATTTTCAGATTTCATACTTAGAACATTTTTCAAGCAAAGAAAAATACAAAGTACTCACCTTTAACCACTCAAATCAAATCCTTTTTGCATCATATTTCATATTGCATATGTTAGGATTATGCTCAATAACAAGAGTGTAATATTGTAATTAACAATCTTTTTCATATTAATAAAGTGATTTCTGGTTTAACAAATCGTATAACATTTATAGTTTAATATTATAATTGTCAAAGTAAATAATCATAAGGTCTAAAGACTATGAGAAAAGAAGAATTGTTCATACATCTGGATATGTATGTGGTAGACACAATTCTTTAGTTAGTCTTGAATAATGTTCACAACTTAAGTTAAAGGTTGGGCACCTTTATCTTGTTAAAGTTGTAGAATTCTTTTGCTAGCATTTGAGTGGGATCAAATGAGATATGATGAGTCTAAAATCATCGGAGTGTCTTCGAGCAAAAGGATCTAGTGCACTGGGTGCATTGAACTGGATCACAATGAAAAGTTTTATCTAGAACCGTCAATAGATAATAGTCTTTTCATTATCAGGACAATCGGAGAGTCTATCTTAATCCTGAGATAAATGATGGACTTATGGTTGCAAGTGATATCATTTGAGTTATCAATGAGTACGATTATATCGCATAGTCTATCCTCGATAGTTTGGTGATATTCATTTGTTAATCGATAGAGGACTTCATTTATAGATATGGACATCGTGGCTCCATTTATTAAATGAGAGTATAATATCATCATATGGATGTTTTGAGGTAATTGGATATTAAATCTCAACGTTGAGTTTTCGATAGTGTCTATTGAAAACATGGCTTCTGGACAAGTCAAAATATCCAAGTTCAAAACGTGGTCATATGAGTAAATATGGTAACTTGGAGAGTTATAGGCGGTCTATGAACTCTTGGCGATTACTGATATTAATCACGAGGATACACTATCTCCAATATGATTGTCTAGGGTATGAATGAGGAACATCTTCCTTTTCTATCTTTATTTAAGAGTTCAGTTTTAGCTCTTTAGTGGAATGAGTTAAAATTAATGGATCGGACCTAAGTGAATCATTTGTTGATTGTGATTAGGTTATGTCTATTGAAGCTTAAATTTAGATGGCCCGCCAAGATCCCCAATCCACACGGACTTGCATGGATCACTTGATATATTCTACCGGACCAATTTATGGGTCCATTTAGAATTGCATTTAATATATTAAGAATATAATTTGCACATTATTTATTTAATGGGCTGCTCAATTATATTAATATATTAATGAAAGACATGTGGGCTTGTTTCTTTTAGTAAGAATGGGTCTGGTTCACATGTGGGCTTTTTATTTAAAGTCCAATGGATTAAATGAAATAAGAAAATAATATATGGCCCATTTATTTTAAGTGGGGCGGCAAGGGTTAATATATTAACCTAATATATTATTTTGTTTCATTGTTTTAATTAAATAAGAATTAATTAATTTATTAATTAATTGTTTAATTAAGAAACAAATCTTTTCTGATCAGGAAATATATTTCCTAAAAGTAAAAGTAAAAGACTTGTTTGATAAGGAAATAAATAATTTATTTTATTTATTTAATCAAATAAGAAGTCTTTTTATTTAGTCAAATAAAAGAATAAAATATCTATGTAATGTATTAGGGTTTGAAGTCTTAAACTAGAAGGAAATTAGGGTGCAACACAAACTCTTTTTGGCTTGTGTGTGCAGCAACCCTAGTCCCTTTTTAGTAAAGAATTCGGCAACCCTAATAGGAAAGGAGGAAGAAAATTTGGCCACCTATATAAGTGGACTTGTATAATTCGGCCACTCTAAGGGTTTTGTGCTTGAGAGACAATTTTTCTTCTTCTTCTTAATTCATAGAGAGCATTTTTTTTATTCTACTAAAAACATAAAAGAGTGATAGATTATTCTTTGATGGTATACTATTTGCTTATTCGTCAATAAGCTTGTGTGTACAACATCGATCTAGGTTCACGCGAGTTTCGATCATTAGATTGAGAACTCAAAAGTGACCGGAATAATCTTAGTATTCTTTTGATTGTTTTTGTGACTAACAAAGAAAAGAAAAGTTTGTTTGTCCATTCACAGGTTTGCAATTCAAAGAAAAGGGAGACCACGCTCCTAGGTGATCCACGTTCGTGCTAGGATTGAAGATCTTGCGGATTACCATCGACGTAAGTCAATCGGATCACGCGACAAAAGGTATTCTTCTTTTGTTAGATAATATATATGTTTAATTGATTAAAGGGTTTAAGGTTCATAAAAGGAAAAATTTTTAAAAGTTACTAAATCATTTTTTAGTCTCGCTTCCGCTGCGTGTACTACGGTATTTTTCCCTACAGCATATTCTATTACTATATAGAATGCATCCATGATTGGGTTTGCATCATCACAACTTGCTTGGTAAGATTTTGATTAAGTTCATCTTATTTTAGTATTTTTACTATCAAGCTATTCTCTTTTAATTTACTTTTATGTTTTTGATCATATGATAAATACAAGAATAGAGAATTAATTGTGATGAATTGATTGAGTGTTGTATTGTGATAGCTAATTAGGTTTTTGATTAATCTTGATTAGCTAAGCTATTTGACATGTCATCTAGCTCTTGATATCTAGAGTTGATTTAATTGAATATATCATCATCCTAGATAAGCATCTAAGGTTCCCTAGCCTTGTTTGTTATTTGAATATTCATACATATTCACATAGGTTGCATAATCTCTTCTTAGAGAATTAAGTCTTGAGGCTAAGATTGCTTAAGGCTAAGATTGCTTAGGCCTCAAGCAATTGGACTAGAGCCACTTTTAAAGGCCCGCGGGTAGAAGTGGGGGGTTATTGACCGGAGTGTTAGATGAGGTCTACATAGGTTGTAAACTCCATTTCAATTAGTGGATTTCAAGGTCCGATTGTGGCGCACTAAACAGCCCAAGGTTTTTCCCAGTGGTTGGGTTTCCACGTATACATCAAGTGTTATTTAAATTCCGCACTATATTACACTTGCTTGTATTTTTGACTAGTAGGGGCATTTTCGTAAAATTGACTTGCATGCGAAAATTGGGTAATAATTGTTAAAATCTATTCACCCCCCCCCCCCCCCCCCCTCTAGATTAATATATTAGTACACACCGAGCGTTTATTCGTTCCTTTCAATTGGTATCAGAGCAGGTTCCTAGATATACTTAGGTGATCCTAACTCATTTTAGGTGTGTTGTGCATTTGTGTGATTTTTACTCATTCATACATTTTGCATACATTTCATTCATTCATTTGATACAATGAGTGGATACGGTGGCAACCATGAGGGTGCTTCAAGCACACGGCCTCCTCTCCTCACCGGTGTGAATTATGCCTCATGGAAAGGCAAGATGGAGGCGTATGTGTGCCAAATCCATGATAGGGCATGGATGGCAATTGAAGATGGGTATGCACCTCCTATGATGACTCCCACGAGTGGTGGAGAAGAAGTACTCAAGCCTAAGGCTCAGTGGTCACCTGAGGAGTTTGAGACTTCAAAATGGAATAGGAAGGCATGGCATGCTCTTCTATGTGCAGTGGATGAAAATCAGTACAAACTGATTCAGAACACTAGGATAGCCAAGGAGGCATGGGATATCCTAGAGGTTGCACACGAAGGAACCGACGTCGTCAAGGATTCGAAGCTACAAGTCCTTCAAACGTAATTTGAGTTGCTTAAGATGGAGGAGGATGAGTGCTTCAATGACTTTGAAGTCAAGTTGATGGATATTGTCAATCAAAGCCATTAACTCAGTGATCCTTATTCGGATAGGAGAGTTAAACAGAAAATTATGAGGTCTCTCCCCGCTAGGTTCGAATCAAAAGTGACAGCTTTAGAGGAGAATAGCACATACAAGGATATGAAGCCAAGCGAGGTGATTGGAAGACTCCTTGCCTATGAATCTACGAAGGCTCCTAGTATTTCACCTCCTAAAAGGCAAAAAGGGATTGCTTTGAAAGCTTCCGAGGTTGAGAAGGAGGAAAAAGGTGACTCGGACCAGGACATGGCGTTGCTACTTAGAAGATTCAAGAAATTTGTCAAGTTCGAGAATAAAGGCTTTGGATCCAAAGGCCAAGACTTGAAGAAAAAGGCTCCCTTCAAGAGTTTTGAGCCTAGGCAAGAGAAGAGTGAAAAGAAAGGGGTTCAATGCTATGAGTGTGGTGGTATAGGTCACATCTCACCCGATTGTGGGAACTTGAAGAACAACATGGCAAAAGTGATGGCCACCACTTGGAGTGAAAATGATGACTCCGGAAAGGGAGACAAGTCATCAAGTGATGATGAGTTTACCATCAACTACACGGCTTTTGGGGCCACTTGTGTAAAAGACAAAGTTGTTGGTAAGAATGACTTGATTAGTGATCCCATAGAAGAAAAAGATGAAGAAGTAGCTCTAAAGGAGATAGGTGTAGCTACTCATTGGGATATGGCTCTCATTAACTCAAGAGACCAAGGTGAAGGTCTTAATAAGGGAAATGACTCCATTAGTGAGAAGGAGAGTGGAGGAGATAACTCAAGTGAAGATGACTCCTCATCTAACTCTACAAATGGAAGTGTAGAGAAAATGGATGTAAATGACTTTATAGTCAAGTATGAAAGTTCATTGAAGAAGAACAATAGAAAGTTGAAGATTTTAGAGGATGAAAATCTAGAACTTTCAACACACAATGACCACTTAAGTAATCAAGTGGAGGCATCCAAGAAGATTGAAGACAAGCTAAGGGAAGAGCTAGCTTTGTCTAAGAGGAATGAAGAAAGGTTAAAAAGAGAGCTTGATGAAGCTATAGAGTCATTGTCTAGGATGACTACAAGCACCAAGAAACTTGACCACATTCTCGGTAGTGGAAAGAACCCTTGTGACAAGAGAGGTATTGGGTATGAAGAAACCAAGGAGATCACTACTCCAACCAAGACCGTCTTTGTCAAGAGTTTGGGCAAGATAGAAGCCTCGCCGGTGCACACTCCTAGGATGAAAATGGATCTAGGACAATGTTCAAGAAGTGCACAAGTGAAGGAAGCTTCAAAGAGACAACCTCAAGCTCAAAAAGTTCCTTAACCTAACTTCCCTCAAGCTCACATTCATCAAGGGAAGAGGCTAATCATGCAAAATGGATCAAGGAAGCAAGCTAGACCAGTTCAACAACAAAGGAAGTTTGAACCCACTCAACCACAAAGTCATGGGAAGGCTCCTATGCATGCACAAGGACATGGTATGAATTCTAAATTTATCCCTACATGTCACTTTTGTGGTATTAATGGTCACATAAGACCAAATTGCTTTCATTTCATTAACTTATGTAGAATCAAAAGCATGATTGAAAAGAGAATGACAAGAGCTAGAATGCATGCTAATAGGAAGGAAAATATTCATATTCATGATCCTATTAATTCTAGAACTCTTGAACCATTGACCACTAAGAAGAAAAATGTCATATCTATGTGGATAAGGAAAAATGAACCCGCTTGCTACGAAACTAACAAGTCTCAAATAGGTTCATCCAAGTCAAATGGACTTGGGAGGTCTATAAGACCTCATGACCTTCATTGATGAAGGTTGGTAATGACCCCATATAGGGATATCAAGCAAAGAGAGCTATTGCATACTTGTTGCATGCAAATATTTGAAAAATCTTATGCTTCTTTGTTGATTGCTTGAGTAAGCTTGGTTGCACATATGTATATATGTTTTCAATTCAATAAGTGTGAACCATGCTTGTCTACAATCCATGTCATATTTATGTTCAAACATGCATTTTTGGACTAGGAGATTTACATAGGAAGTATGATTTGAATGACCTATAGTTATCTCCATGACATGATGATTCTCAATGACATGCTTTAAAATTGAAAAGCATGAGTTGTTTTTAACATGCTAATGACATGCTCAAATGAAAAAGCATGAATTGATGATTGCAATTTTTTTTTAAATGCAAAACTTGTGTGAAAAAGCTTATGAGACTCAAAATGAATAAATGATCTTGCATCCGTTCAAAGGATTTTTTAAATCAAAATGTCTCTCTTTCTTTATTTGTTGAACATGTCTACTATCATACGGGTTTCATTCCCGGAAAAATCAAATAGGGTGCAAAGCTGCTCATGACATGTTTGACTTATAAAGTTGGATATAGTTGCTCATAAATTAAAATCAATGAAAACTCTATATCCTTGCTTTTCTCATGACAATGGTGAAATTGGTTTGAATTCTTAATTAGAAACCTTTGTCATTTGCTTTGCCAAATACCATTGTATTTTGAACTTGAATGCTACATGTCTTGTATGCAAAGCATTTTTGATTCACACATTTTATCAAAATAAATCTCCTTGTTTCTCTCCAATTAATTGAGTTGTGTAAAGTGCATTTTATGATTATGCAAATCACTTGAATGCTATCATCTCTCTTTGCTAAGTGACCCGATTGGGGACTACTCCTTTGCCTATATCATGACAAAAAGGGGGAGTAGAATGGTGGTAAGGGGAGTTGCAAATTGTGGTAACAATTATGCATGTTGGGGAGTCAATACATTGAGGGGTAGCATTGCATTCACAATTATTGCATGATGTTGTAGTTGTACTTAAATTCTAAGAATGCAAATGCTTGTTATTCTTCTCACCTGATTCATCTCACTTTTTACTTGAATTGGATAGTATAGAAACTTTGCTTTCAGGGACTGATTATTCTACAAGAGATTGAAGACTTCAAGATTTTTTTTAAATATCTCTTTGTAATGTAGATAATCATTTGTGACCTGTAGTTTCTATTATGTTGTGAGGAATCAATATGAGTGGTGGTTTTGTCACGAAATAGCCAAAGGGGGAGACTGTAAGGATTCCCATATCTTAATTGGCTTATTTCGTGGACAAACCACGTGTTGGGGATTGTATGTAAAGGTAGCTTAAGTGATTGATATTCAAGCTCAAGACCCTCTCATGTCCTCAAGGTTGATAAGCACCAAAGGTCAAGATTCTTTGGACAAGGAGGTTTATCTGAATCATCAAGAGTGCTTAAGTGAAAATCCAACATACATTGATCTTTTGGTTAAGGTGAAAATTTGAAGATAGCCTTAAGAAAGGTTGATAAGAAGGATGATTTGATCAAGCTACAAGTGAATGAGTTTGTTGTATGTATAAATTCGCCAAACTGACACGTCATCTAAGGAGCTAACGAAAGATTGCCACGTCATTCATTGACCGGGTTAAAGGAAGAAGTTTGACTAGTCAGAATGATAGAATAGCTTAAACCAGAAGGAAATCAAAGATATAGTCGCCGAAGATAAAAACCCACTCGCCGAATATAGAAGTGTACTCGCCAAAAATGCAATACCCAGAAAATAAAGGTACTCGCTGGACCAGCACACTGGACATGAACCAACTCGGTAGAAATACGGAAATAAACCCCAAACTCCAGAAGACCCAGAACAACAAGGAGTCATGGAAAGAAGAGTAGACCTGGTCCGTGACAAGTCAGGATCCTAGTACGAATCAAAGAGGGAAACCTTTCACCCACACAGCTGAAAACAAAGGGAAACCCTAAGTAAACATGTATAAATAGAACCACCTACCCCACGAGGAAGGGGTTCAGAAATCTAGAGAGAGAAAAGAGAGCGATTGTGAGAGATCTAAGTGTGTAACAAAGCAACGAAAACCTAGTATTATTCTTCTGCCCTCAGGGGCGCCGTGGTTTTTTCCCATTCAAGGGTTTTCCACGTAAAACTTGTCTTCTGCATGTGTTATTAATTTTCTTGTTTTATATTAAATTGATATAATTGTTGAGTGCGTGGCAATCCAAATTTCACCGTCAACAGAGTTTGTTTCAACAATTCGGAGGATCTTGGGTGAAAAGAATGCTCTTTCCAAAAAGCTTAGAAAAGTTGAAGGGATTGTTCTTGAAAGGGATATGATCATCTCTAGTTTGAATCTAAGAGGCTCAAGCAACTTGGTAGTTGAGGAGAAGCTCATAGAAGCATCACTTCCTACAAATGAGGTCATTATTGACAAGAAAGCTCCTAAGAAGAGATGTTCCAAGACCAAGAACAAGTTAAAGAACAAGGTACCCCTTGAAACTCCCATTTGTGCTTCTCCAACTCGGGAAGGTAAAATATCTTCTTTTGTTCCCATATGTCATTTTTACAATACCGTAGGCCACATCAAGCCCAAGTGCTTTAAATTCATTGAATATTGCAAAGTAGAAAATGCGTCTAGGGATAGAGAGATTGAACTTAATTTTAAGCATGCTAAAACTTTTGAATATGGAAAGCATGATAATGTCGTAAAGCATGTTAAGAATGTCCGGAATGTGAAGAATGCAAATCTTGCTAAAATTGACAAAGCATGTGTTGATAGCAATGTTGAAAAGATGAGTATCAATGATATTCTTGTGAATCAAGTGATTGAAGAACTTTATTCTAGATTCAACATTATTGTCAAAGAGAATCTTGATATTGTTTGTGTAGGCTCACCTAAGACAAAATTTGTCAATGGTGAGTGCTCTTACCAATAATGTAAGTTGCACATGTGAGTTAGCTTTAAGATTAGTGTTATGTTGTGAAGAAACTTAGCTTGTTTGTTTTATATCTCTATTACTTGACATGAACTTAGCTAACTCATATTATTTGTTATGATAGTCAAAATCTATTGATTAACTTTTTGAGAAGTTGTATTTTTTTTATGAAATATATATGGTGACATTCATGTTAAGGCTTTTAGAGAAAGTCATTTTATTTTTTTTGAGTTGAAATGCATAGTCTTTAGTCTCTTGGAATTGACACACCTATAACTTTTAGTCATGAGGACATACAAGCCAAGAGGACTCATTAAAAGGGTGAAGGCCTTGCATTTGATGAAAATAGCTTGCGAAGGTATTTCTAATGTCACATTGCTTGCTTACTTAAATTTTCATCTCTCAACTCATTGTGTGTCTTACTTCATGAAGCATGCCATATTTGAGAACTAATTTAGTGTTTATATGGTCTTCTTTGACATTTGCTAGTTTAAGATTTATTGGTGATAATTGTTCACATTGATCTTAATCATGATGTGTGCTATTGTTTGTTTGATTGTTTAGTGGCATGTTTTGAAAAATATGAGCTTCATATTTTTTGAAAGCTACTCTCTTGAGAAGTAGAGATCTTAAGTAAGTCTCTTTACTTGCTTTTCGATCATGTGTTTTTTAAGCCTTAAAATTTTGGTTTCAAAAATGCATTTTGCTTCTCTTGTATGTCTTGTTAAGTATGTTGAGTTTGATGTAAGTTTTGGATACAACTTGAAGTCCTAAAGACTAGTACGTTTAAAGATGACCTATGGTTGGTATCCATTTGCTTCAGCAATATAGAATTCAACGAGCACCCTTATGGAAAGGGCTACACATGTTGGTTGTGCAGCCGTCCAATGTAGGAAAGGTCTACGCCATTGTGATGAGTGAAAGCCGCCATGAGGTGTATATGTTTATGTTAGAAAAATCTAAGAAGTGTTGAAATAAATCATTAAAAAAAAATAAAACAATAAAAATTCTTTGATTCAAGCCTAAAACAAAACAAAAAGGCTATAAGGAGTTTAGTTGAATAATCAAATGAGCTTGGGTTGTCAAATACAAATGGATTGACGAGCCACATACACACACACACTCACATGTTGAAATCTATTTTCTTTATAAGCAAAATATTGGATGATAACCGGTTTGACCTTTTTACGGAAAGGCTTAAGATGAATAGATGTTGGAAATATTTGCATGCTTGATTATCAAACTACTTCATTTCATATACTTGAAGCAAAATCTTCACACACTCACTTTTGCTTATTTAGTATTTTGATGTTTTAGCAATTTTTGAAGAGATATGAGAGTGATTGAAAATCTTGGTGTAACTCTCTTTGATATGTGGAGCTTATTTGAAAATCTATTAAAATTGCTTGTGATGTGAATGTGTGGTGATTTTTGTGAACAATTGTCTATCTAGATCTTAGATAGGGTATTTACCAAGGGGGAGCATAATATACTAAATTTGTGTTCTCTTTTATGATTTGTTCAAATGTTCTTCAAGATAGTTGTTTGTTTAGCATTATTCTTGTTTTTGAGAAATCATTAAGATGCTATGATAATTCTTGATATGCATATTGATTTGTTCAAAAATGATGTTTTTGCCTTTGTATATGTTTATTGGTCACTAACTTGCTTTGTTGTCTCCACTCATTTTTGTTTTTAGTGTTTTTGTGATACAAGGTCATGGGAAAAGCTAAGAAAGTTGGGGTTAGCAATCCTACAAAGCCCGTTGACAATTCTAATCATACTTCTTCTTCCAAGACAACCAAAGTCAACAAGTTTAGGACTTTGAGAGCTTATGAGTGCAAAAAGATTTTGCAAGAGAAAGGTATTGATTTGAATTCTTGTATTGGTTCTTATGTTCATAAGGTCATTATTGAAAGAAATTTGAGTACTTGGATTAACATGCTAGGAATAGTGAATGAAACCATGGTTAGAGAATTCTATCATGAGTTCAAATAAAGTACTAATGTTGAAGACGCACTTATGAATATAAGAGGTGTTATTTTTAGAGTTAACTCTTGGAAATTGAATGAGTTTCTAGGGTTGTCCGATGATATTGAGTCGGATTTCCTTGATGTTGATGTCTTGGAAAACCTTGATTTGATGGGTAGAACTCTTTGTGACAATGTTAATTTTGAGTGGAGAAAGCGTGCTTTTATTAGGCAAGGTGAGTGCCTTTTGACATCTCTTTATTTGTGCTAATCTTGTTGGGTCTTCTAATGCTACTGAACTTAATAGAGAGAAGATCAAGATTGTGTATGCCTTGGTGACTAACAAACCCATAAATCTTGGTGAAGTGCTTATAGAACATATTGAGATTGTGGCTTGTGCAACTCGTTTGGACATGAAATTGGCATTTCCGGGGTTTATTTCTCATTTGTGTTTAGCTAAAGGATTGAAGAGTTAAAATGATGATGTGCTACTTCCTCCTTTAGAGAACTTTAGTGAAAAACGTATGGCAACCATGTCATATAAGGAAAAGGGAAAGTCTAATGATACATTCAGGCTCTTTGGTGAATCTCATGATTCAAGCCATGTATCAAGCACACCTATTCTTCCTAGTTGGGCTATACAATTGAAGAATAAGGTTGAAGAGTCACGAAAGATGATTAAGGCATCACAAAGGAAGATTGAAGATCTTAATGCTAAGGTAGTACTTCAAGATGAGAAGATCAAAGAGTTGAAAAGAAAAGCAACTACTACAAAGTATTATGTGAGATCATCACATCGCACAACTTTCCTTTGTGGCATAAATGGCTAGAGAGTATCTTGAGGTATTTTTTCATCTTGAGGTATTTTTTCTTACTCTTTCCTTGGCTTCATATCATGTCAAAAGAGGGAGAAATATGGGAGATATATATCTAGCTTGCTTAGTCTCATTTTTTAGTTTTTATTTTTGGTGTATGTTGTTATCAAGTTTGAACTTTATAGCATGTAATATTTTTTGGTATTTGTTGACCTTAGCTAGAATATTTTGTTGGATAGCATGTATTAAGGGGGGCATACATGATTCATTTGAACTTAAATGTTTTATTTTCTTATCTAAGAATGAATATTGTCATATGTGTTGTCTCTTTGATATTCTTGTGCTTTCAAGTTTATTTTATGTGATATCAAGAGAAGACCAATATGAAGTTCAAGACTTGTTGAAAATTGTGTCTAGAAATGTGTAACTCGTTGTACTCATTGTGACCATATTTTCTTTGTAATAGTTTTAGTATATGTATAGGGGTTTTGACATGCCAAAGGGGGAGATTGTTAGGTTTTTGGTTTGTCTTGGCATTAATTCCATTCCAAAACGATGTTTTTCTTGTATTGCTTCGTGGTCTTAGAAATGATGATTCAAAGTTTCAAAAAAAGTCTTGGCCACAATGCATGCAAGAAGGTGTCTTCGAAGATGAATGTGCTACATTACATAATAAATGTATATTTGACCTCATTTCTCTACAAGGCATAGACACACATATACAATTTATTCATGAGTGTCCTTGCATTGTTGTACACCATTTATATATCACATTCACATGTTTTAGTATGCACATGCATTGAACTCATATTGTCATATATTGTAGAATTGCACGTTTTAAGACTATGTCTAGGAAATGGCATACTTGTGTGATCTTGTGTTTTATTATATTTGGACTTGAACATGAACTCATTTGATTCCTTATTCAGTCCCAGTCATTTCGGTTACTCATTTATTAGGTTTCGAATCCAAACGATGTATCTACGCTACTTTTCATTCTCATTCATTAAGTTACCTTCGTCATCGTATTCCAAGATGAATTCTCAACCTTTTGTCTAAGTTTCATAGTCGTCGTTGTGCGTGAGGGAGTCACAATTCGTAATTTGAAGACAGATACAAAATCGAAGTTCGGAGGCCCGAATAAGGTCGAAGAACGCGAGCGAAGCGTGAGAGGAGCAAGCTTGGCCAATGGCCAAGCTTTGTAGGCTCGTGAGAGAGGCCATGAGGCTCACGGCCAGAGTAGCCCTCTGCCCCCGTGTGCCTCATGCACCCCTCACGGCTGGGTGACATGGAAACTTCTGATTGGTTGCTTCATTCCCTCTCTCCATTTCATTTAAATCACCTTCATTCCCTCTCATTCATTCCAAGAAGAAAAAATAGAAATCCATATGTGCAGAATTTTCTCTCAACTTTTTCTTACCTTCCAAACACCATAACTTTCTCATACAAAGTCAGAAGTGAGTGATTCAAGTTGGAGATTGTTTGTAATCAAGTCCTCTACCTTTTCCAAGTGATCTTGCAGCTGTTTAATCGAGATTTCTGGTGGTTCTACCCAGAAAAATGAACTAGCTCGTGAACTTGAGGTAGTGTTCATATCTTTGTGGTTTCTTCTTTTATAACCTTAAATTTGCTTAGGGTTTCTTCTTCTATATGTATGTGTATGTATAGTGAATGCTATTGAGAAAAATAGCTTCATAATCAAACCTAATCAAAAGTATAATTAGAGACATTTGCGAACTAGTTTCTTGGATTCTAGGTTTTTCACATGATTGAGAGTTGTATTGTGATTAGTTTGATATCTAGGATTATTTGTGACTTGATTGAATCATTTTATGATTAATAATCCTTGAAATGTGTTTTGATTCTTTGATTGATAAAATCTATGATTAATTCATATATGTGTGTTTTTAGAGCTATCTAGGATTTAAGTGATTTATCATTATATCCTAGCTCTAAATCTTTGGCTAGAATATTCATTGAATACATTTTGTGATTCTAACATTTTTGTGTATGTTTGTAACATCTTGAATTTGTGCTTCATGTATATGGTTTATTCAAGTGTTATTTGCATGAATGAAACTATGAGCTATTTGTGTTAGGTGTTTTCACGTGCTCTAGATTTAATTCATGTTTTGCATCTAAACTATTATAACTTGTGTTCTCACATGTTTAGGTCTAGTTGTTCCATGGAATATATTGATCATATTCTATGTTATATTGCTTGTTTGCATCATTTGCTTTCACATGATCACACTAAGAAATCCTTGTAAAATGCATGAAGCGTTGACTAGGACAAGGTGTCCGAATAGTAAAGCAAGGAAGACTTGGTTAGGACAAAAGGTCTGGATAACCAAGCAAAAAGTCATGGCTAGGATCGAGAAGGTCCAAATAGCTATGCATGGAAGGCTCTCTAAAGGCACCAGTTAGAGAGCCTTGGATAGGGAGTTGGCTACATTATTGGTAGGCCCGGGCGTTTGTAAAATTTCCCTTAAGTAGTAGTGCAATATATACCTAGAGGGGGGGTGAATAGGTATAGACTCAAATTCTTTCAATATTAAAAATAACGTGGAATATAATAAAGAAAATGCACACTTGATTAGATTTAACAAATGAATTGATTTCACTAATACAAGAGTTAATCAATTTACAAGATATGCAATCAATGTAAGAAATGGAAGATAAAGAAAAATAAAACAAAAATGAACACAAGTAGTTTTTACGAGGTAAAACCTCAAAGAGGAAACATCCACGGGTTGATACCACAACCACCGGCAAAGCAATCCACTATGTGAAAAAGGACTTACACACTCAAGCTACCAACTCATGATATCCACTCAAGCTATCAACTCCTAATCTACCCTCGGGCTAGTGAATCACCAATC
Organism: Acer saccharum; assembly: GCA_030490815.1. NCBI lineage: Eukaryota > Viridiplantae > Streptophyta > Magnoliopsida > Sapindales > Sapindaceae > Acer > Acer saccharum. The sequence continues at coordinate 27,026,836 of CM059866.1, forward strand.
CTACTTCCTATCCGAGATGTATCCTACACCTCTAGAAAGCAACTTCCTATCCAAACGCTCACGTCTCTAGGAAGATTTCTTGCTTGCCTATCTGGATCCTCCCGACCCTAGACAAGTCTTCCTTGCTTGATTATCTGAGTCCTCCCGACTCTAATCAAGACTTCCTTGCTCTATTCACAAAGTTTCACTCACTTTGCTAGAGACTTCAACCTAATGCAAGGCTACGATCTACGTGATGCAAGTGATGCAAACACAATCAAATTAAGCTAGATGATCAATCAAGCTAAATGTACATGTTCAATGATAATCTAGAATATGCTTTTATCAACCAAAACACAAAAGTATCTAGAAATCAAAACATGCAAATCAACAAGAACAAGGTATGAATATTCAATATATCATACTAAAAACCTAGTTCTTAGATCATGAAATAAAACCTACAAAATAATATGAGACACATCATATATACATTTTCTAGAATCAATTTCAAACAAAATCAAGTTTAGCACATATATGTTCAAGAGAAATCACAAAGCTAAAACTCAATTGACAAATGATCAAACACCCCTAGCATATGATCTAACATCCTTCTCAACATATTTCATCAATCAAATAGTAAGAATCAAAGAGATGATCAAAGATGAAATGAAAAAGAAGAAGTTGAACAAAGCAACCTTGACCACATATTGAAGATCAGTCAACTGGGAAGAATGGCGAAGTCAGCTGCCTCTGGAAATGCTTGAGGTTTGTAGCTCTCATTAAGACCATTGATTTCGAGTTCGTATGAGAAATTTATGATCAAAATACTAAAACTAAAACTTGAAGAAATTCTGCAGAATTTTTGAAAGTGTTCTTGAAAATCTTCAAATGTTTGGAGGGAAGGAGAAAGGATTAAATGGAGGAGAGAGAAGGCAAAAACGAGCCAATCGAGCATGGCCACGTCACCCAGCCCGTGGGGGGCGCGTGGGCCACATGGGGGCAGAGAGCCCCTCTGGTCGTGGGGCCCATGGCTTGGGCCACATGTGGCCTCTTGGCCACCTTCGCCTCTCTTGCGCTCCCTCATGTTCTTCAGCCATATCTTGGGCATCCGAACTCCGATTTCAAATCCGTTTTCGGATTATGAACCTTGACTCCCTCACGCACGATGAAAACTATACAACTTTGAAAAATGGTTGAGAAATCATCTGGGAAAATGATGATGAAGTCAACTCAACGAATCGTTTGGACTCAAAACCTTATGAATGAGTAACCGAAACGACCGGAACTCAATAAGGAATCATAATAGAGCATTTTCAAGTCCAAATACAAAAATACGAAAACATACAAACACTAATTCACACAAGCATGCCATATTAAAGAGATAGTCACAAAGCATGCAATTTTACAATGTTTATCTATTAGAGATCAATGCATGTGCATACTAAGAAGTGTGTGAATGTGTTATACCAAATGTTTGAACTACGATGCAGGGACACACATGTATGAATTGTATGTGTGTGCACTTATGCCTTGCAAGAGGAAAAAGTATCTCGATACCTTAGCATCCAAATAAGCACACTTCCTCTTGAAGACGAACTTTGCATGCAACGTTGCTTTCCTTCTTTGAAGCTTGATCTAATCACGAAACACCTAAGCAACTAAGCAATACAAACAAAAAGTGTTTTGCAATGGAATCAAGCCAACACAAATCTAAGATCTTACAATCTCCCCCTTTGGCTATTCCATTGGCAAAACCTCAACCTCACCGTACAATGTTTCACTCCAATAAACTCAAGTTGATAGCATATTCTCATCCTCACATTACAAAGAGATTCCTAGACTAAAAAGTATTCAAGTCTTCAAGAATTCCTCTTTTGGTCTTCAAAGTACCTATGAGAGAAAATAGCAAACAAACAAGAGATCTTCTCTAAAGAAGAATGGTGAGATATTAACCAAAAACAAATAAGAAGACATCCTTTATCTCATACAAAAATGCATTATCTCAAGTGAATAAAATGTTTTCATATTAAAGCATTCCCTTAATATCTCAATTCCCAAGGACCAACCATCCTTAACATTATCAAGAAAGAATTCTTTCTCCCCCTTAAGACAAGAATTCTCCTCATTAAGACAAAGTCACAATTAAGCACAAAGAGGAATATGATTCACACAACTGGAACATTCTTCCACACAAGGTGTGAAGTATACAAAATCTCCCCAATATCAAACATGGTGAGGTATATATTTTCTCCCCCTTTTTGTCAAGGAATAGACAAGGGACACAAGAGATAAAGAACGAGATACAAAGCAAACAAATCGTATAGAGAGCAAAGTTGAATAAACTGAAGCTCCCCCCTAACATATGCTCCACATATTATTACCAAGTAGATTTGTTCACAAGGGACATCACACAATCACACAATCAAGCAATAAGAGAAAATATTTCATAACTTGTCAAAGTCCAAGAGAGAATCATAGATTTTCATTAATCTCTCAAAAATATTCTCACATTGCTAATGAATCAAACACATAAGCAAAATGTGTGTGTGTGAATGCTTCTCAAATATATAGAAGGAGTAATTATGATATCAATATGCAAACTCTATCCACACTTATCCATCTAAAGCCTTTCCAAAAATAGGTCAAACCAATATTCATATGGATTTTTGCTTTTAAAATGAATAGATATCAACATATGAGCGTGTGTGTGCATGTGGCTCGTTTTCCCGTTTTCCCGTTTCTATTTGTCAACCCGAGCTTTTTCACAATTCTCAACTATACACCATAAGCCTTTTTGTTTTGTTTTAGGCTTGAATCAAAGAATTTTTTTTTTTTTTTTTTTTTTTTTTTTTTTTTTTTATGATTCATTTCAACACTTCTTTGATTTTACTAACAAAAACATATACTCCTCATGGCGGCTTTCACTCATCACAATGGTGTAGCCCTTTCCTACATTGGGTGGCTTCACAACCAAGGTGTGTAGCCCTTTTCCATGAGGGTGCTCGTTGATTACTATGTAATGCCGAAGCAAAATGGATACATACCATAGGTCATCTATCATGTACTTAGCAATAAACTTCTAAATGCATCAATTATCTACACATATTCAACCACAAAAACTCAAAACTAAAACATATAAGAGAAGCATTAGTGCACTTTTCAAAAATAAGATTTTCAAGCTCAAATGCATGATCTAGAAACAATAAAAGATACTTGTTAAAGATCATTACTTCTCAAGTGAGTAGCTCTTAAAGACAATGATATTCAATTAAAGTTTTGCTCATCAAGCCACTCACAATCACATAAAGACATCAATCAACACAAATCATGCCAATGGACATTCTAAGAGTCTTAAACCTGTCTTTGTCCAACAGCTTAGTGAACAAGTCCGCAAGTTGATTTTTAGTAGGCAAATGCTCTAGAGTAACAATAGAATGTTCAACTAGGTCTCTAATGAAATGATGCCTAATGTCTATGTGTTTTGTGCGGGAGTGTTGAACCGGATTTTTAGAGATGTTAATGGCACTTAAGTTATCACAATAAAGTGTCATTTTTCCTTGTTCTATCTCATAATCCTTAAGGATTTGTTTCATCCAAAGTAATTGTGTGCAAGCACTTTCGGCCGCAATGTATTCGGCTTCAGAAGAGGAAAGGGAAACCGAATTTTGTTTCTTACTTGACCAAGAAACCAAGTTATTACCAACATAAAAGCAACCACCCGATGTGCTTTTACGGTCATCTATGTTTCCCGCCTAATCCGCATCACAATAGCCTACAAGGATATCATTGGTATCAAATGAATAGAATAGACCAAGACTATGAGTTCTTTTGATGTACCTAATGATCCTCTTGACGACTTTTAAGTGATATTCCTTGGGATTTGCTTGGAATCTAGCACACAAGCCTACACTAAAGCAAATGTCGGGTCTACTAGCCGTTAGGTAAAGTAGACTACCTATCATGCTTCTATAAAGGTTTTGGTCAACACTTTTCCCTTTTTCATCTTTGTCAAGTTTTAAAGTGGTGCTCATGGGAGTTTCAAAATCTTTTCCATTTTCTAGGCCAAATCTCTTAACTAAATTTTTAGCATATTTAGATTGATTCAACATTATGCCCATGCTAGTTTGCTTTACTTGCATTCCTAGAAAATAATTCAACTCACCCACCATGCTCATTTCAAATTCACTTGACATAACACTTACAAATTCATCAACCTTGGTTTTATTAGTAGACCCAAAACAATGTCATCAACATATATTTGTGCAACAAAAATATTATGATCATGATGTTTGATAAACAAAGTTCTATCAATGCCACCTCTCCTATATTGGTTGTCAATAAGATATTGAGTCAACCTATCATACCAAGCTCTTGGAGCTTGTTTAAGGTCATAGAGATCCTTTTTCAATTTAAACACATGATTAGGAGAGTGTGGGTCTACAAAACCCTTAAGTTATTCAACATACACTTCTTCTTGAAGGTATCCATTGAGGAAAGCACTTTTGACATCTGTTTGAAATAATTTGAACTTTTTAATGCATGCAATGGACAACAAAAGTCTAATGGACTCGAGACGAGCAATCGGGGCAAACGTCTCATCAAAGTCAACACCCTCCACTTGAGTGTAACCTTGAGCCACTAGTCTAGTTTTATTCCTCACAATCTTGCCACTTTCATCAGTCTTATTCCTAAACACCCATTTAGTGCCAATTACATTTATATCTTTAGGTCTAGGAACCAAGGACCACACTTCATTCCTCTTAAATTGATTAAGTTCATCTTGCATAGCCCCAACCCAATATTCATCAACAATTGCTTCATTAATATTTTTGGGTTCAATTTGAGAAGTGTAGTAAGCATAAGAAATTTGGTTAGCAATTTGATTTCTTGTTCTAACCCCTTCATTTAAATCACCTATGATGTCTTCTTGATAGTGTAAGTTTCTAAATCTTGGGTGAGAATGTTCAACAACTTGGTCATTTTGTTGATTATCATTTAAAGCATTTTCCAACCCTTGACTTTCAACTTCAACATGACTATCATTTTCATCATCTTGACTAGAAACACTACTAGCCACATCAATAGGTGTTTTAGTGTCATTCAACATGTTTTCTTTAGGTTCATTGACACTATTATCATCACACAAATTAAGCATGCTAAGATCATCTATCTTCACATTGATAGACTCCATGATAGTTTTAGTAGTTAAGTTAAAGACTCTATATGCACGACTATTAATAGCATACCCAAGAAAGAGACCAACATCACTTTTAGCATCAAACTTTCCTAAGTGATCTCTGTAAGGATTCCCGTTGTTTTTAATTGGCTTATTTCGTGATCAAACCATAAATGGGGATACTTTGTAAGGGTAGTTTAAATGTTGTTGTTAGTGCATTAGGCCCTTTGAAGACCTCATTATTGACAAGCACCAAAGGTAATATTCTATGTGCTTTCTTGTCTTGAAGAGATAGTTGCACACACTCACAACTCATGCATATGTTTAATCTTTGTATGTTGTGTTTCTTTTTGTTGTGCATAAATGATTATTTACATCTCTTCTTGCTTGATTTTATGATTGCATCTTGTGTTGAAAACATCATAGCATTTAGGCTTTTAGGATGCATCTTGTTTGACTTTGCACCCCTTGCATCATTGCATGTGGGATGCAAATTTTGGGGCTGTGCGCTGGTCCACCAGCGCCGGTCGACCAGCGCCGCTCACCGGCGCAAATCGCCCAGTGGCGCGCCGCTGGTCGTGCGCTGGTGTGGACCAGCGCCGGCCACCAGCGCCGATCGCCCAGTATGGCGCCGCTGGACTGGCGCTGGTGGCTGCGCCTGACGTCCAGCGCTCAAGCCAAAATTGGCTTGTGCGCTGGTCATGCGCTGGTCCACCAGCGCAGGTCCACCAGCGCACAGAGTATTTTTCTGGCGGTTTTCAAAACGACCTCACTTCACTTATGGCCTCTATATATATGCTAACTTGATTTTAGGTCATTTACAAGAGTTCTTATTCATGCTTCATACTTAGGATATTTTTCAAGAGAAGAAAAATACACAAAGAACTCATTTTTAATTACTCAAACACAATTTCATGATCATCAATCATCATCTAGAATCATCTTAGATCATCTAGATGTCATCTAGCATGGAATCTTCATCATACTTTGCTTGGTAAGCTTTTCACTAATATCTTACATATTTTGTGTTTAATTTATCTAGCAAATCTCAATTAATTACTTGATTGTTATTTTGTATGTTCTAGATACAAAATTGAGATTAGTATGATGTATGTTTGAGAAGTTGTATTGTGCTAGCATATTAGGTTTTGTACTTGATATTGATTAGCTTAACTATTTGACATGTCATTTAGTTTTGATATCTAGGATTGTTCTTAATTGCATATTAATCATCTTAGATAAGCATATAGGGTTTCCCTTGCTCTATGTTGCATTTTGGATATTTTCATATATTCACTTAGGGTTGTATTCTCTTCAAGAGAAGCTAAGTCTTGTGTGTAGCAATCGGGATTAGGTTGCTTAGATCGCAAGCAAATTGGACTAGGTTCACTCATACCGGGATTAGGTAGGTGTGTGATTACTTCCGGGATTAGGTTGTAATCGTTTGCACATTTAGTGGATTCGAGGTTCGAGTGTGGCTTACTTACATAGCCCGTGGTTTTTCCCGTGAGGGTTTCCACGTAAAAATTCAAGTGTTAATTTAATTTCCGCACCATATTACACTTGCTTGTTTATATTATCTTGAGGGTAATTTCGTAATTTTGACTAACACGAAAAATTGGGTAAAAAGCGTAAAATCTATTCACCCCCCCTCTAGATAGCTTTATACACACCGTGGTATATTTAGTTTCAATTGGTATCAGAGCGGGTTCCTAGACATACATAGGTGATCCTTGCTTATTTTGGTGTGTTTTGCATTTTGTGTGATTTTTGATTATTCATACATTTGCATTCATTTCATTCATTCATAAACACTATGAGTGGAAACGGTGGAAATGGTGGTGGCCACGAAGGAGCTTCTAGCACAAGGCCTCCACTTCTTACCGGTTTGAACTATTCCCAATGGAAAGGGAAGATGGAATCCTACATATGCCAAATTCATGACCGTGCATGGATGGCGGTGGAAGACGGATATGATCTCCCTATGATGACTCCCGCGGGTGGAGGACAAGATGTTTTGAAGCCTAAGGCGCAATGGAACGCGCAAGAGTTTGAGGCTTCAAAGTGGAATAGGAAGGCGATGCATGCCATTATGTGTGCCATGGATGAGAATCAGTACAAGCTTATTCAGAACACTCAAATTGCCAAAGTGGCATGGGACATCCTTCAAGTTGCACATGAGGGAACCGAGGTGGTGAAGGAGTCCAAGCTTCAAGTCCTCCAAACTCAATTTGAGTTACTTAGGATGGGAGAGGATGAATGCTTCAACGACTTCGAAATCAAATTGATGGACATAGTAAATCAAAGCCATCAACTCGGAGACCCGTATTCGGATAGGAGAGTCAAGCAAAAAATTATGAGATCTCTCCCCGATAGGTTTGAATCAAAGGTGACGGCCATAGAAGAAAATAGTGGCTACATGGATATGAAGCCAAGTGAGGTAATTGGGCGTCTCCTTGCATATGAGTCTAGGAAGGCTCCTAGCAACACTACTCCTCCTAAGAAGTCTAAAGGAATAGCTTTGAAAGCATCTAAGGATGAAAAGGAGGCAAAGCATGAATCGGATGAAGACCTTGCCTTATTTGTGAAACGGTTCAACAAGGTTATGGGGTTCAAGAAGAAGAAGGGATTTGGGTCAAGAGGACAAGATTTGAAGAAAAAGAGTTCCTTCAAGAAGTTTGAGCCTAGACAAGAGAGGACCGAAAGGAAAGGGGTCCGATGCTTTGAGTGTGGTGGGATTGGTCACTTTGCCCCCGAATGTGCGAATCACAATGAGAGGAAGAAGGGTAAAGTGATGGCCGCCACATGGAGTGGGAGTAGTGATGGTTCCAATGAGGAAGATGAGTCTTCAAGTGAGGAAGAGCTCATGGCTAACTTCCTAGCTTTTGCATCTTCTCACAAGAGCAAAAGTGCTAGTGAAAAGGAAGATTTGAGTCAAGAGGAAATTGACTCTAGTGAAGAAGAAAGTGACTCCTCTTCTAATTCCAAGAAGAAGTTTGTGGAGCAAAAGGTGCTTGCTAAATACCATGCCGAGTTCAATGATTTAGCACTTAAAAGCACAAGAAAGATTGAGAGGTTGAGAGAAGAAAACCTTGAACTTTCGGCTCACAATGACCACTTAAGTGAACAAGTGGAAAGATTGAAGAGGAGAGAGGATAAGCTAATTGAGGAGTTAGACTTGTCCAAGAGAAGTGAAGAAGGCTTGAAGAGGGAACTTGTAGAAGCTAAAGGGTCCTTGGCTAGGATAGATTCTAGCACCAAGAAGCTTGATCATTTACTTGGTGTTGGAAAGAGTCCAAGTGACAAGAGAGGTCTTGGGTATGAAGATGGCAAGAAAATCTCAACCTCTAACAAGACCATATTTGTCAAGAGCTTGAAGAATGAAGAAACTTCATTTGTGCAACCTCCTAGGAAGAAGTTAGAAATAGGACAAAGTTCTAATGCACAAGTGAAAATGGGGCCAAGAAGGAAAACTCAAGCTCAACCTCCTAAGGTTCCTCAAGCCAACACTCCTCCCAAATTGGCTCACAAAGGAAAGAGACCAATCATGCAACCTCAAGCTTGGAAGCAACCAAGACCGGTTCAACAACGAAGATGGATTGAACCCACATATCCACAAAGACATGGACGTACTCAAAGGCGAGGTATGATTCCTTTTTCATTCCTATTTGTCACTTTTGTGGTTGTGATGGTCATATTAGACCAAATTGCTTTCAATATATTAAAATGTGTAGAAAACAAAGCATGATTGAAAAGAGAAAGAATAGAGCCAAGATGCATGTTTCTAGGAATGAAAATATTGATTTGCATGATCCTAGAAATAGTAGAGCACATGTACCAAAGGCCACTAAGAAAGCTAAAATTGTTGCTAAGTGGATTAGAAAGAATGAAAATGTTTGCCATGTTGCACAAATAGCCTTGAAGGCAAATTCTTCTAATTTTTGGTACTTGGATAGTGGGTGCTCTAGGCACATGACGGGAAACAAGAGTTTCTTCGAGACTCTTGTTATGGAGGAAGGTGGAAATGTCACTTTTGGTGATGGATCCAAAAGAAATGTTGTAGGGAAAGGAACCATTTCCGTTCCCGGATTACCCTCCTTATCCAATGCTTTATTTGTTGATGGCTTGAAAGCCAATTTAATTAGCATTTCACATCTTAGTGATGAAGGATATTCCGTCTTGTTCTCTAAAGATTATTGCTCTATCCTTAAACCCGATGGACAAACCTTGTTGAAGGGCATGAGATCTAGCGACAATTGTTATTGTCTTGAAGCTAGAATTGTATCTAATCATGTGTCCATGGATGAGCAAATTGAGTTGTGGCATGAAAGACTTGGCCACATGAACTTTAGGGATCTACGGACCCTTGGAAAGTTCAATTGTGTGCGTGGCCTCCCTAAGCTTGGGAAGAAAGCCAATGGTATTTGTGGACCTTGCCAACAAGGAAAGCAAACCAAAAGCATGCACAAAAAGGGTAAGTATCTCACCACCAAGGAGCCACTTGAGCTTCTCCACATGGACCTCATGGGTCCCATGCAAACCGAAAGTTTGGGTGGAAAGAGATACATTTTTGTTTGTGTTGATGATTTCTCTAGATTTACATGGACATATTTTCTTAGAGAAAAATCCGAAACTTTTGATAAGTTTAAAATGCTTTGTACTAAATTGCAAAATGAAATGAATTCTAACATTAGAAGCATTAAACGGATTAGAAGTGACCATGGGAGAGAATTTGAGAATGCCACCTTTGAAACCTTTTGTAATGGTTTAGGCATCTCCCATGAATTTTCTGCTCCTAGGACACCTCAACAAAATGGAGTTGTTGAGAGGAAGAATAGGGTCCTCCAAGAGATGGCCCGTGTGATGTTGCTTAGCAACAATGTCCCTAGGAACCTATGGGCCGAAGCCATTAACACGGCTTGCTATATAGGAAATAGAGTGTTCCTAAGGCCCGGTACTAGAAACACCTCCTATGAGTTATGGAAAGGCAAGAGGCCAAATGTTAGCTACTTCCACACTTTTGGAAGCAAATGCTACATTTTGAATGACCGTGATCAACTTGGCAAGTTTGATGCTAAGAGTGATGAGGGTATTTTTATTGGCTATGCCTTAAATAGTAGAGCCTATAGAGTTTTCAATTTAAAGACTCTAAGTGTTATGGAATCATCCAATGTCGTATTTGATGATACTAGGCTCAAGTCTAATGATCATGAGGAGGAGGTTATTTTTAGTGATGATTCTCCTTTGGAGAAGGTTGTGGTGTCGCCTAATGTTGGGACATCTAATGTCAACAATGATGGCACACAACCTATTGATAGAGTTCCTCTCTTGGACTCTAAAGAACCCGCTCCATGGGTTAGGAAACTCCATGATAAAGAAGATATCATTGGAGAGGTAAATGAGGGTGTTAGGACTAGACGCCAACTTGCTAATCTTATTAGCTATACATGTTACACCTCTCAAATTGAACCCAAAAAGGTTGAAGAAGCCTTAAATGATGAATTTTGGGTTCTTGCCATGCAAGAAGAGCTAAGCCAATTCGAAAGGAATGAGGTTTGGACTCTAGTTCCTAGGCCTAAGACCACTAATGTCATAGGCACCAAATGGATATTTAGGAACAAATCCGATGAGGATGGCAACATAGTGCGGAACAAGGCTAGACTTGTAGCACAAGGGTACTCTCAAATTGAGGGTATCGACTTTGAGGAGACTTTTGCTCCCGTTGCCCGCTTAGAGTCCATTAGGCTTCTCTTGTCCATCTCTTGTGTGCACAAGTTCAAATTGCACCAAATGGACGTCAAGAGTGCCTTCCTCAATGGCTTCTTGCAAGAGGAAGTGTTTGTTGAACAACCTAAGGGGTTTGTGGATGCACACCACCCCAATCATGTCTATCGCCTCAAGAAGGCACTTTATGGGTTGAAACAAGCACCGAGGGCTTGGTATGAGCGCCTCACTCAATTTCTTGTTGACAACAACTACACAAGAGGTAGTGTTGACAAGACACTATTCATCAAGAGAGACAATGATGAGCTTTTCATAGCTCAAATATATGTTGATGATATAGTTTTTGGCTCCACCAACAACACCAAAGTCCAACAATTTGTTGATGTCATGTCTCTTGAATTTGAGATGAGTCTTGTTGGTGAGCTTAGTTACTTCCTAGGTTTGCAAATTAGGCAAATGCATGATGGGATTTTCATAACCCAAGCCAAATATGCTAAGAACCTAGTGAAGAAGTTTGGTTTAGAGAAAGCCAAACATTGTGATACACCCATGAGTACCACTTTGAAGCTAAGCAAGGATGCTAGTGGTAAAAGTGTGGAACAAACTCTATATCGTGGCATGATAGGTAGCTTGCTTTATTTGACCGCAAGTAGGCCCGATATATCTTTTAGTGTGGGTGTGTGTGCTAGGTACCAAGCGGATCCTAAGGAGTCCCACCTCTCTTCGTGAAGAGGATCATTCGCTATGTGAATGGGACATCCAACTATGGGATTTGGTACTCTTTTGACACTAATGCTAGTCTAGTTGGCTTTAGTGATGCGGATTGGGCAGGAAATTGTGATGATAGGAAGAGCACATCGGGCGGTTGCTTCTTTCTAGGCAACAACTTGGTGTCTTGGTTTTGCAAGAAGCAAAACTCGATTTCCTTGTCCACGGCCGAGGCCGAGTACATAGCCGCGGGGAGTGGATGCACACAACTCCTATGGATGAAACAAATGCTTGTAGACTACGGATTCAACCAAGGTACTCTCACTCTCTTTTGTGATAACATGAGTGCTATTAATATTTCCAAGAATCCGGTTCAACATTCTAGAACTAAGCATATTGACATCCGCCATCACTTCATTAGAGAGCTTGTTGAAAATAAATGCATAGTACTTGAACATGTAGGTACTAATGATCAACTTGCGGACTTATTTACTAAACCCTTAGATGCTACTCGATTTAAAACTCTTAGTAGATCTATTGGGATATGTCTTGTGGAGTGATGTTCTATGATTGACCCCATATGGGGAACTCAAGCAAAGAGAGCTATTTTGCATTCATGTAACTTGCAAAAAATTTGAAATAACTTATGCCTCTTCTTTTGATTGCTTGAGTAAGCTTGGTTGTACATATGTATATATGCTTTCAAATTCTATAAGTGTGAACCTTGCTTGTCTACAATCCATGTCATATTTATGTTCAAACATGCATTTTTGGACTAGGAGATTTACATAGGAAGTATGATGTGAATGACCTATAGTTATCTCCATGACATGATGTTTCTTAAATAACATGCTTATGCTAAATGAAAAAGCATGAAATTCATACAACATGCTCACATGAAAAGCATGAATTGATGATTGCATATTCTTAAAAATGCAAAACTTGTGTGAAAGCTAATGAGACTCAAAATGAATAAAGGATCTTGTATCCGTTCAAAGGAATTACATTCCAAATGTCTCTCTTTCTTTATTAGTTGAACATGGTTACTATCATACGGATATCTTATCCGGAAAAATCTAATAGGGTGCAAAGTCGCTCATGCCATGTTTCGCTTATAAAGTTGGATATAGTTACTCTTAAATTGAAATCAATAATCTCTATATCCTTGCTTTTTCCCATGACATTGGTGAAATTGGTTTGAATTCTTATTAGAAACCTTTGTCATTTGCTTTGCCAAATACCATTGTATTTTGGACTTGAATGCTATATGTCTTGTATGCAAAGCATGTTGGATTCACACATTTTCTCAAATAAATCTCCTTGTTTCTCTCAAATTAATTGAAGTGCATAACGTGACTTATATGTATATGCATATCTTGCATGCTTCTATCTCTCGTTGCTATGAGTGACCCGGTTGGGGACTACTCCTTTGCCTATATCATGACAAAAAGGGGGAGTAGGATATTGTAAGGGGAGTTGCAAAATAGAGAAGCTATTGTGCACTTTGGGGAGATAAAACATTGAGGGGGAGTAACCCTTTGAGGGGGAGCATTGCATTTATCATACATTGCATACATTTGCTAATGTTGTGCCTAAATTCTAAAAATGCAAATGCTTGGTATTATTCTCACATGATTAATCTCACACTTTACTTGAATTGGAATGTTAGAAACTCTTTTCAGGGATTGATTATTCTACAAGAGGATTGAAGACTTCAAGTTGCATTCTCTTATCTCTTTGTAATGTAGAATATCATTGTAATCCCGTAGTTTCTATTTTTTTGTGAGGATTTAATGTGAGTGATGGTTTTGTCACGAAATAGCCAAAGGGGGAGATTGTAAGGATTCCCGTTGTTTTTAATTGGCTTATTTCGTGATCAAACCATAAATGGGGATACTTTGTAAGGGTAGTTTAAATGTTGTTGTTAGTGCATTAGGCCCTTTGAAGACCTCATTATTGACAAGCACCAAAGGTAATATTCTAAGTGCTTTCTTGTCTTGAAGAGATAGTTGCACACACTCACAACTCATGCATATGTTTAATCTTTGTATGTTGTGTTTCTTTTTGTTGTGCATAAATGATTATTTACATCTCTTCTTGCTTGATTTTATGATTGCATCTTGTGTTGAAAACATCATAGCATTTAGGCTTTTAGGATGCATCTTGTTTGACTTTGCACCCCTTGCATCATTGCATGTGGGATGCAAATTTTGGGGCTGTGCGCTGGTCCACCAGCGCCGGTCGACCAGCGCCGCTCACCGGCGCAAATCGCCCAGTGGCGCGCCGCTGGTCGTGCGCTGGTGTGGACCAGCGCCGGCCACCAGCGCCGATCGCCCAGTATGGCGCCGCTGGACTGGCGCTGGTGGCAGCGCCTGACGTCCAGCGCTCAAGCCAAAATTGGCTTGTGCGCTGGTCCTGCGCTGGTCCACCAGCGCAGGTCCACCAGCGCACAGAGTATTTTTCTGGCGAGTTTTCAAAACGACCTCACTTCACTTATGGCCTCTATATATATGCTAACTTGATTTTAGGTCATTTACAAGAGTTCTTATTCATGCTTCATACTTAGGATATTTTTCAAGAGAAGAAAAATACACAAAGAACTCATTTTTAATTACTCAAACACAATTTCATGATCATCAATCATCATCTAGCATCATCTTAGATCATCTAGATGTCATCTAGCATGGAATCTTCATCATACTTTGCTTGGTAAGCTTTTCACTAATATCTTACATATTTTGTGTTTAATTTATCTAGCAAATCTCAATTAATTACTTGATTGTTATTTTGTATGCTCTAGATACAAAATTGAGATTAGTATGATGTATGTTTGAGAAGTTGTATTGTGCTAGCATATTAGGTTTTATACTTGATATTGATTAGCTTAACTATTTGACATGTCATTTAGTTTTGATATCTAGGATTGTTCTTAATTGCATATTAATCATCTTAGATAAGCATATAGGGTTTCCCTTGCTCTATGTTGCATTTTGGATATTTTCATATATTCACTTAGGGTTGTATTCTCTTCAAGAGAAGCTAAGTCTTGTGTGTAGCAATCGGGATTAGGTTGCTTAGATCGCAAGCAAATTGGACTAGGTTCACTCATACCGGGATTAGGTAGGTGTGTGATTACTTCCGGGATTAGGTTGTAATCGTTTGCACATTTAGTGGATTCGAGGTTCGAGTGTGGCTTACTTACATAGCCCGTGGTTTTTCCCGTGAGGGTTTCCACGTAAAAATTCAAGTGTTAATTTAATTTCCGCACCATATTACACTTGCTTGTTTATATTATCTTGAGGGTAATTTCGTAATTTTGACTAACACGAAAAATTGGGTAAAAAGCGTAAAATCTATTCACCCCCCTCTAGATAGCTTTATACACACCGTGGTATATTTAGTTCAATCTCTATCATTCAAAATATAACATTTACTCCCAAAAGTGTGGAAGTAACTCACGTTGGGCTTCTTGCCCTTCCATAGCTCATAGGACATTTGTTTTGTGCCGAGCCTTTTAAAAACACGATTAGACATATAACAAGCAGTATTGACCGCCTCGGCCCATAGGTTTCTAGGGATTTTCTTGCTATTGAGCATGACCCTAGCCATCTCTTGCAAGAAGACGCGGTTTTTCCTCTCAACAACACCATTTTGTTGGGGAGTTCTAGGTGCGGAGAACTCATGAGAAATCCCTAAACCATCACAAAACTCACTAAATTTTGTATTTTCAAATTCCGTCCCATGATCACTCCTAATGCAACATATTTTCTTGATACCAAGACCTTTTTCATTTTGAACTTGATTACAAAACTTTTTAGAGTAATCAAAAGTCTCGGTCTTGTTTCTAAGAAAATAAACCCAAGTAAACCTAGAGAAGTCATCAACGCATACAAAAATGTACTTTTTGCCATTAATGCTCTCGGTTTGAATTGGCTCCATTAGGTCCATATGCACAAGTTCTAAAGGTTTCTTGGTAGCTATGTAAGAATTTTTCTTATGAGACACTTTGGTTTGCTTACCTAATTGGCAAGGTTCACAAACCACCTCAAGCTTTTTACCAAGATTAGGAAGACCACTAACAATGCCATGTTTTTCAAGCTTTTTCAAATCTTTAAAATTCATGTGACCCAAACGTTGATGCCACAAATCAAGCTTGTTGCACTCATGTGCCATGTTGCAAGTTAGAGGATCTATCTCAAGACAATAGCAATTGTCTATAGACCTTTTGACTCTTAAGACAACATTGCCTTTTTTATCAATTATAGTGCACACATCTTTGTTAAAACTAATTTCTTTAAAAATTTCACATAAGTGAGTGAAACTAATTATAGCACGGTGTGTATAAAACTATCTAGAGGGGGGGTGAATAGGTATAGGCTCCAAATTCTTCCAATTAAAAAATAATGCGGAAAATTACAAGGCAAATGCAAACTTGATTAGATTTAGCAAATGAATTGATTTCACTAAGACAAGAGTTAATCAATTACAAGATGTGCAATCAATGTAATTATGGAAGATAAAGGAAAGTAAAGCAAAATTGAACACAATGATTTTAACATGGTAAAACCTCAATGAGGAAACATCCACGGGTTGATACCACAACCACCGGCGAAGCAATCCACTATGTGAAAAAGGACTTACACACTCAAGCTATCACTCATGATATCCGCTCAAGCTATCAACTCCTAATCTACCCTCGGGCTAGTGAATCACCAAGCCTACTTCCTATCCGAGATGTGTCCTACACCTCTAGAAAGCAACTTCCTATCCGAGACGCTCACGTCTCTAGGAAGATTTCTTGCTTGCCTATCCGGATCCTCCCGACCCTAGACAAGACTTCCTTGCTTGATTATCCGAGTCCTCCCGACTCTAATCAAGGCTTCCTTGCTCTATCCACAAAGCTTCACTCACTTTGCTAGAGACTTCAACCTAATGCAAGGCTATGATCTAAGGTGATGCAAGTGATGCAAACACAAACAAATTAAGCTAGATGATCAATCAAGCAAAATGTACATGTTCAATGATAGTCTAGAATATTATTTCAACACACAATCACAAAATTATCTAGAAATCATGACATGCAAATCAATAAGAACAAAGGTATGAATATTCAATTTATCACACTAAAAACCTAGTTCTTAGATCATGAAACAAAACATAGAAAATAACATGAAGCACATCACACATATATTTTCTAGAATCAATTTCATGATAAATCAAGTTTAGCACATATATGTTCAAAACAAATCACAAAGCTAAAACTCAATTAACAAATGATCAAACAACCCTAGCAAGTGATCTAACATACTTCTCAACAAATTTCATCAATCAAATAGTAAGAATCAAGAGATGATCAAAGATGAAATTGAAAAAAGAAGAAGTTGAAATTCAAACACTGACCACGTACTGAAAAAGCTTCAGCTGAGAAAAATGATGAAGTCAGCTGCCTCTGGAAATACTTGGGGTTAGTAGCTCTCTTCGAGACCAACAATTTTGGTTTTTGAATCGATTGATTTCGAGTTCGTATGAGAGAGATATGATCAAAACAAGTAAACAAAAAATTGTAGAATTCTGATGCGAAAAATGTTCAAGTGTTCTTCAAAATTCATCAAAGTGTGGAGGGAAGGAAGTGAGCTTAAAAGGAGGGAAAGGAGAGATTTTACGAGCGAATCAGGAGCCGCCACATCACCACCCCGTGGGGGGCGCGTGGTGCCCACGGGAGCAGAGGGCTCCCTTGGCCGTGGGGCCCACGGCCTCCCACACGGGCTGGCCTTGTGGCCACATGTGATTCCAACTCCTCTCGCGCGCTCCTTCGGATCTTCAGCCCATATCTTGAGCATTTGACCTTCGATTTCGAATCCGTTTTCAGATTACGAACCGTGACTCCCTCACGCACGACTATGACTCTCAACTTTAAAAAATAGTTGAGAAATCATCTCGGAATCCGATGATGAAGTCAACACAACAAATGAGAACGAAAAGTAGCATAGTCAACTTGTTTGGACTTGAAACCTTATGAATGAGTAACTGAAATGACCGAAACTCAATAAGGCATTAAATAAGAACATGTTCAAGTCCTAAACACAAAATACGGAAACAAATAAACACATATTCACACAAACATGCCATATCAAAGAGATAGTCACAAAGCATGCAATTTCACAATGTTTGTCAATACAAGATCAATGCATGAGCATGCTATGAAGTGTGTGAATGTGTTATACCAAATGTTTGAACCATGATGCAGGGACACACGTGTATGAATTGTGTGTGTGCGCTAACGCCTTGCAAGAGGATGGAAGTCAAGATTTACCTTTGACGTTTTTCACCTCTTGAAGGCGACTTTTGCACTAGACGTTGCTCTTCACTCTTTAAGCTTCCTTTCTTCAAATAATGTCCTAAGCAACAACTAATACAATCATAGAGTGTTTTGCAATGGAATTAAGCAAATACAAATCATAAACCTTACAGGGTTCGTTAGCTCTGAAACTTGACATGTTGAAGGCGTATGATAGGGTGGAGTGGGGTTTTTTGTCTGCTATGATGTTGAGACTTGGGTTTTCTACCGGCTGGGTTGGAAAGATTATGCGTTGTGTTTTGTCGGTTAACTTCTCTTTTTTGGTTAATGGTGAGATTTGTGGTGATGTGAAGCCGTCTAGGGGCCTTCGTTAGGGGGATCCCCTCTCTCCCTATTTGTTTTTGATCTATGTTGAGGCTTTCTCTTGTCTTATTAATAAGGTTGCTTCTGTGGGTGAGATTACTGGTTATAGATGCAGAAGTACAGGTCCTTACATCTCTCATCTGTTTTTCGCGGATGATAGCTTGCTTTTTGTTAGAGCAACTGCTAGGGAATGTAGGAAAATTAAAGAGATTCTGGATGGTTATGTTGCTGCGTCGGGTCAGGTTATTAATTACGATAAGTCGGCTTTATGTGTGAGTCATTCTGTTTCCCAGCGGTTTGGGTCAGAGCTTGCCAGTATTGTGGGTGTGGGTCTTGTTAAATGTCATGAAAGATATCTTGGGCTGCCAAGTTTGCGAGTCGTAATAAGTGTCATTTGTTTAATAATATCAAGGAGCGTATTTGGAATAAGGTTCAAGGTTGGCAAAGTCGTCTGTTCTCAGCAGGTGGTAAGGAGGTGTTGCTGAAAGCAGTGATTCAAGCCATTCCGACTTATGCTATGAACTTGTTTCGTCTTCCTAAGGGGCTTGTCAAGGAGGTTCATGACCTCTGTAATCGGTTCTGGTGGGGTAGCTCGTCCACGAACAAGAAAATTCATTGGGGTTCCTGGTTCAAATTGTGTGAGAGCAAGGATAGGGGTGGTCTCGGTTTTTGGGACATTGCTGTGTTTAACCAAGCTTTGTTGGCGAAGCAATGTTGGAGATTGGTGAAGCATCCTAATTCTATGGTTGCGAAGGTCCTCAAGGGCAGATATTATCCTACTTCTACCTTTCTTCAGGACGGTATTTGTGAGATGGGTTCGTATGTGTGGAACAGTCTCCTATGGGGTCGGGAGTTGTTGTTAGCTGGTTCTCGATGGAGAGTGGGGGCTCGTTCAGCCTTGTCTATTTATTCTGACCGTTGGATTTCGAAGCAATTTTCCTTTAAAGTTCAGTCTCCGCCAGTCTTGGGTGCCTCTGCTCAAGTGAGATCATTAATCTCTAATTCGGGCCAGTGGAATACCCCTCTGATTCGTTCTTCCTTTTTGCCTGATGAATGTACACAAACAAAGTTAAATTGCTTAAAGCATACCTAGAGGGGGGGGGGGGGGGGGGGTGAATAGGTTTTTACACCTTTTTTCAAACCCTTGAACAAACATCCGTTTGTCCCTCAAGGTAGCCTTACACACAACATAATAAGCCAAGGTAGACATACATAGACAATACGATGACACAATCATAAGAGAAATGTCTAAGTATATCAACAAGTCTGAAACTAATTAATGCACGGTGTGTATAAAACTATCTAGAGGGGGGGGTGAATAGATTTTACGCTTTTTACCCAATTTTTCGTGTTAGTCAAAATTACGAAATTACCCTCAAGATAAAATAAACAAGCAAGTGTAATATGGTGCGGAAATTAAATTGACACTTGATTTTTACGTGGAAACCCTCACGGGAAAAACCACGGGCTATGTAAGTAAGCCACACTCGAACCTCGAATCCACTAAATGTGCAAACGATTACAACCTAATCCCGGTAGTAATCACACACCTACCTAATCCCGGTATGAGTGAACCTAGTCCAACTTGCTTGCGATCTAAGCAACCTAATCCCGATTGCTACACACAAGACTTAGCTTCTCTTGAAGAGAATACAACCCTAAGTGAATATATGAAAATATCCAAAATGCAACATAGAGCAAGGGAAACCCTATATGCTTATCTAAGATGATTAATATGCAATTAAGAACAATCCTAGATATCAAAACTAAATGACATGTCAAATAGTTTAGCTAATCAATATCAAGCACAAAAACCTAATATGCTAGCACAATACAACTTCTCAAACATACATCATACTAATCTCAATCTTGTATTCAACAAATATAAAATCACATACAAGTAATTAAATTGAGATTGCTAGATAAGAGAAACACAAAATATGTAAGATATTAGTGAAAAGCTTACCAAGCAAAGTATGATGAAGAATCCATGCAAGATGTCATCTAGATGATCTAAGATGATGCTAGATGATGATTGATGATCATGGAACAAGTGTTTGAGTAATAAAAATGAGTTCTTTGGAATTTTTCTTCTCTTTGAAAAATCTCCTAAGTATGGAATCTGAATATGAACTCTTCTAATTGACCTAAAGTCAAAGTGGCATATATATAGGGGGCCAAAACAAAGTGTGGTCGTTTTGATAAGTTTGCCCACTATTTGCCATGGGCGCTGTACGTAGGGCGCCCTTGTACAGCGCCTGTACAGCGCCCTTGCTCTGTTTTCACGAGGAAACAGAGTGGCGCTGTTCGTACAGCGCTTTGTACAGCGCCACGTACAGCGCCCCAACAGCGACCCAACAGCGACCCAACAGCGACCGATTAAATCGATCAGGTCTGAACAGCGCTCAATGGGCGCTGTTCGTACAGCGCTTCTGTACAGCGCTTTTGGGGGCGCCCAGTGCAAAAATGCAATCCTAAGTCTAAGCATGACAAGGCAATTGGATATGCAAGATGCAATCAAACTAACATGCAAGAAGAGATGTTAATGAGCATTAAGGCACACATAAAAGACACACAACATATAAGGATTAAACATATGCATGAGTTGTGAGTGTGTGCATCTATCTCTTCAAGACAAGTAAGCACTTAGAATATTACCTTTGGTGCTTGTCAATAGTGAGGTCTTCAAAAGGGCCTAAGCAATAACACAACATCTAAGCTACCCTTACAAAGCATCCCCACATGTGGTTTGATCACGAAATAAGCCAATTAAACACAACGGGAATCCTAACAATCTCCCCCTTTGGCTATTTCGTGACAAAACCACCACTCACACTGATTCCTCACAAAGAATTAGAAACTACGGGACTACAATGATTATTTACATTACAAAGAGATAAGAAAGTAAAAACTTCAAGTCTTCAATCTCTTGTAGAACAATCAAGCCCTGAAAATAAAGTTTCTAGCATTTCCAATACAAGTAAAGTGTGAGATTAATCATGTGAGAACAATAACAAGCATTTGCATTTAAAGATTAGGCTCAACATTATGAAAATGTATGTGTATGCAATGCTCCCCCTCAACGGGTTACTCCCCCTCAATGTATGTTCTCCCCAAAATGCACAATTGCTTCTATATTTTGCAACTCCCCTTACCATTTCCTACTCCCCCTTTTTGTCATGATATAGGCAAAGGAGTAGTCCCCAACCGGGTCACTCAAAGCAATGAGAGATAGAAGCATGCAAGATATGCATATACATATAAGTCACTTTATGCACTTCAATTAATTTGAGAGAAACAAGGAGATTTATTTGAGAAAATGTGTGAATCCAACATGCTTTGCATACAAGACATATAGCATTCAAGTCCAAAATACAATGGTATTTGGCAAAGCAAATGACAAAGGTTTCTAATTTGAATTCAAACCAATTTCACCAATGTCATGGGAAAAGCAAGGATATAGAGATTATTGATTTCAATTTTAAGAGCAACTATATCCAACTTTATAAGCGAAACATGGCATGAGCGACTTTGCACCCTATTTGATTTTTCCGGATAAGATATCCGTATGATAGTAACCATGTTCAACTAATAAAGAAAGAGAGACATTTGGAATGTAAATTCCTTTGAACGGATACAAGATCCTTTATTCATTTAGAGTCTCATAAGCTTTCACACAAGTTTTGCATTTTTAAGAATATGCAATCATCAATTCATGCTTTTCATGTGAGCATGTTGTATGAATTTCATGCTTTTTCATTTAGCATTAGCATGTTATTAAAGAATCATCATGTCATGGAGATAACTATAGGTCATTCACATCATACTTCCTATGTAAATCTCCTAGTCCAAAAATGCATGTTTGAACATAAATATGACATGGATTGTAGATAAGCAAGGTTCACACTTATAGAATTGAAAACATATATACATATGTACAACCAAGCTTACTCAAGCAATCAAAAGAAGAGGCATAAGTTATTTCAAATTTTTTGCAAGATACAAGAATGCAAAATAGCTCTCTTTGCTTGAGTTCCCCATATGGGGTCAACATAGAACATCACTCCACAAGACATATCCCAATAGATCTACTAAGAGTTTTAAATCGAGTAGCATCTAAGGGTTTAGTAAATAAGTCCGCAAGTTGATCATTAGTACCTATATGTTCAAGTACTATGCATTTATTTTCAACAAGCTCTCTAATGAAGTGATGGCGGATGTCAATATGCTTAGTTCTAGAATGTTGAACCGGATTCTTGGAAATATTAATGGCACTCATGTTATCACAAAAGAGAGTGAGAGTACCTTGGTTGAATCCGTAGTCTACTAGCATTTGTTTCATCCATAGGAGTTGTGTGCATCCACTCCCCGCGGCTATGTACTCGGCCTCGGCCGTGGACAAGGAAATTGAGTTTTGCTTCTTGCAAAACCAAGACACCAAGTTGTTGCCTAGAAAGAAGCAACCGCCCGATGTGCTCTTCCTATCATCACAATTTCCTGCCCAATCCGCATCACTAAAGCCTACAAGACTAGCATTAGTGTCAAAAGAGTACCAAATCCCATAGTTGGAAGTCCCATTCACATAGCGAATGATCCTCTTCACGGAAGAGAGGTGGGACTCCTTAGGATCCGCTTGGTACCTAGCACACACACCCACACTAAAAGATATATCGGGCCTACTTGCGGTCAAATAAAGCAAGCTACCTATCATGCCACGATATAGAGTTTGTTCCACACTTTTACCACTAGCATCCTTGCTTAGCTTCAAAGTGGTACTCATGGGTGTATCACAATGTTTGGCTTTCTCTAAACCAAACTTCTTCACTAGGTTCTTAGCATATTTGGCTTGGGTTATAAAAATCCCATCATGCATTTGCCTAATTTGCAAACCTAGGAAGTAACTTAGCTCACCAACAAGACTCATCTCAAATTCAAGAGACATGACATCAACAAATTGTTGAACTTTGGTGTTGTTGGTGGAGCCAAACACTATGTCATCAACATATATTTGAGCTATGAAAAGCTCATCATTGTCTCTCTTGATGAATAGTGTCTTGTCAACACTACCTCTTGTGTAGTTATTGTCAACAAGAAATTGAGTGAGGCGCTCATACCAAGCCCTCGGTGCTTGTTTCAACCCATAAAGTGCCTTTTTGAGGCGATAGACATGGTTGGGGTGGTGTGCATCCACAAACCCCTTAGGTTGTTCAACAAACACTTCCTCTTGCAAGAAGCCATTGAGGAAGGCACTCTTGACGTCCATTTGGTGCAATTTGAACTTGTGCACACAAGAGATGGACAAGAGAAGCCTAATGGACTCTAAGCGGGCAACGGGAGCAAAAGTCTCCTCAAAGTCGATACCCTCAATTTGAGAGTACCCTTGTGCTACAAGTCTAGCCTTGTTCCGCACTATGTTGCCATCCTCATCGGATTTGTTCCTAAATATCCATTTGGTGCCTATGACATTAGTGGTCTTAGGCCTGGGAACTAGAGTCCAAACCTCATTCCTTTCGAATTGGTTTAGCTCTTCTTGCATGGCAAGAACCCAAAATTCATCATTTAAGGCTTCTTCAACCTTTTTGGGTTCTATTTGAGAGGTGTAGCATGTCAAGCTAATTAGATTAGCTATTTGACGCCTAGTTCTAACACCCTCATTAACATCTCCAATAACATCCTCTTTGTTATGGAGTCTTCTAACCCATGGAGCGGGTTCATTAGAGTCCAAGTTAGGAACTCTAGTACTAGGTTGTGTGACTTCATTAGATGTCCCAACATTGGGAGTCACCACAACCCTCTCCAAAGGAGAGTCATCCTCTAAAACATCCTCCTCCTCATCATTTTTGGACTTGAGCCTTGTATCATCAATGACAACATTTGATGATTCCATGACGGTTCGAGTCTTCAAGTTGAAAACTCTATAGGCTCTACTATTCAAGGCATAGCCAATAAAGATACCCTCATCACTCTTAGCATCAAACTTGCCAAGTTGATCACGGTCATTTAAAATGTAGCATTTGCTCCCAAATGTGTGGAAGTAGCTAACATTTGGCCTCTTGCCTTTCCATAATTCATAGGAGGTGTTTCTAGTACCGGGCCTTAGGAACACTCTATTTCCTATATAGCAAGCCGTGTTGATGGCTTTGGCCCATAGGTTCCTAGGGACATTGTTGCTAAGCAACATCACACGGGCCATCTCTTGGAGGACCCTATTCTTCCTCTCAACAACCCCATTTTGTTGAGGTGTCCTAGGAGCGGAAAACTCATGGGAGATGCCTAGGCTATCACAATAGCTTTCAAAAGAGGCATTCTCAAACTCCCTCCCATGGTCACTTCTAATCCGTTTAATGCTTCTAATATTAGAATTCATTTCATTTTGCAATTTAGTACAAAGCATTTTAAACTTATCAAAAGTTTCGGATTTTTCTCTAAGAAAATATGTCCATGTAAATCTAGAGAAATCATCAACACAAACAAAAATGTATCTCTTTCCACCTAAGCTCTCGGTTTGCATAGGACCCATGAGATCCATGTGGAGAAGCTCTAGGGGCTCCTTGGTGGAGAGATACTTGCCCTTTTTGTGCATGCTTTTGGTTTGTTTTCCTTGTTGGCAAGGTCCACAAATACCATTGGCTTTCTTCCCAAGCTTAGGGAGGCCACGCACACACTCGAACTTTCCAAGGGTTCTTAAATCCCTAAAGTTCATGTGGCCAAGTCTTTCATGCCACAACTCAACTTGCTCATCCATGGACACATTGTTTGAGACTATTCTAGCTTCAAGACAATAGCAATTGTCGCTAGATCTCATACCTTTCAATAAGGTTTGTCCATCGGGCTTTAGGATTGAGCAATCATTTTTACTAAACAAGACGGAATATCCTTCATCACTTAGATGTGAAATGCTTATTAAATTGGCTTTCAAGCCATCAACAAATAAAGCATCGGATAAGGAGGGTAAACCGGGAACGGAAATGGATCCTTTCCCTACAACCTTCTTTTTGGATCCATCACCGAAAGTGACATATCCACCTTCCTCCATAACAAGAGTCTCGAAGAAACTCTTGTTTCCCGTCATGTGCCTAGAGCACCCACTATCCAAATACCAAAAATTAGAAGAATTTGCCTTCAAGGCTATTTGTGCAACATGGCAAACATTTTCATTCTTTCTAATCCACTTAGCAACAATTTTGGCTTTCTTAGTGGTCTTTGGTACATGTGCTCTATTATTCCTAGGATCATGCAAATCAATATTATTATTCCTAGGAACATGCATCATGGCTCTTTTCTTTTTCTTCTCTATCATGCTTCTAGTTTTGCACATTTTTATATAGCGAAAGCATTGTGGTCTAATATGACCAACAAATCCACAAAATGACAAATAGGAGTAAAATAAGGAATCATACCTTGTCCTTGTCTTTGTGGATGAAGGGGTTCAATGCGTCTTCGTTGTTGAACCGGTCTAGGTTGCTTCCAAGCTTGAGGTTGCATGATAGGCCTCTTTCCTTTGTGAGCCATTTGAGGAGAAATGTTGGCTTGAGGAACCCTAGGGGGTTGAGCTTGAGGTTGCCTTCTTGGCCCCATCTTCACTTGAGCATTTGAACTTTGTCCTATTTCTAACTTCTTTCTAGGAAGTTGCACAAGTGAAGTTTCTTCTTTCTTCAAGCTCTTGACAAATATGGTCTTGTTAGAGGTTGAGATCTTCTTGTCATCTTCATACCCAAGACCCCTCTTGTCACATGGACTCTTTCCAACACCAAGCATATGGTCAAGCTTCTTGGTGCTAGAATCCATCCTAGTCATAGATTCTCTAACTTCTTCAAGCTCCCTCTTTAGACTATCCTCATTCCTCCTAGATAAGACTAACTCCTCTTTTAGCTTATCTTCCATCTTCTTGAATTTCTCCACTTGTTCACTTAAGTGGTCATTTTGAGATGCAAGTTCAAGATTTTCTTCTCTCAACATCTTGATCTTTCTTGTACTCTTGATTGCTAAATCATTAAATTCGGCATGATATTTAGCAAACTCCTTTTTCTCCATAAATCCATTCATGGAGTTAGAGGAGGAATCACTTTCTACATCACTTGAGTCATTTTCCTCTTGACTCATTTCCTCTCTCTCACTAGCACTTTTGCTTTTATGGGAGGAGGCAAAAGCTAGGAGATTAGCCATGAGCTCTTCATCATCCGAAGACTCATCTCCCTCATAGGAGTCATCACTACTTCCACTCCAAGTGGCGGCCATCACTTTTCCCTTTTTCTTCTCAACATGGTTTGCACAATCGGGGGCAAAATGACCTATGCCACCACACTCGAAACAACGGACCCCTTTCCTTTCGGTCCTTTCTTGCCTAGGTTCAAACTTCTTGAAAGAGCCCTTTTTCTTCAAATCTTGACCTTTTGACCCAAAGCTCTTCCTTCTAAACTTCATAACCTTGTTGAACCTTTTTACAAACAAGGCAAGGTCTTCATCCGAGTCAACCTTCTTTTCCTCCTTTTCATCCTTGGAGGTTTTTAAAGCAATTCCTTTTTGCTTTTTAGTGGGTGTGGAGATAGGCCCTTTCCTAGACTCATAAGCTAGAAGTCTCCCAATCACCTCACTCGGCTTCATATCCTTATAACCACTATTTTCTTCTAAAGCCGTCACTTTCGATTCAAACCTATCGGGTAGAGATCTCATAATCTTTTGCTTGATTCTCCTATCCGAATATGGATCACCAAGTTGATGGCTTTGGTTGACTATATCCATCAACTTGATCTCAAAGTCGTTGAAGCACTCATTCTCCTCCATCTTAAGCGTCTCGAATTGAGTTTGGAGGACTTGAAGCTTGGAGTCCTTCACCACTTCGGTTCCCTCATGTGCAATCTCTAGGATGTCCCAAGCCTCCTTAGCTATCCTAGTATTTTGAATCAACTTGTATTGATTTTCGTCCATGGCACACAAGATGGCATGCAACGCCTTCCTATTCCACTTTGAAGCATCAAACTCTTGCGCGTTCCATTGCGCCTTAGGCTTCAAAACATCTTCTCCTCCACCCGCGGGAGTCATCATAGGGAGATCATATCCGTCTTCCACCGCCATCCATGCACGGTCATGAATTTGGCATATGTAGGATTCCATCTTCCCTTTCCATTGGGAATAGTTCAATCCGGTAAGAAGTGGAGGCCTAGTGCTAGAAGCTCCTTCGTGGCCACCACCATTTCCACCGTTTCCACTCATAGTGTTTATGAATGAATGAAATGAATGCAAATGTATGAATGATCAAAAATCACACAAAATGCAAAACACACCAAAATAAGCAAGGATCACCTATGTATGTCTAGGAACCCGCTCTGATACCAATTGAAACTAATTAATGCACGGTGTGTATAAAACTATCTAGAGGGGGGGGTGAATAGATTTTACGCTTTTTACCCAATTTTTCGTGTTAGTCAAAATTACGAAATTACCCTCAAGATAAAATAAACAAGCAAGTGTAATATGGTGCGGAAATTAAATTGACACTTGATTTTTACGTGGAAACCCTCACGGGAAAAACCACGGGCTATGTAAGTAAGCCACACTCGAACCTCGAATCCACTAAATGTGCAAACGATTACAACCTAATCCCGGTAGTAATCACACACCTACCTAATCCCGGTATGAGTGAACCTAGTCCAACTTGCTTGCGATCTAAGCAACCTAATCCCGATTGCTACACACAAGACTTAGCTTCTCTTGAAGAGAATACAACCCTAAGTGAATATATGAAAATATCCAAAATGCAACATAGAGCAAGGGAAACCCTATATGCTTATCTAAGATGATTAATATGCAATTAAGAACAATCCTAGATATCAAAACTAAATGACATGTCAAATAGTTTAGCTAATCAATATCAAGCACAAAAACCTAATATGCTAGCACAATACAACTTCTCAAACATACATCATACTAATCTCAATCTTGTATTCAACAAATATAAAATCACATACAAGTAATTAAATTGAGATTGCTAGATAAGAGAAACACAAAATATGTAAGATATTAGTGAAAAGCTTACCAAGCAAAGTATGATGAAGAATCCATGCAAGATGTCATCTAGATGATCTAAGATGATGCTAGATGATGATTGATGATCATGGAACAAGTGTTTGAGTAATAAAAATGAGTTCTTTGGAATTTTTCTTCTCTTTGAAAAATCTCCTAAGTATGGAATCTGAATATGAACTCTTTTAATTGACCTAAAGTCAAAGTGGCATATATATAGGGGGCCAAAACAAAGTGTGGTCGTTTTGATAAGTTTGCCCACTATTTGCCATGGGCGCTGTACGTAGGGCGCCCTTGTACAGCGCCTGTACAGCGCCCTTGCTCTGTTTTCACGAGGAAACAGAGTGGCGCTGTTCGTACAGCGCTTTGTACAGCGCCACGTACAGCGCCCCAACAGCGACCCAACAGCGACCGATTAAATCGATCAGGTCTGAACAGCGCTCAATGGGCGCTGTTCGTACAGCGCTTCTGTACAGCGCTTTTGGGGGCGCCCAGTGCAAAAATGCAATCCTAAGTCTAAGCATGACAAGGCAATTGGATATGCAAGATGCAATCAAACTAACATGCAAGAAGAGATGTTAATGAGCATTAAGGCACACATAAAAGACACACAACATATAAGGATTAAACATATGCATGAGTTGTGAGTGTGTGCATCTATCTCTTCAAGACAAGTAAGCACTTAGAATATTACCTTTGGTGCTTGTCAATAGTGAGGTCTTCAAAAGGGCCTAAGCAATAACACAACATCTAAGCTACCCTTACAAAGCATCCCCACATGTGGTTTGATCACGAAATAAGCCAATTAAACACAACGGGAATCCTAACAAAGTCATGTGAGGTAAAATATCAAATAAACATAACAATAAAATAAGCTTGTATTTCATAAGCTGTTCAATGTGTTACAAGAGTGAGCAAAATGTCACTAAACAAATATTACAATATACAAAAGAATCAAAGATACAAATTGATCTATAGAATGAATACACTAATCACACTATACAAAGACTTGGTTCACAATACATCACAAGTGAATATTATGAATCAAGACAATAAAATATACAATTAAAATATA
Source organism: Acer saccharum (assembly GCA_030490815.1). Taxonomy (NCBI): domain Eukaryota; kingdom Viridiplantae; phylum Streptophyta; class Magnoliopsida; order Sapindales; family Sapindaceae; genus Acer; species Acer saccharum. The sequence continues at coordinate 27,056,182 of CM059866.1, forward strand.
AGAGAAGAGATAGAAAGAATTAACACAAGGGATTTTTTAACGTGGTAAAACCTCCAAGGAGGAAACATCCACGGGTTGAACTATAACCATTGGGTACTATATTATTGGAAAGTAAACATAGAACATTCACAAAGTGACCAATCTTTAGCTCACCCAACCTAGTGAAGTCTAAGCCTACCCAACCCTATTGGAAAGTATGAAATCCCTCAATGATGCGGAACCACCATATATTGGACAACACACTCAACCAACATCGATGGTAGATTAGAAATTCCTCAAGAGTGCATACACCTCCCGTGTACCCCGCTCTATCGGACTCTATGTCTAACTATACGCCTAGGCCTACCAACACAATAGCCAACTCCCTATCCAAAGCACTCTTGCCTCTAGGGAGCCTCCCATGCATGACTATCCGAGTCCTCCCGACTCTAGCCATGACTCCTTGCTTACCTATCCGAGTCACCCCGACTCTAGGCAAGACTTCTTGCTTGGCTATCCAAGTCATCCCGACTCTAACCAACACTTCATGCCTTTTACAAGGACTTCCTAGTGTGATCATGTGAATGCAAATGATGCAAACATTCATTACAACATAGAACATGTGATCAATACATTCTATGGCACAAATAGACCTAAACATGTGAAAACACAATTAATCAAGTCTAGATGCAAAAATACATGAATAGAAACCTAAGCATGTGAAACACCTAACACATATACTCAAAGTCTCATTCACACACATAACACTTGAATCACAAAATGTTCATTAAGTACAAATTCAAGATGCTATCAATATACAATCAAAGGCTAGATATATGAGATTAAAATCAATCAATATACTAGACAAAAATATAGAGCAAGATTTTGAGATTTACATCAATCAAAACCTATATTCTCTAAAACACATAAAAATACACAAATCCTAGATTTCACTAAGCAAAGGATCAAATCAAATCTCAAAGTCATTTTAACACAAAATTAATTCAATTAAGTATCAAACAACCTAAGATGCCATTCTAATCACAATACAACTCACAAACAAATGTAAAACCTAGAATCATAAAATCTAGTCAACATAAGTCCACAAATTGAGTTTCAATTAGAATGATAATCAAGCTACCTTTTCAAATAGCTTTCATAAAACAATAACATAGATATAGAAGAAGAAACCCCAAGCATTTGGAAGGTCAAATAACAAGAAATCCCTAAGATGAGACCATTACCTCGGATTTTGAAGCTGGTTCGGAATTCAGTGATCAACCACTGGAAATCACGATCAAACAGCTACCAAACCACTTGGAGATGTTAGAGGACTCAAATACGAACACTCTCCAACTTGAATCACTCAAATCCGACTCCGGATGAGGAAGATATGGTGTTTCGAAAATCAGAAATTTCAGAGGAGAGGGCTGACGGGAAAACTGAAATTTTCTTCTTGGAAATTCAAAATGAGAGAGAGAGGGAAGAAATAGGAGGAGAGAGAAGAAGTTTTTCGGCCAATCACGTGGTGCCACGTCACCCCCTGGCCGTGCGGGGCGTGTGGCCCACACGGGAGCAGAGGGTGCTCCAGGCCGTGGGGCCCACGGCCTCAACCACGGCCAGCCCTTATGGCCCACGGCCTGGGCTGTCCTCTCGCGCGCTCCCTCGGTTCGTCGGCCCGTATCTCGGGCGTCCGAACTCCGAATTCGAATCTGTTTTCGGATTACGAACCGTGACTCTCTCACGCATGAAAAAAACTATACAACTTTGAAAAACGGTTGAGAAATCATCTCGGAAATCATCGATGAAGTCAACACAATGTAAGAGAACGTAAAGTGGCATAGTCAACACGTTTGGACTCGAAACCTTATGAATGAGTAACCGAAACGACCGGAACTCAATAAGGCATTGAATAAGAACATGTTCAAGTCCTAAACACAAAATATGGAAACATACAACCACAAATACACACACATATGCTAGTTTCCGGACATAGTCCTAGAAAATGCAAAACACAAAGTTTACTAACTAAATGTGAATGCATGAGCATATTTTACTAAGTGTGTGAAAGTGAAATGTAAATGAAATAAAATCATGAAGGGACACACAAGAATGATATGTGTGAGTGTGTGCCTAGCCTTGTAAGAGATAAGAGGACTTAGAATACCTTTGTAGACCGATAATGCCCGAAACTCTTAAAAGCCGGCAACTTGAACGAATAATGGTTGAGAGGTCCTTCGTCTTCGAAATCCTTCATTTACTAACCACTAAACATTACAAGTAAAACACGTTTTGATATGGAATTAATGCTAACACTAATTATCAACCTAACACCTGATGAAGCTGATGCCATTTTAAGTTTGCCTTTAGGGAGCACTGATAGAGAGGATCCACTGTTATGGCATTTCGAGAAATCTAGAGCATATTCGGTGAGGAGTGGATACTATTTGGGGAGGTCAATCATTAGGCGGGATGTTCCCTCTGATTCGAGTGTCAATGATTGGTGGAGTTTCTTTTGGAAGCTTTGTATCCCTCCAAAGGTGAAAATTTTCTTGTGGAAATCCTGTCACAATTGGCTGCCTACAAGAGGAAATCTGGCTGACAGAGGAATGAAGGTGGATGTGCTGTGTCCTGTTTGTCACAAGGCCAATGAGACGACTTTGCATGCTCTGTGGGGTTGTGCTGGCATTAATATCACTCGGAAATCCTGTTATTTATTGCAGGGTTTTCAATGGAATGATGGTATGCAGATTCTAGATTTGCTTGCGTACTGTAAGTGCACGTTGAGCAAAGGTGAAATAGAGGTCCTTTGTGTGGTTTTGTGGCACTTGTGGCACTGGTGCAACCAGTATGTTCATTCTCTCCCCTGCTTTCGAAACGAGGATGTGTTTGCATGGGCCTCTGATTATATTGGGGAGTTTCGTAAGGCTAATTTGGTTGAGTGGTGTCCTAATGGTCCGACTAGACCGGTTGACAGGGTCAATTGGAGTAAGCCTGAATCTGGCTCCTTTAAAATCAATACGGATGCTGCGATTAGGGAAGCTAATAAGTTGGTGGGTGTTGGTGCGATTATTCGAGATTCTGATGGTAAGGTTTTGGTTGCTGCTGCACAGAGGATGAAAGCTTGCTATAACCCCTCAGTTGCTGAGGCTGTTGCGATTTTGTTTGGTCTGCGAGTGGCTGCTGAAAGGGGTTTGCTGCCTGTTGTCCTGGAAAGTGATGCTCAGAGTGTTGTGAAGATGATTAGCTCGGGCTCTGATATTTGTGCTGATATTGGTGTTATTTTGAGTGATGTCAGGTCCCTTGCTGGTCTTGTTGAGATTCCTATCTCTTTTGTTCCTAGAGAAGCCAATGGGGCTGCTCATGCCTTGGCTAAACTTGCTTTTGTGTCCTCCGACGATGTCTGGTGGCAGGACTCTTGTCCTTCTTGCCTTGCCTCAATTATCAGGAGTGATTGTTCTACCTAGTTTGTGTTTTATTGAATTTTCCTTTCAAAAAAAAAAAAAAAGAAAAAAAAGAAATAAAATTTGTTAGGCAAGTAAAGCGGAACACGGTGACAACTGACAAGAGCGGATTGACTTTCTTCAGAATGGAACTTGCCCCACATTTTCGTAATTTTTAATCTACACTTCGCTTTCAAACGATTTCCCAAATATTTGTATAAGAGGCCGCCTATGTTGAAAATTGACTACTAACGACAACCTATGTAGCACGGATACGGTACGGGTACGGGTACGGGTACGGGTACGGGATACGGGTATGGGATACGGGTACGGGATACGGGTACGGGATACGGGTACAGGTACGGGTACGGGTACGGGTACGGGTACGGGTACGGGTACGGTACGATACGATACAGGGATATGGTAAATCTTCAAAAACTAGGATACGAATACGGATACGGCAGGATATGTCAATTAAAATAATATATATTTATATTTAAAAATAATAATATATGAAAACATATTTGATAATTCATTCAAAATAAAAACATATTCAACTACATAAGTCATAATAATGTAATATATTACAGGATCAAAATAAAACATGTCACATAAATCGAACATATTACAAAATCCAAATAAAACATATGTCACATAAGTCGTAACATATTACAAAATCCAAATAATACATAAAAAAATTCATAAAACATATTTTAAATTCCTAATTAACTTCATTATCATCATTCATATTGTTAAAGGATATAAATAATTTACCTCTAACTCTGGTTCATTAAGAGAAAGGTTTGCAATCTCAAGTATCCCGGTATTCTCCATGTTAATGGAATCAAAACCGAAATTTTCTTACAATGTCATTTTGACTCCTAAAATTTTGAAATTATAATTTGACCCCGTTTTATACTAAAATAATTATAATATTGCCCCAAATGTATCCTCCAAGTATCCCCTAAGTATCCTCCAAGTATCTACCAAGTATCCCCCAAGTATCCTTTAGTCAAACTTGTGAAAAAGTCAACGGATACGCCATTTGGCGTATCGGATACGTATCCTGGAGTATCCAGGAAGTATCTGAACTAGATACGAGTTCGATATGAGTTACCTCCACCAAATCGAGTATCCATACTTCCTAGATGACAACTAATGCTTTATTTGATCTCATAATTTAGAAAAACTACAATTTCTACGATGTTTCGGTCCATATTTCTGTATTTTGAAAGCACCAATATCGATATTTAGTGTAATATTTTTTCCGTAAAATTCAATAAATTTTGATGAATATCAGTGATATTTCTATAAAATATTGATATCGGTAAATATGTAGTGTATTTTTACATAATATTGTTGAAGTGTCTATGAATTATCGAGGACATTTCGATCAATGTAATAAAGTGAAAATTTGATTATTTATATTTTTTGTAATTTGATATAATATATTTATATGACATGAAAATTGAGTATGATATGAATATAAAGTAAAACGTGTATTAGTGGCGAAGCCAGCTTTATTAAATTTCGAAGTTCTGTGAGGCAAATTTAAAATTTTGATAAAATTAATTACAACATAAATCTATATTAATAATTTTTTATATAAAATAATAAATAAAAATTAAACCCCCTCAACTATGTGGACTTCGTGAATTGTGCACGTCATGTCGGTGATTATATAGAAATCAACTGGTTTTAAAAGAAAAATGATACTCTGCAGAGTTCATTCTGTAATGATATGTCCTAAGCTTTTGAGGATCCGATGATACGTGACTAATAAATAAATAGATCGAGGGTTAGTATTTGTTTTCTCTCTCAACTTACAGATAGAGGCCCAGAGAACACGCTCAATCCCTAACAGTTTACATCATATATTTTTCTTCTCTGACCTTACAAACAGGAAACAGAGCTGCTAACTCCATTACTTCATTGCTCTTCACCGACCAACCAAGCCAAATTACAAATTATAATCCAAGATCTCTGTCTAAATTCATCAAACCATGAAGCCTAGTGACCATCAATGAAAACAAAAATAATTCAGAGCTCGGTGAACAGATAGCAATTTATTTTTCTTCTGTTAGTCTACCAAATCTCATCCATTTTTTTTCGTCTACATGGGAGAAGAAATCACACTCATAGCAAATAATTATTGGGTTCAAGATTTTAATGTTGTAATTGTGGTGGTGAATTGTGATCTTTGATGGGATGATGTTTTTAGAATGATTGGGAAAATGAGTTTTATGGGGGAAAAAACTTTAATGGTAGCGAGATGGATTACAAAATAATTTTCCAGTGATGATATTGACACTGATTACATGTGGGTTTTGCTTTTGGGTGAAATTTACTTAATTTCCATTGCTGAGATGAATTATTTCTGGTAGAATTTGTGGGTTTTGCTGGTAGAATTTGTGTGTCAAATTATTTACGAGATGAATTAAAAAAACAGGAGAGTGGAGGTGGAGGGTGTGAAGCATTGAAGCCTCTGGCTTGAAGTCGGAGAAGAGAAGAGTGTGTCTCTAAACAAAGAAGATAGATTTGGTGGAGAAAGACGCTTTTAGGGCTAATAAAATTGTGAGGTTTTGTTAATACTATGTCGTTTAGAGTATAAATTGGAAAAATAAAATAAAATCAAATCAAATAATCTAAACCGTCCAACAATTTAACATACACATGCTATTGGATCATTAAAAGCTCAACACAGATAAGTAAAGAAAGTGTTTAGTAGAGGATCCTCATCCATTTTAAAAATATTAGTTTAAAACGTGTTTGTACATATTACATAAACTAATGACCCAGTCTAACTTCTTTGATATACCATTGTGTGGGACTCGAATATGGATATTGTTGGACTGAATGAGCATTATTTACCAACAAGCCACATTAGACGGTAGTAATGTATAAGATTAATTTCTACACACTCATTTATTTGATTTTCGTGTCGTAAGGATAATGGATTAATAATCTTTCCCATCAAGTTTAGCTACCTCGATTGAAAAATGTGGTTCACCTGCCTTGAAATTCAATGCCGATGACATAAGATGACTAGCTAGTTTGATTATTTTCCATTTCCTTGATTTTTCTAATAGTTTTCAAGGTGACAACTCTATTTTAACTACTAAATATTGAACGATTCTTGCTAGCCGGCACTAGATGAACCTATTTCAGATTCCAAGTTGGAAACGATGACTATAACTAGTTAGTTTAACTTATCTATATGGCCCTTCGTCAAAATAAACATGTACAGGCCTTGTTAATCGCGTTTTACTCATATACGATTAGCAACTTGCCCTGATCAATTGTGATCACTTCTGATATTGTAGCAACGGACCAAGCTTTTGATTCATAATAACTACATCGTAGTTTTTGTAATGGTGTTGCTTAGTTCTTTCGTTTGGTGGTGTATGTGGAGAAGATATAATAAAAGAGACAAAGGTAATTATGGGTTTACTGGCATAATATAAAAGCTAGATTACCAATCTGAATTTTATGTTTTACATGACTAATTCAGCGTGACTTAATTGCAGAGGAGAAAACAAGCAGTCAAGAGCTTCGATTACTTCGATTGGGAGAACATACAATTGGAGATGACAGCTCCTACAATATTTTACGAGGAGAGAAGCATACGGAATCTCAAGACTTGTCTATGTTTCCGCTAAGTCTCGTCCTCAAGGCTACACAGAATTTCTTTGATGAAAATAAGCTTGGAGAAGGTGGGTTCGGGTCTGTGTACAAGGTAATAATTATGAGGTGTTGACTTTAAATAATATCTTGATAATTTTTGGAAGGGCTAAACACACTCAAGAAGACTTCTCTCAACAACTGTTAGGTAGTGAGAGGTATAACAAAATAAAATAGTGAAAACAAAGACAATATTTGGGTGAATTTCCTTGACATTTCATTCAACATAAACAAGCCTTTATATAGGCAATTACAAGAAAATAATGACCAACAAATAAGGACCCATGACTACCACTAACTTTAACATGACTCATTAATAGTTACTTGCCCACAAATTAATCACACCACTAACTAGAAAATAGCTCCATAACCCAACATCCCACTACACCAACAAACTAGTAAGTGGAGATAACTTATTTGACTCAATCTAAAGACTCATGTGATGCTAAACTCAAGCACCACTTACATATAATCTCTGCATTAATTTTAACACTCCCCCTTAATGCAGAAATTTACAACGCCAAGCATGTCTCTGAAATACACAAATTTTTCATAACCCAAAGGCTTTGTAAATATGTCTGCAAGTTGCTCGTCAGTGCTGCAATAAGACATCTTGATGCTTCCTTTGTCTACCAATTCTCTGATAAAGTGATGACGTGTCTCTATGTGTCTCGTACGACTGTGGAATACTGAATTTCTTGTCATTGCAATTGTGGACTGATTGTCACAATGAACAACTGTTGGAACATTTTGATGCTGCTTCATATCTTCTAGAATTCTTCTTAGCCAAACAGCTTGGCATGCTGCTGAAGTTGCTGCCATATACTCAGCCTCTGAAGATGACAATGCAGTTGATGGTTGCTTTTTAGAACTCCAAGCGATAGCACCTGAACCAAGGTTAAAAATGTAACCTGTAGTGCTTCTGCGATCATCAACTGAACCTGCCCAGTCACTATCAGAATAACCACACAACTGAAAATTATCAACATCATTAGTGTACCAGATACCATAGGAACTTGTCCCCTTCAAATATCTCAACACCCTTTTGGCAGCTCCATAATGAAGTTTACTTGGATTTTGCATGAACCTTGACAATAAACTTGTTGCAAACATAATATCAGGACGGCTATTTGTCAAATACAGCATACTTCCAATTAAACTTCTATATAAATGACCATCAACCCTTTCCTCTCCGTCATTCAAGCTGAATTTTTGATTGGTATTCATAGGAAATTTTACAGGATTACAATCTTTCATTTGAAATTTCTCAAGAAGGTCATTGACATATTTTTCTTGAGAAATAAAAATTCCTGTATCACTCTGCTTCACCTCCAATCCAAGAAAATAATTCATCAAACCAAGATCAGTCATCTCAAATTCACCAATCATAAAATTCTTAAATTCAGCAATTAAAGCAGCACTATTACTTGTGTAGATAAGATCATCTACATAGAGACACACGATAAGTACCTCATCATTGCCCCTTAATTTGACATACAGTGTAGGTTCACTTTCACTCCTGTGAAATCCATGAAGCTTGAAGTGGCCATTAATTCGATCATACCAGGCCCTCGGTGCCTGCTTCAAGCCATAAAGAGCTTTTTTCAATTTGTACACCTTATTTTCTTCACCTGCAATTTCATAACCTTGGGGCTGCTGGACATAAACTTCCTCATCCAAAACACCATTCAAAAAAGCAGATTTGACATCAAACTGATAAACACACCATTTGTTATATGCAGCTAAAGCTAAAACAGTTCGAATCGTATCAAATCTTGCAACAGGAGCGAAAGTTTCTTCAAAATCAATACCTTCACGCTGCATATATCCCTTTGCCACTAACCTGGCCTTGTATTTCTGAATTGAACCGTCGGATCTATATTTAGTCTTATAGACCCACTTCAGCCCAACAACTTCTTTGTTGTCTGGTAAATCAACGAGCTCCCATGTTTTGTGTTTTTCTAAGGCCTTGATTTCTTCATCCATAGCATCACACCATTCCTTGTACTTCACAGCATCTTGAAAAATGTTTGGCTCTGTGACTTGAGTAAACTGACATCTTTCAATTTGTTCATAAATTTCTGCAAGAGACTTCATCTTTTTTCTTGGTGGTGAGGAAGGAGGTGTAACGCCTGTAGAGGTAAATGATTCAAGTCTTGGTGTGGAAAAACTTGAATCATCAACATTTTGAACTCCCTGCTCCATTATGCTGTCATCTTCACAAATTACACCTGGAGAATATTGCAGCTCATCCCAATTCCAAGCATTTTTTTCATCAAAAACAACATCACGACTAACAATTAGTTGCTTGGTTAGTGGATTAAAAAATCGATAACCCTTCGTTTCACTGCTATAACCCACAAATATGCATTTCACACTGTTATCATCCAATTTTTGCTTCTTTTGAGATGGAACATGGACATAAGCAATGCAACCAAAAATCTTGAAATGAGTTACCTTCGGCTTCCAACCATTCCAAGCTTCAAAAGGGGTTTGATGGTCTAATGCTGATGTGGGACTTCGATTGAGAATATAAGCTGCGGTGTGAATTGCCTCTGCCCAAAAATAATTTGGCAGACCTTTAGCTTTGAGCATGCTTTTCGCCATCTCTACAAGACTTCTATTTTTTCTCTCTGCTACACCATTTTGCTGAGGTGTGTAGCTAGCTGTTAGTTGTCTCCAGATGCCACATTCTTCACAAAACCTCCCAAACTCATTGGAAACAAACTCCCCACCACGATCTGTTCGCAAAATCTTCAAGGAATTTCCACTTTGAGTTTCAACATGATTTTTGAATTTTTTGAAAGTTGAAAAAACCTCTGATTTTGCCTTGACAAAATAGACCCATGTCATCCTGCTAAAATCATCAACAAAAACAACAAAATATTTGTTATTGTTAAGAGAACAAGTTTGCATAGGCCCGCAAACATCTGCATGCACCAATTCGATGGGTCTAGTAGCTCTCCTTGCTCCTCCTTTTGGAAAGGAATTTCGGTGTTGCTTTCCAATTACACAGCTCTCACATACTTCACCAACACGTTTAATTGAAGGTATTCCATCCACCAAATTTTGATCAGACAAAAACTGCAAGCTCCCAAAATTCAAATGCCCAAATCTAAAATGCCATAGCCAATTTTCATCACAGTAAGATGCCTTCAATGCATGCATTTCACCATTAAGAGTAAGAGGAAAAATCTTATTTTTGGCCATAGGAATTTTCATCAATAAATTTTTCCTACTCTTATCATGGTACACAAAACATGCCAAATCTTCAAAAACAACAGAAAATCCTTCCAATAAAAATTGCCCCACACTTAACAAATTTGTATCCAATTCAGGAACATACAAAACATTTTTTATGTTGCCAATTTCACATGATTTTACCTTCACAGTACCTTTACCATGTGACTCCAAACATGTTCCATCACCCATCTTCACTGTTGTATTCACCGACTTGTCCAAATTGACAAAAGTCTCCAACTTTGCTGTCATATGATTGCTGCAGCCACTATCCATATACCAAACATCATTATCACACTCCTTAGCAGAATAACATGCAAAAAATAAATTTTCAGATTCTTCCTTTCCGATTTCTTTCTCCTCGGCAAATTTTGCATGTTTCTCCTTCAATCTGCAATATCTTTCAATATGGCCAAATCTCTTGCAGTAATAACATTGAGGTTTTTGGTAAGAATTTTCACCTTTATCACCTGACTCAATGTTGTGATGAAAATTGCTACCTGAGCGTGACTCATTGTAGTGATGGAAATTGTTACCTGAGCGTGAGTGTGACTCATTATTGTGATGAAAATTGTTACTTGGGCGATGAAAATTGTTACTCGGGCGACCACCAATTTTTCCACCTCTCCTACCTCGAAACGAATAGCCTCCACCCCCTTTCTTGTTGGCTTCACCGGACGGGCCACTGGATTTTTCTTTTGAGAGCTGCAATTTAGTATGAAAAGCATTTTCTACAGAATTCTCTTCATACCTTTTCATTCTATCTTCATGAGATTGAAGTGATCCGAGCAATTCTTCAACTGTTAGTATGCTCAAATCTTTTGATTCTTCAATTGCTGCCACCACATGATCAAACTTCCTGGGCAAACTTCTCAAAATCTTTTCAACAACTTTTGCATCAGCTAACTCTTCACCAAATTTTCGAATATTATTCACAGTTTCCATTAAATTGCAAAAATAATCTTGCATAGACTCATTTTCTCTCATGAGAGAAGTTTCAAATTTTCTACGAAGAGTTTGAAGTTTTACCGTTTTCACCTTAGCATTGCCTTGGTACCCATTCTTCAACGCATCCCATGCTTCTTTGGATTTTGTTGCTGCTGAAATTCGAGGAAAGATGGATTCAGCAACTGCTTGTTGAATAAAAAACAAGGCTATGCTACAGAAGGAGTCGCAGCAGACGTTCTCAAAGATGTCAAGAAGAAAGATGAAGATGATAATTTTTGGAAGGGCTAAACACACTCAAGAAGACTTCTCTCAACAACTGTTAGGTAGTGAGAGGTATAACAAAATAAAATAGTGAAAACAAAGACAATATTTGGGTGAATTTCCTTGACATTTCATTCAACATAAACAAGCCTTTATATAGGCAATTACAAGAAAATAATGACCAACAAATAAGGACCCATGACTACCACTAACTTTAACATGACTCATTAATAGTTACTTGCCCACAAATTAATCACACCACTAACTAGAAAATAGCTCCATAACCCAACATCCCACTACACCAACAAACTAGTAAGTGGAGATAACTTATTTGACTCAATCTAAAGACTCATGTGATGCTAAACTCAAGCACCACTTACATATAATCTCTGCATTAATTTTAACATATCTCTGGTCAAAATATTTTGAATCAAACCTTAAAATGCATGTGTTATTTTTTTTTTTTTCTTTTGGAAATGTTCTCAAATAGACACTTTTTTCTTGTGTTTTATTGCACAATCCAGGGAATTTTAGAGAATGGTGAGGAAATTGCAGTGAAGAGACTCTCAAAAACATCTGGACAAGGATTACAAGAGTTCAAGAACAAAGTCACTTTAATTGCCAAATTACAACATAAAAATCTTGTTAGACTTTTGGGTTGTTGCTTAGAGGGGAATGAATCGCTGCTCATCTATGAGTTCATGTCCAACAAAAGCCTTGATTTCCTCCTGTTTGGTAATTTTTTCCACTCAAACTTTCTAAAGCTTGTCATTTTTTATTGTAGACACGAAAACAAGGCTTGGATACATTTGCTGGTTGCTATTAAGTTGTACAAGTAGAGATGATAATGTTGGTAGGATTTCTCAGCTAAATATGCTAGGCCGTGTCTAGCCTTGCAATTGACCATGTTTACAAATTACATGCTTTACAATTACTATTAGCAGCATTACACCAATTGTATCCAAGTCTTTTTCCTGCCTCCTCTCTTTAGCCACTACAAAGCATGAAGAAGTAGGTAATCTTTTAATTAAGGATCGGATCCTCTAAATGTATTTAGACACACGTCATAGATCCACAAATTTAATAAAAAAGTTCAAAATGTAATCTTTCAATTCATATTTTCACGTGTCTTTAAAAAATAAATTCGAGTTGTTATTATTATTATTATTATTTTTAATCTCTAACGTATGCAGGACAAACATTAACACATCTTTGTATTAACCATATTTTTTTTCATTCATCTTTGGATAAAACAAGAAGTGTGCAACTTGATTGGAAAACACGCATAAATATCATTAATGGAATTGCACGAGGTCTTTTGTATCTACATGAAGATTCTCGACTTAGAATTATCCATCGCGATTTGAAAGCAAGTAATGTTTTGTTAGACCATGACATGAATCCAAAAATATCAGACTTCGGAATGGCCAGAATATTTGGTGGGAATCAAAGTGAAGCTAATACCAATAGAGTGGTTGGAACGTAGTAAGTACATTTCGTCTAATTGGCTCTATTTCCTTACTGTTTACAAATTATTTCTTAACAATACATTATTATCTGTCTGAAAAGCTGGTTGTCATGCTACATTTTCTATTTAATAGTTTTAATAATAATTTTGAAAGCATATATCAATATTAATCAGTGTTGGAGAAATCGGCTGCCTAGACCGATTAATCAGCTCAATACAGCTAGTTGACAGCAAACGGAGGCGAAATGGCCAAAATCGGCTTAGGTGGCCGATTAATCAGCCAAATCGCCGATTAATTGGCCAAAAATGAAATAAAAATAAAAATATATATATATATATATATATATATATATATATATATATATATATATATGAAAATATAAAAAAGGTGATTGGATTTTTATGCAGGAAAATAAAAAAATAAGTCTAAATTTAACGACCGATTAATCACCGATTAATCGACCTAGGCGCTAGGCGCTAAGTCTCTGCCCGACTAGCGTCTAGCGCTTACTAGAACACTGTATTAATACAGTACGTAAAAGAATCGGAAGTTTAGAATATAACTGATCAAGCTAGGTGCATAATACATCCACTTTATACTTGATTTTGAAGATATTTTTTCTTAAAAGATACGATAACTGTTCTTCCAATTCGTGAATTATGAACCACGAAACACCATATATATATATATATATATATATATATATATATATATATATATATATGCACTCACATGATAGAGACAGTATATTAAAAATACATATTAAATTACTGGAAGTATGAAAAAAAAAAGGATATATAGCAGATGGCTTTTCTGTGCATATTATGAGATAGGCCTTCAGTTCTCAGTAGTATTTTAACTTTAGTTTGGTTTTACAATATTTTTGAACAGTGGATACATGGCTCCAGAGTATGCTATGGAAGGACTATTTTCCATCAAATCAGACGTTTTCAGTTTCGGGGTTCTACTACTAGAGATTTTAAGTGGGAAAAAGAATGGTTTTTATCATTCAGAATACGGTCTAAGCTTGATTAATTATGTATGTTTCTATATCTATCTGTGTTTTTGTTTTAGAATGATTTCCAATGATGAATACATAATCTTAGTTCATGACATATAACATTGCAGACATGGAATCAATGGTGTGAAGGAAAAGCATTAGAGATGATGGATCCAATAGTCGTGCAGTCATGTGTTCGTGATGAACTAGTGAAATGCATTCATATTGGATTGTTGTGTGTACAAGAAAACCCAACAAATAGACCTACTATGTCATATGTGGTTGCTATGCTAGTAAGAGATAGCATAAAACTTGCTCAACCAACCCAACCTGCATTTTCTGTTGGGCGACTTATGGAGAAATCTGGTCAATCCGCATCTGATAAAGTATATTCTAATAATGAGGTAACCCTTTCAAATGTATCACCTCGTTGATGATTCTCCATTTTTTTTTTTTTTTTTTTTGGTGTATTCTTAGATTCAGAGATGTGTATGTCATTTTCATAAACTTTAGATATCGTTTTTAAAGAGGATAGAAATTCTGAAACAATTTTTTGAATGGTGAAGACGATATTCATTCCATTGTATACATACGATCACCAAGCATTTTAGAAATCTCTTGATCACTACAATTACCTTTGATTATGTAATTATTACCTCTGATTGTGTATGTATTTCCTTGTACAGTTGTATACTGATGTATTTTACTTTAGGGTCTGTTATTTCCTTTCCTTTCCTTTCCATGTGTAGCTGTCGAATTCATTATATATATATATATATATGAAGATCACCAATTTTGTGAACATTTGGCAAGATCGATCTCTTTATTGTTATGGACAAAAGTAACAATATCAGTCTCTTGGACATTTAACAAACAGTACTTTGCCGACTATATATGTATGGACGTAATCTACGTACAATTGTCTCTGATGAAGGACTTGTTTCTTATAAGTCAAAGCATTTTCGATTGAATGTTATGTTTGATTTAGAAGATGGAGTATAATTAGCAAAGAGTGAAACTGGAACAGGGAATCAATTAGTTGTAGTGAAGTTTTCTAACCAATCAGTGGGACAATGTTGAGTGTTCTAATCTTGTTACTGACTTGGTTCTTTCGTAACCTATAAAACTAAACACAACATACAAATGCTTTGATAATTTATATTTACAAGACTATTTGTGATCGATTAACTAATACATTTTCTGTACGGAAATGTAAAACGCTTTCATTAAAATAATAATAATAATAATAAATAATAAATAATAAATAAAAAATAAAAAGTGTTCTTGTAAAGCGCAAGTTATATGACAGCACCACCATCATTTCCGGACCCCACAATTTAACTTTTTTTCTCAATTAACGAGTCTATACCCTATACAGTACATCATCAGTCATCACACACATCACTCATCTTCTTCTCAATTAACACGTCCACTCTCTCATTTCTACACACATTTCAACACACTCATCAGTAGTCATCACACACGTACTCTCTCTCTCTCTCTCTCTCTCCATCTCTCTCCAGACTCCCTTTTCTTTCATATTTATTTTCTCCACAACTCTTTACACACTCTCCCTCTCTTCATCTCTCACTCTATCCTTATCATTTATTTTATTTTCTCCAACGAGCTCCAATAATGATGGTTATAGTTGAACGTGGGTGGTACTTGAGAAATAAAAAACTGATTATTTTGATGGAGGGTTTGATGGTGTGTGAGAAAAAAAATATTTTGAGAAAAAGAAGAAGAAGATATTTTAGGGTTTGATTGTGTCATTTGTGTGTGAGGAAAAAATCATTTTGAAACGAGAAGAAGATATTTTTAGGTTTGTAAAACAGGCAATAAAACACAAAAATGGAAAAAAAAAAAAAAGAAACTAAAAGTGGAAAAAAAACTTGTTTTCTAAAAAAAAGGGTTTGAAGTGTTTTAGAACCTTTTTTAATCTTGTTTAATAATTTAAAATTGTTATTAACCAAAAAAAAATGTAAACTAATAATTAATGGATTGTCAATAGCATTTTTCTTTTATTTTCTCTATGAAGTTTCTAATTTATCTTTAGATTTTTTTATAATAACAGTAAATATATAATAATGAATTATTTGCATAGGTATTTTAATCTCTTAAAATTAAATAAGGGTTAATTGCACAAGCATACCCTCTATTTATCTAATAAAGTAAATTTTCAAACAAATACTCTATTCAAACACAAACATCCCAATTTGAATTTGCTTGGGGTATGGAAAGTCAATAGTGCCCTTTGGTAAAAGGGAGAGGTTTGGTAGGTAAATTTCACAAACAACCCTGAATTACGGTGTAATTGTATAAATATTCATTTTTTTTCTAATAATTACATAAATATATCCTATTGTTAGTTGACTTTTGTTAACTTTAACCTTTAACCATATTTGTATCCTGAAATGACTAAACTACCATTGAAAATTTATTTATCTTTTCTTTTATTATTTAAATATATTAAAAATTATTTACTTAAAAAATTAAAAAAATCGATACAATTTTTTTGTTGCTTTCTTTCTATTATTTTTTTTAACACAATCAGAACCCACAAAACTGGAAAAATGGCTATGTTTAGTGGGTTTTGATTGTGTTTAGTGAGTTTTGTGGGTTTTAATTCTATTGATTAAATGTAATTGTTGTGGTTTTTTATTGTGTTGATGAAATGAAATTGTTTGTGGGTTAATGGGTATGAAATTGAATGTTTTGGTGATAAATTTGGTTTTTGAAATCTGAAAATTTGGTGTTTGGGTACATGGAAAATGTTAAAAAAAAAAAAATGATAGAAAGAAAAAGAAAATAAAAGCAACAAAAAAAAAAAAAATTGTACTGATTTTTTCAATTTTTTAAGTAAATATTTTTTAATATTTTTAATAATAAAAGAAAAGATAAATAAGTTTTCAATGGTAGTTTAGTCATTTCGGGATACAAATGTGGTTAAAGGTTAAAGTTAACAAAAGTCAAATGACGATAAGGTATATTTATATAATTATTAGAAAAAAAAATGAATACTTATACAATTACACTTAAATTCAGGGTTTTTTTGTGAAATTTACCCACCAAACCTCTCCCTTTTACCCAAGAGCACTATTGACTTTCCATATCCCAAACACATTCCAATTGGGATGTTTTGTTTGAATATGGCATATGTTTGAAAGTTTGCTTTATTAGATAAATAAAGAGTATGTTTATGCAATTAACCTATTAAATAATAAGCGAGTGAGGGCTATACTCCACAGTCCACAGTCCACACCCACCCTGTTTCTAAAACGGGTTTTCAAAATCACCCCAAACTTGCCCCGAACACATTGCCCGATACGGGGCGGGGCAAGGTGAGGTCGGTTGGTTGCGACCTAGTACCTACTAGTGAATCCACCTTTTCTGTTAAACTCCCACAAAAGAAACCTGTCCATATTATGCCTAATTACGTATGTATAAAAACTAATTAGAAAGTAATTAATTTCGTTAAAAAAAAAAAAGGAAGTAATTGATGATTTTAAAATATATATTTATATATGTATATAAGTAAGAGGTAATCATTAATCTAAATGAATCTTTCCTTCAAATTGTTTTAAAAAATTTAATGAAACCAATATAGTAGGTGGCAAAACGGGTTGGCAAGTCATGTTATGCCCAACACGAACACAACCCATTTATTTTTGACATGACACGGACACGACCCATTTATTAAACTGGTCAGACCCCCTAAACACAAACTCGACACGATTATATATGGGTCAACACGGCACGACACAGTTAACCTGCTTATTATACGAATCAAATCGTGTCGAGTCAAATGACCTATTTAAACAATGTTGAACCCGTTTAAAAAACACTAATAATTAACACGTTTAAATATTTAACTCATTTACTGGCCCATTTAAACACTAATAATAGTGAAATTATATTTTTACCCCTATTAATCGTGTCAACCCGCGACACGGTGGGTCAACACGAACACGACCCGTTTAATAAACGGGTTAGACAAGTTGACACGATTATTGACACGACTCGTTTATTCTCAACCCAAACCCGTAATAATCGCGTTCATGTCATGTCATGACCCATATTGCCACCCCTACAATATACGAATAATAGAATCGAAGATTTTTGGTAAATTTCTAATAAAACATTTCTATTAGGGCGCTCTTTTGCATCAGTTGACTTGTAAAAGTATTTTCAATGCAAAAGTGGCTTACATACCAAAAATCGTTGATATTGTAATAATGTCAAGAGACTTACTTCCTATGTGGGAAAAAAATAAACTTGATAGACAAATCAACTCAAAATTTAGTCTCTAATGATTCTGTTTAAAACACATTTATTTTTAATGACGTATTCAATTTTTTTTCCTTTTTTCTTTTTTATTTTATTTCTTTAAAAAAAAAAAGATGAAAAATTAATATTAATTTTAAATATATTGTAATTGTATATATCCTTTCCTATTCCAATTTAATGTTTGCTTTAAATGTTTTGACCAAAATAAGTAGCATATAAACTTAAAGATTTTCAAAATAGTCCGAATTCCATCGAAGCTACATATTAAAAAGGAAAAAACCAAAAACCTTGGAAAAAGAAATAATAAGTGCAATACTTTTAGTGTATATTACCAACTTCGGTTCAAAATCAATATTCATTAAAATCATTGAAATCAATTACCTCCAATGATTTTCACTATATAAACAATACCATGCATTGAAGAATTCATACTCGAGAGAAATCAGAAAATAAACAAATTAAAGTTAGAAAAGTACTAAGAAGCTGAAACTATGGCTCAAATCAAAGTTGTCTCATGTGTTCTTGTTGTGTGTGTGTTTTATTTTCATAATTATTCTGTTTAAACAATTCATAAATTTAAAGTTCATAATATTAAGTCTATATGTAATATACAAATTGTTTTTTTTTTTTTTTTAAATTTTTTATCTAATAGAATATGTTGTCTTATGTTTTTATTATTTAATCAGATTGCAAAAGAGTGTTGGGTCATGAAGAAATAATCCCACAGCAAGCTACAACTAAAAGATGTTACAGAGAACTCCCATAATATAATCTATGAATTATTAAATTTTATTGTATAAATTTTGGTTAGCACCACGTGTAGTAGTTCCACTCTTTTACCCACACCTCTTATATCAAAATTTTGTAAGTAGATTTTTTATCTAACAAACATATTTAAATATGTGGTTAAATATAAGACAAAAATCATACTATTACTTCAATAAGCACTATCCAATAGCACTATCAAATTAAGTGAAGATATATGAAACATAATTAATTTTATTAATAATTCAATTCATCAATCCATGTAGTAGCTGAAATAGAAGAAGATGATAGGGGTATTAATGTAATTTTCTGGTTTAGTAAGTGGTAAAAAACATGGGAAACAATGGATGGCAGGACGAGGTTAAAATCAGAAACCAATATTTGTCAAAAGGCTATTTTTGACAATTTCCTCCCTAAATAATGCATCGATGCAGTTTTTACTCTTAAATTTTTTGATTATTTCCTCTGTCCAGTAGGGGAACTAGCAAAGATAATACTGTACAATTTAATTTTAAATAACAGTAAACGACAAATGGTACGGAAGCTTACCATAAATTGCTATATATATCATTCGCCATAATTTTATACTATATGAAGATATATAAGCTGCAACTTAATTACCATATAATTTTTTTTTTTACGAGAGTTATTTACATTTCTTTTCTAAAGATATTTAATTCTAAAATTTTAAAATTAAAAGAAATTCTAAAAATACTTCATTTTATTCTAAAATTAAAAATTATCCATTTTATCTTTTCATTTTATTTTAAATAAAATTTATAAAGACACTTCATTTTATTTTAATATTATCCATTATTATTTCTTAATTTTAATTTTAACATTTAGCAAAACCAGACATGTTCATCGCAACAACAACAACAAAATTAGAATTTTCATTCATCATAGATTCAAATAATTGACGAGTTCATCGCAGAATCTCACATCACCAATCACTAAACAAAGGTGAAAACCCAGCAATTTACATTTTATTTTATTTTATTGAGTTTTCTCAGCAAGCAAAGCAGACAAACAAGAGAACAAACCTAGAAGAAATGTAGATCTGATTGCACAAAAGCAACCAACAGTAACACCTCCCACCCATGTTAAAGCAAAACAAAACAAGCTTCCAAAAAATCAAACAAACCCATTAACTCGGTTTTAGGCGCTGATTGTCTATCAAGTCTATCTTTAAGCCACATAGGAAGCAAGTCTTTTGATATTGTTGTTATGTCAACCATTTTTTGTATGCAAGCCACTTTTGTATTGGAGATGCTCTTAGCGGTATGCAAATTTATAATATTTTTCTCCTTTTAATTTGTTGGATTTTCAATAGAAGATTTGAGACTGCCATATATATCTCAGTGAAAAACTTTTAAATATTGGGAAAAAATAAGAAGATCTTTTAGGGTTTGTAAAAGAGTGAAGAGGAAAAAAGACACAAAAGAAGAAAAAAAATCGTTGTTCTCTATAAATAAATAAAAAAACAGTTTGAAGAGTTTTTAGAATTTTTTTTTTTTTTTTTAATCTTGTTTGGTAATTTTAATTCAGGTTAATATTGTCATTAATTTAAAAAATTAAAATGAAGTTTAAACAAATAATTTATGAAGTGTATGGATAAACTCTCTTTTTTATATATACCGCATACGGTGTGGCGACTCGAACTTAAGATATTATCATGTTGAATGAGTGCCCTTTACCACTAAACCACATTATTGACTTTCACTTTTGTTACATTTTTTAGTTGGGTAGTATTATTCATTTACTTAATACAAAATTTGAATACTTTGGTTGGCTTAATTTTATAATTTTAGAATTAAATTAGTTATATTGAACATGTAAAAGTTAAAAGAAATACATAATTGTACACATTAAAATATCAAGAGTCTAGCGAATTATAAACATTAAACATAAGTACTAAATACAAACATGTATCAATAAAATTCTCCAAAAGTTTGAAATAAAAATATAATCATTTATCATAACCAAATAAAATAGCACTCAAAATTTGCTCGATGTTCATCTTTATAAAACAAAATAAATTGGCCCAATATAAATTAAACATAATATATTTTGGTGGATTTGACATCTTTATATCTGATCTAATCCAATGAATTTCAGAATTTAGAATCCAATCCAATCGACAATCCAATCAGATTGGATCCTGTACACCCCTAGACTATATACTTTATAAGTTAAATCGTATTTTAGTCCATGTAGTTTGCCTTAATCTGCGTTTAGTTCACGGTTTTTTGGTATTGTAACTTTCAGTCCATCATTATTCTGACAATATGGATTCCAGTCCCTACCGTCCAATTCTGTTAGGGTTTCGTCAAGTTAATGGGGATCAATGAGGGCAAAGAAGTAAAATAACTTTAGATATTCTAGAAGCTCCAAAGGGTATAATAGTAATTTAAAAATTAAAAACAAGTTTATTAATTAATTAAATAAACTTAAATTAAAAACATATTTAATAATATATATATATATATATATATATCAGATTAAAAAAAACAAATAAATATAAATTAAATAAATAAAACAACACAAACACCCATCTTCGATCATCATCATCCTCTTCCACCATATCTCTACAAATCTCATCCACCACAAATCAAACCCCCCAACCCTAGCCACCACCACCCCCTAGCCGCCGCCGCCGCCACTGAACACCAAAACCATAGCCACCCAGCCTCTCCCTTTATCACGAATCCCTTTCTCTCCACCGTATCGGCCGGCCACTGTCGACAACCTCCAACGTGGCCGCCTCCATCACCACCAATATCAACTGTCTCTATGCTGGTGGAGGAGATCTGCGTCTCCTTCACTAGTTTGCCCTATCGTCGACGGCCATCTTCAACGGCGGTGGAGGTGGCAGAGGGAGGCGAGAGAGAGGAAGAAAATGGTTTTAGGCCGCGATCGATCGCGATTTGGGTTTGTGGATTTTTTTTTTGTTTTTTTTTTGTGGGATTTGATTGAAGAAATCTGGAAAACTAATTTAATGATGATGGTGATGGTGAGATGATAGTTGAGTGGGTGTTGTGATGAAGATGATGGTTGAGAGTCGATGATGATGGTGAAGGTGAAGATGATGGTTGAGTAGGTGTTGTGATGAAGATGATGATGGTGATGGACTGAGGGTCGATGGTGGTTGAGTGGGTGATGGACTGAGGGTCGATGATGGTGATGGTTTCCAGATCCAAAAAAAAAATTTGAATTTTTTTTATGAAGAGATGGATTTGGTAGAAGTCCAGATTGGATCTCCACCATCCATCTCATCAGATGGACGGTGGAGATCCAATCTGGACTTCTACCAAATCCACAAAAAATTTTTGAATTTTTTTTATGAAGGATGGATTTGGTGGAAATCCAGATTGGATCTCCACCGTCCATCTGATGAGATGAACGGTGGAGATCCAATCTGGACTTCCACCAAATACACAATTTTTTTTTTAATTTTTTAAAAATTATTTTAATTTCGGTTTTTTTTAAAAAATAAGGGTAAAAGATATAAATAAGGGTATTTTAGTCTTTTCAGAGGGAGCAGCAGTCATCAGGGGCAAAAGAGTCATTTTACACGCCTGACATGGCAGAATCTGTCTTTTGACGGATTCTGTCACAGAAGGACTAAAAATTACAATAAAAAAAACCTGTGGAATAAACACAGAACAAGGCAAACTACGGGGACTAAAATGCAATTCTCCCTACTTTATATGTTAAATTAAGGGTTTAGTAACTCAGCGAAGTTTCCCTCCAAAAGTGGTTAAAATCTAACGGACTTCACTTGTCCTATTTTAAAACGTGCCGTTTCATGTGTAAACTCGAGATTCACATGGCTTGACTTTACATTGACTCTCTCTCTCTCTCACTTTCCTTAGTAGTATTTACGGTCTCTCTCCGTCTATGATCTGCAACCCCATCACCATCTCCATGGATTCCAAAGCTTCAACAACTCTCTCTCCCACCCAATACCAATCAAAACCCAAAAACAATAGAGACTTCTTAAACCATCTTGAAGCATATCTCGCAAAACGCGATGGTATCGACAAGCTTCTCCAGATCTCCAGCTATGTTACCAAGATCATCCAAGCATCTTCTGTCCTCCCACAAACCCTGCCCTTGACTTGGCGACTCAAGAGCTTTGAGTCCAGTGTCGGGATGAGTCGTAAAGCCTTCAAACTTGGAAAATTCATTCAACCCATTAATGATTTTCGAAACTCTCGTTTTGAATCCAAACAAGAATTTGTTCTATCTGCTATTGCCTCCGTTGGCGACAGTTTGAGTTTGTTTCTTGAACAGTTTATTTGGTTAGCGAAATCGGGAGCGATGGATGATAAACACTTGCATCACCTAGAAAAGATTAGTGCTTGGGCAGATTTGATTGGTTATATAAGTAATATTAGCCTGACACTGAGGGAATGGATTGCTATTTCAAAAGAATTAAATGAGCATAGAATTATGAAGAAAATGAAGTTGATGAAGAAACTTTCGATTTTTCAAGATTTGTCTGGTTTGTTGATGGCTTTAGCTGATATTCTTGACGGCAAGGGAAGGTTGTCGGCCGAGCCGCTTTTGTTGGCGTCTACTGGTCTCTTCTCGGCTCTTATTACTACTCATAAGATTTGGACATCTTGCTGATTTTGATGTCTTTTTTACATGCATATATGCATGTGGTGCTTCTTGTGATTTACTCTTGATTAGTGTTGAAAGAAATTTTGTAACCTGGAGTGAACATGTACATATATAATTAAAATGTGAAACCCGTAAGGATTTTGGGTTTAATTGTTATATAGTATCTATATATATTTTGAAAGGATTTGTTATATATATATATATATATATATATATATATTTCTGTTTGTATAAAAAATGTGGAAGATTTGATAATTATTGTATACCTATCTTATCAGGAATATCAAAAACCTTACAAAATTCATGGTATATCACCCAAATATGTTTATTTAAACAATAACAATTCGCACCTATTCTAAAATAGTCTATTTTTTAAAAGCTTTTCATTTTAGCATCTATCAATTTTATTGAAAATATATATATATATATATATATATATATATAAACGGACTATCATTCATCTAACTTATAATCTCTTATTTGATAATATAGTAGAAATGTACTATTTGGACATATTTATATTTGTCCAAAGCAGAAAATTGATTATTAAGGCATGTCAAACAAAGTTGAAGAAATCACAAATATATTTTTGAACTGATGTTGCTATGTTGGTGTTAGGATCTTAGTTGTTTTAGTAATAGCTAATTACATCTTGACCTAAACTTCGTTGTACAGTAAAAGTTGGTCAATTATTAAAGTCTAAAAATAATTGAGCTGGAGTTATTGATTGATCTACTATCTTGCTGCCAAGTCCAATTAAGCTGAGATGTATTACTTTTCTCTTACAATCCTACCCCCCTTCATCTCTTTAAACAAAAGTTGAAAGTTGATGTTTCCATGATCTTCTACCATTACTCGGTAATTCTTTTTTCATAAAAGACTAAGAATATCATATCTTGTCCCATAATTTTTTCGACACGTCTTCTAAGCTTTCCAAAATAATTGACTGAGATTTTACTATTATTAATGTCAGGAGTGGAGCCACAAATTTAGGGAGGCAACAAGTAAAATCTTACAAACTTTAAAGAAATACTTTTTCCCCCTCTGATTAATGTATATCTAATTTTTAATTGACATATTGTTAGTTGAAATACAAGTACAACCCCACCCCTCTAATTGATGTATATCTAATTACCAATTGATACATTGTTAATTGAAATATAAGTTAAGATTTGAGTTGTGATATCTAACATTATTTTTATGTAATAGCTAATTATGAGGAAATAGGGGGAAATAGCACCAAATTCCATTGATTTTGTGGTAATATCACCAAGTTATTAAGTGTTGTGGAAATAGCACCAAAATATGTGATCTGCCCAAATTGCCCCTCACTTATTCTTTCTTCCTCTCTCTCTCTCTCACTCTCTCTTTCTTCCTCTCTCCTCTATTTTTTCAAAAACCTCCATTGATCCATCAATGAAGATCAAAACGACCTTTGTCGAAACGACCTCCGGTGAAATGACCTTTGTCGAAACGGTCAACTCCCTTTGATGGAGATTAAAACGACCTCCGTTATTAAAAAAATTCTGGAAATAAGTCTCGGGTAAGTCACCCGAGACTTATTTCAAGCTATTTCCAACTACCCGAGACTTATTTCAGCTACCTGAGACTTATTGCAAAATAACCGAGACTTATTTCCAGAATTTTTTTTATAACGGAGGTCATTTCGAAGACCTCTAATGGAGTTGACCGTTTCGACGAAGGTCGTTTCGTCGGAGGTTGTTTCGACAGAGGTTGTTTCGATCTCCATTGGTGGATCAATGGAGGTTTTTGAAAAAAAAAAAAAAAAGGAGAGAGGAAGAAAGAGAGAGAAGAAGAAAGAGAGAGTGAGAGAGAGAGGATGAAAGAACAAGTGATAGGGATGGCAATGGGGCGGGTTTGGGGCGGGGTGGCCTTCCCCGCACCCCACCCCATTTATTTTGTGAAAACCCATCCCCTCATAAAACCCCACCATAGATGGAGCAGGTTGGGGCGGGGGCGGGGTACAACGGGGAGTGCTTTCCCCATCCCCACCCATTTACCCCATTTATAATTTTTTATTATTATTTAAATAATAAATATATAACCATCGAATATGATATAATATATAAAGTAGTAACTAATTCCAAGAAACTATTAAAAAAAAATCTCATAAACATAATTCTCACAAGTAAATTCAATCATTTTCAAACATAAACATAAAGTATGAAGTCAAAATATTCGAAAATCATAATACTAATCATTTAATAGTTTCATTTATTTCTCTAGTTCTCTCTTCTTTAGTTTGTTTCCACCCCATGTTGTTCTTGTATGTTTACACAATTTTCTCTTGATAACACCAGTATTGGGTCTTCACTTTCTAGTGCATCTGTAGACATATTTGTGCCTACCTGAAGTAGTGATAAACGAATCAAATTTATTTCAAGAGTTGAAAATTATTAAAGTAATAAACTTGAAAAAAAAAAAAAAAAAACTGTTGTTATTAAACTTTTAATTTTAAAAGTTATTTGAGAAATAAACTTACTATATGTTCTCTTGTGTTTGAGGTTGAAACTTGAACGGTTAACTTCGAGTTGTTTGAGGATTAGAGACTTAGAGTTGAAGTTAGCGGCTAGGGTTTTTTTAATAGTATTTTGTTTTGTCACTTTATGCTAATTAAGTGTGAAGAGATGTAAAGTTAGGGTTAATGTATATATATATATATATATATATATTTTAGATATATTTATTTTCTTTGAAACTACGTAGTTTAACTAAGTATTATTTTTAGCGGGGCAGGGCGGGGTGGGGAGTATAAAACCCATCCCCGCCCCATACCCATTGCGGGTTAGACTATCTATCCCCATCCCCGCCCCATCCCCACCAAATTGAAACCCATCCCCACCCCAAAAGTGCGGGTCCCCACGGGGCCCCGTCCCCGCGGGGAATTTTGCCATCCCTAACAAGTGAGGGCAATTTTGGTAGATTACATACTTTGGTGCTATTTTTACAAAACTTATTAAGTTGGTGACTTTTCCACAAATGGCTTTGGAAAAAGTGCCATAAAAAAAATGCCTCTTATATCATACCATAATTATTATGAGTTAATTACTTAATTTAGCCTTAAATTTATTGGAATATTCACTTTGACCCATTCTCAATAAGTTAACTAAATTTGTCCATTTATTCCATGAGCTGATAGAAATACCTCGGTGAATTAGGGGCTGTCCTGTATTGTTTCTTAGGCCCATTTTCGTTTTCATTTTTTGAAAACGATTTCGAATACGTGTTCGTTATCGTTTTTCATTATATTTTCAAAAAACAAAAACAAAAACAAAAACAAAACCAGTGTTAAAGTGAAAATTTTGAAAAACAAGTTTTAGATGTTTTTCGTTTTGTTTTTCACTTTAAATAAAAAACTCAATTTTTTATTTCTTTTTTTTCTTCTTTTGCTTCTATCTTCTTCATCATCACTCTTCTTCTTCTTCTTCTTCTTCTTCTTCTTCTTCTATTTGCTCCTCCAAGGCCGGAGGAGGTGAGATCCTCCTTCGGCGACACCGATCTGGACCACCGGCTATCACCCGTCCTCCCTCTACTCCATCCGCCGTTGGCCACCACAAATCCCATCATATTCTGCCCACCTTCTCCATTGAATCCAGCCATTTGACAAAGTGTAATTTGTTGGTGGAGAGAAAGTGATTTGATGAGATGATGAATGTATGTGAGTTTTTTAATGGGTTTTTTATGGATTTTTTTGTTGATCTTCTTTTATGCCCAAAATTTTTTTAAAGTGATTTGGTGAAAAAAAATGGCAGTGATGATAGATTTAATTTGATTCATGCTTTTATGCCCGAATTTATTTATTTATTTATTTTGCTTTTTTTGTTTTGAGATGAATTGGTGATAATTGGATGGGTGGAGATAAAAAAAAAAGATAGAGATCAATGATGATTGATTTTTTTTTTTTTTTTTAAATACATTGATCTGGTCTTATAAATTGGGAAAAAAAAATAGTGATGATGTTGATGATTCATAAACCAGAGATTGATCTGGTCTAAAAAATAATAATTAATATTTAAAAAAATTAATGTTAATGTTTTAAATTCTTTCTTTGAAATTTGAATGTAATTTTTATTTAATAATTTTTTTTTACTTAGTTGATAATTATTAGGGATGAATTATTATCAAACTTTGATATTTTTCAAATAACCTACCAGACGCGTTTTTAGTGTTTTTATATTCAGAATCCAGGTTTTAGAAATTCTACCAGACGCGTTTTCAGAATTCGAAAATGAAATCAAAAACACTATTTTCATTTTTATTTTTATTTTTAAAAAACACCCTAATGAAAAACGATACAGGACGCACCCTCATATTTGTTGATTACACTATTCATCACCTTTAATTACTTTCTTTTTCCCCGTAGATTTTCTCTCTCATGATCAATTTTAATAACTTGAATTGTCATTGAGGTTTTCTCTCCCTTCAACAACAAAAAAATAAAAAAATAAAATACCTCTCTCCACAACTTCTTCCCTCCCTCCATTTGAAATACTTGACCGCTCGTTTCTAGACAAGTCTTGTTTTCCAGAAACCTTACATAGTTAAACTAAAGTGTCATGTAAGGAGGAATTAATATTATCATGTAAAGTTTAGTCATTTCCATCGTGTAATCATTTATTATGTATATCTTGTAAGCAGTTGATGACTTCATCGTAAAAGAGCATCTCAAATGCAAGCGTGACTTGTGAAAAAAAGAGATGCCACGTAGGATTCCGTTAATAATTGTGTTTCCAATGCAACCGTGCATATTCAACCTCAAATTGACGTAGCAAAAAAAAAATATATTAGACATTGCCAACATGACCGTCTACTTTCAGACGGTCCGTTGCACATCTATTTTTTAGGTTGACTCATCAAACATTTAAAACTGATATTAATTTTTCATATATTTTTGGTAAGGAAATAAAATTTAAAAAAAAAAAACAGAAAAAAAAAAACAGACACATCATTAATAAAAAAAAACATTGTGTTTTATACAGAAGCATTAGAGACCAAATTTTAAATTGATTGTCTATGAAGTCTATTTTTATGCCACATTGGAAGCAAGTCTGTTGACATTGTTGCCACGTCAACGATTATTGGCATGTAAGTCACTTTTGCATTGGAGATGCTCTAAGGTTGTTGTGTTATCTCTTCATGTAAGGTTGAGGTTTTCATCGTGTAAGGTTTAGGTACTTAATCGTGTAAGGTTTCTGTATGTTCATCATGTAAGGTTGTTGTGCAAGGTTGTTTTGTTATATTATTTTCATGTAAGGTACTTGTGTTATATTTTCATGTAAGGTTGTTGTGTAAGGTTGTTTTGTTATATTATTTTCATGTAAGGTACTTGTATTATATTTTCATGTAAGGTTTATGCAATGTTATCGTGTAATATTTCTGGAATTTCACCGTGTAATTAACAAATATAATTTCTCTCTCTACCTTCAAATTTCTTTCTCTTCCATTTTTTCTGGGCATCTTTCTTTCTTTTCCAGTTTTCTTATCAACTTTCTCTCTATATCTCCAGATCTACGTCCTCCCTCTTCTTCTTCTTTTTTCGTTATTTTCTTTTTCAATAATTCTATTCCGTCCAAATTTATGCCCCAAATGATGTGGTATCCCTAAAACATACAATTCTAATAAAAAAAATCAATGATACCACATCATTTGGGCACTAATTAAATTTAGACAAAATAGCATTACTTTTGTTTTTTTTTTTTTTTTTCGATTTCAAACTTCACAAAACTTAATACACTCTCTCTTTGAACGTGTGATAAGCACTAAGGATAGTTTTGGCCGAAAACATTTCTTTTTGGTGAGAATTTCTTCCAAACATTAGAAGATTTTTTCCAAACACATAATTGGTAGAAAGATTGGTGAGGATCATTTTTATAAATTTTCGACCCGTGAACAGATATCAATCACCATACTCTATTCTTTTAAAAAAATCACCATACTCCATTTCAAAATTAAGAGTGGTGCTATTGGCACCCTCTCTATTGACCTACTTATGCCTCACTTTTTTAATTACTTAACATTTTTTTTTTTTCCTTTATTAAAATTACTTAAAGAGACATACAATTTTTTTATAAAAAAAAATATTCCACAAAGTGAATCTAATAAAACCCCATTTTCCTTGTCAAAAATAAAATAAAAATACAAAAATGTTCACTATTCACTAGTAATTTGTCTCCTTGAAAAAAAATAATTCTTAACTTTTAAATCCTAAAATTTGCTTCTTACACACATACAAAATATTATGTAAGAGTCTAAGAATAATATAAAAAAAATCTAGAAGAATTGACTGAGAAAGATATCAAATATTTGAAAGAATTATATGAGAATGATATCAAGCATCTACAACCAAAAACAACAACTATAACAGAGATCACACTAAAAATCGCAACCAAGAAAACCTAATCTTTAACGAAACGAAATCACACCAAAGCCCTAACTTAATTGCTCAAAAAAACTCATCAGAGGCGATCAATACCAAACTTTCAATCTACCACCAATAATCCAATTAAATATAGAAAAAGGAAAAAAAAAATCGCATCCAAGAAGGATGATTTCACCATGAAATAAAAAGAAAAACAAATACTGCGACGCAGGTGAGAAACTGTATAGAGAGATCAGAGATTGGTTGTATATTTTTATTTTTATTTTATTTTATTGAAACAGAGATGAGGTGTATTAAGTTTGAAAAATAAGTAAAAGGGTAGTTTTGGAAATAAATTAAAAACACACACACACACATATATATATATATATATATAATTTTATATAATTAAATCAAAATTTTAAAAAATGGGATACAAGTGGAGGCGTGTCAATAGACCACTTCAAAATTAAACTTAGAATTCAAAAAGGACAAAAGCGTTTTCATATGGAAGCGAAGAACTAGCACATGTATTACATTACAAACATTATAAAATAACTAAAAGTATATATATAATAATCCTTGTATTAAAATATTTGTTGCGTCAAAGTCAAACAAGCTTAATGGTTTCTAAATAGGATTTGAAAATTATATAGCACCTTTTTGAGGTGGCATTTTAAGACTATCACTTAAACCTGATACCGGTTCTGGAACCGTCGATTTCGATTCCAGTTCCACGATTTCTACAGTTCGATTCTCAATTTTTTATTATTATTTTTTTTACATTACAAAATATTACATTTATTTATAAAAAAAATAAAATGTTAGAAATAACATTGTAGAGTATTGAACTGTGACCCATGACCTTTGTCCAAGTAAATATATTTTCCATTGTCTTCTCCTCTTTTATATATAGGTTAGGCCTCTTTTCACTACTCTTATTTATCTGATGTGGGATGTCAAATTATCCCACATCCCACATTGGATAAATAAGAGCAATGAAGAGAGGTCTAACCTATATAAAAAAGAGGTGCAGGCATATGAAAACATACTTACCTGGACATGGGTTATGGACCATGATTCAATACTCTTCAACGCCATTTCTCTTTTAAACATTTTATTTTTATAAATAAAGTGTTTTTTTTTTTAATAATTTTCGAGAAAAAAAAAAAAGGAACCATTGGTTCCATTTCGGTTCGAACCGAGCGGTTCCATGAAAAATATATGGAACCAGAACCGCCTTGGTCTCGGTTTCGATCCCAGTTTTATCGGTTTGGTTATGGTTCAGTTCACCGGTTCGAACCGAACCGACGCCAGGTCTACTATCACTCCTTTAATAAGTTAAGTTTAAATGACACCTAAAATGGGTTCTTTCACTATTTTTTATTTTTATTTTTTCAAAATCCTCCATCAATGGAGGTCGAACTACCTCCTCTGTTCAACCTCCATTGGAGGTCGAAATTCATACCATCGAATCAGAAACTAAAATTCAAACTCCATTGTTGACAGATAGTCCTCCATCTGCATCCTCAAGAAACTAAAATTCGTACCATCGAATTTCTCAATCTTGTAAGAATTCTTCTCCGATCCCATCTTCACTCGACGAAAAATTGCTAGCCTCAAGAAACCCTAGATTTACGTAAAACCCTAGACCCCCTAACCTAGATTTTGAAACCAGTTGTTGTAAGAAATGGCACAGACAAAAATCTAAATCACACATGCATATAATGAAAGCAATAAGAAGAAAAACAAAATGACACAAAAATTTTTATGTGGTTCAGCAAAAGCATACATCCACGGAGCACACCTATACTGTTGGGGTTTTTGCCCTAAAACTTGTAATTTGTAAATGTGAATTGAACATAAATAAAAGAAGTAGTTTATTCATTCAAATTGTCTCATACATTTATTTATATCATGTGTACTTAACATCCAAGATTGCCGGATGTAATTTCAAACTGAGTATATGAATGTCATATACAGATGGATTCATTTTGAAACGAGCAATCTAAAGAGTCTATAGATAGCAAATAAAGCTGGGTACTTTATTTGTGGTTAATCTACAGTTGTGGTCCATTCCGTAATGTACGGTAATCTTATCCTGGATCATTCATATGGTGATATGAGAATTGAGGCAACTTGTATGATGTTATCATATAGAACTGGGCCACGATCTATATAAATCTCTCACCAAGATCCGTTACATGATGAGATTCATATATATCGACAATTGATGGCTATATATGATTGATCTTAATCCTGAGTGTCTTATCGACTCCTTCAGGTTAGATCGTGGTTTTTGATATACCATGGGTGAGATCAGAGTTGCATTCCCGGTCAATATGCTTCGTATGTTGGAATCACTGTTTAGCTTGTGGTTGGGAAGGTTTGTATACAGTAGAGGAATTCATTCCTTCTTATGAGAAGTAGATAGTAGTTCTCTTAAGGGTTGATTCGGGGCTTGAACAATATGAGCGTTCTTTTAATTCCGTAAGGAATGTAGGATTTATTATTCATTAGAAAATCAATGGTACTTAATGGAAAGGTATAATTAGAGAGGTATAACGAACATTATGACCCAGCTCTAATTATGAACTATTTGTGGAGAATCATACTATATGTAATAGCTATATTGATGGACACCGAATGTTATTAGTTTGTGTAAAAACATCTACAGTTGAAAGAGTACAGCTTCAGGTTTTTAGTGGAATAACACCGAAGTTAATAATCATGAAATATTAATTAAAGAGTTTAATTAATTATTTATAAGGATTATTGGAGCTCAAAATACTATGGATCCATTAGGTCCCCTTGCTAGCCCGATTGATTAAGGTAACAAGGGTCACGATTAATTGGGGATTGTCCAATTAATTGTGTTACGAAAGTGACACGTGTCTATTCGGGAATTAATTGAATAATGAGATTATTTAATTAATGAATATTAATGATTATGTTAATTAAATAATTAGATTATTTAATTATGTAATTAATCATTAGATGGAGGGTGTTGATTGATATTTAATTTTGAATGAAGATAAGATAATTTGATTATTTTATTTTTATTAAATTAAATATTTAAATTTGAATTTAAAAGAGTTTGAATTCAAATTAAATCAAATAAATTAATATTAATTAATATCTTTAAAGATATCAGATATCTTAAAAGATTTGATTGATTAGTTTATTTTAAAGGACTAATTGCACAAACGTCCCCCGAGTTTAGGCATAATTGCATGTATATGGAATTTTTACCCATAATTGCACAAACATCCCCTGTAATTAGTTGACTTTGTTAAATCTAACCATTGACCATAATTTTAACCAAAAATGACTAAAGTGCCCCTAGTTACCTATTTTATAATTAATTATATATATACTTTTTTTTGACAATTTATATATATACTTAAAAAAAATAATTATATATATATTTAAAAAAATAATTACATATATACTTAAAAATAATAATTATATATAATACTTAATTTATTTATTTAAAAAAATGGATTATAAAAATGTAAAAAATGGATTAAAAAATGGATTATAAAAATTGTTAAATAAATTAATTAAGTATTGTATATAATTATTATTTTAAGTATATATATAAATTGTCAAAAAAATAAAAATAAAGTATATATAATTAATAATAAAATAGGTAACTAGGGGCACTTTGGTCATTTTTTAGTTAAAATTGTGGTCAATGGTTAGATTTAACGAAGTCAACTAATTATAGGGGATGTTTGTGTAATTATGGGTAAAAATTTCATATACATGCAATTATGCCTAAACTCAAGGGATGTTTGTGCAATTAGTCCTATTTTAAATATATATATGGTTTTTAAAATAAAATGAAGTTGTGTCATTGAACCAACACACACGCAATACACAAAAGAGAAACAGGTGTGCGGCCAACTAAAACTAAAAGAAAAAAAGTAAAGTTTTCTTGCTTTTGTGATAGGGTGGCCGCATTCTATACACAAAGCAAAGAGTTGTTTCATGTGTCTCTTCATCCTCCTTGTTCCTGAGTACCGTGATGCGTTCACACGCCGTTAATAATTCGGGGTGATAGCCAGAAAGATCTTGTGGTTCAAATCAGGAAGCAGATCGAAAAAATAAATAAATAAATAAATATAAATAAAAATAAAAGGAGCCTACAAACGTTGGTATAAAATATCTTTATCTCCTTCTTATTGTATTTTGATTATTACTGTACAAATGGGTTTGTCTATGATTGCATAAAAAAATTTAAAACCCTTCCACTGCGCAATATGTAACCCTAGGTTCCTACATGTACTCAATCCACTATTAGAGTTTTATTACAATCTCCTTGTTTCTGTACAAGTTGCTCTCTCTCTCTCTTTCTCTCTCTAGCAATTTATCGCATACCTCTAAGGATAGGGAAACATTAGTATTTATATGAGAGCACTAGGTAAGCCAAAACCCTAAAGGAGTAGGTTTCTTTCTGCACAAGAAAACCCCTTGTGCACAAAACACGCCAAAACCGCGATCTACAGCCTGCGATAAAACCTATGGAATCCACCGCCTAGTAAACCACAGTGTGTGCGCCGTGCTCTATGCTCCAAAAACTCTCTGGTATTGACCGTCATGTGTTTTGCGGTTTGCAACTTCTTGTCTTGGCCGCGGTTTACCCTACATGACACCTCTATGAATGACGAATCCCTGCACCACGGTTGGTGCCCTACTATTTACCCTGTGGTTTTCTTTAGCTGGCAATCTTCAGGCTTCTCAATACCAACAGTTTTTAGGTTAATCTTTACTAATTACTATGATACTAAACAAATATGTTATTATCAAAAAATATAGGGTTAATTGCAATAACATACCTTGAGTTTTTTCAAAAAGACTTAATATTCAACTTATTCTTTTAATTACAGCAGACCCCCCCTGTTCACAGTTGACTTCCATCCCATTTAACCTTTAGCCGAGATGTGGGCAGAAAAAGTCGAAAATATCCCTATACTTTGTTTGAAAAAGTCTTAATTGGCCTTCACTCTTAAAATAATCAAAATAATAAATAAACTAATGATAAAAAAAATTTTAAAAAAAAACAAAAATAAAAAATAAAGGATTCATAGATTTATATAAAAAAAGTTCACAGATTTTTTTTTAAAAAAAAGGGTTCACAGATTTTCTTTTTGATTCCAAATTCTTTCCTCCTAATTTTCTTACATTTTCTGAATTTCCAAACACCAAATTTTTCAAAAATCCATCTTCAATTGAATCAATCCATCACTCAAACATATTATCCAATTTCATCTTCATCACCCAAACATCACCCAAACAAACTCTTCTTGCCTTCATCACCCAAATCCAACATCATCCAAACATCCCTTCAAAACTTCATCTTTATCAAAACAAAATCATCAACCTACGAACAATATCTATCAACACAATCATCTTCCCAAGAACAATTGTCTAATTGCTGGTGAAATCCAACCTTACCTATATAGTCTGTTTTAACTCCAATAAAATAAAAAAATTTTAAATAAATTGGTAAGATACTATTGAAACTCGAAACCAATTCAAGAGACCAGATCAATGACCTTTCTGCATCAAATCTCCAACGAAGGGTGCATATCGATGTTGTATTGTTGTGTCCTTCAATGATTAAACATCAACAAACCAAAACTGGAAATCTGGAAATCATGTGATCTTGACATTGTGAAGGAGCAGATCTTACCTTTAATGGAGATAACCGTATTCAGTTTCCATTTTTGGAGAAGGAGATTTGGTCTAGTTCAAATTTGCTCGAAAGATGGAAGAGATTTGGAGGAGATCTCAACTCAGATCTTCTCCATAGAAATATGTTTAGCTTTTTTTAATTTTATTTTTATTTTTTTATTTTATTAAATCTGTTTAATCTTTAATTAGCAAATAAATCATTTATAATTCCAGCCAAAAAAAAATTGATGTACTAAAATACTAAATGATGATTTCACCCCTACCATTCCAATCAACCGTTATCTTTAACGGATCTTGACTAACGGCAAGGGGGTATGCTACAATTAAAGGAATAAGTTGAATATTAAGCCTTTTCAGAAAAAAATCAGGGTATGTTATTGCAATTAACCCAAAAAAATAATTGAAAACCACATCCCTCGGTCCAGAAATATCTCAAGTTTAAGTAATCGAGTGACTGCCAATACAAGTGGTATATATAAACCTATGCAAGGGAGACCTATACAGACGAGTGAAGTCGTAGGAAATCGCCTCACTTAAGCTTTGAGCTGGTCTTGCGGTTACTTGGAGCATATTTATAAAAACTTACCTTATTAATTTGTTATCACGTGGGATACAGTCATAAATTGAGAAATGCTTCCTGAGAAATCATTTCTAGACTGAGATAATGGATACATTTGTTATCACCTGGGATACAGTCATAAGCAGTCATACAGTCATATCACGTGGGATACAGTCACGTGAGATACAGTCATAACAAATGATTTCAGCAGTTCAGGAAGTATTCCCAAGCATTCCTTGTAAAATTATCATAAATTCATGGTACGGATATTGCAATCATTAAATATGGTTTACTCACCCATTTTTATAAGTATACTATATCTAAAATTTAAAATTTAAATATTACTATAAATACCCATTCTAATACTATAATTCTTTCCCTAGGGTTTCTCTGACTCGTTGAGACTTAGAAGCCGTGTGGTGAAAGTAGCCTTTTGGTCCTTTAGGGGCTGCGTTTTTCCATTCTTCAGGAGTGGTCTTGTGGGATCTTGGTGGTTTCCTGGTGGGGTTTTGGTCATCATGAACGCTGATGAAGTTGCGAATCTGTGCGAAGCTTTATCTCTAAAGGAAAAAGAAGGGCCGCTGATGCCTTTACAAGTGGGGATGAAGGAAGATGGGGTAAGGCGTCTGGCATTGAAACTGGTGGGGAAGATTATGACTAATAAGTTGGTAAACCGAGATGCCTTTATGGGTGTCATACCGAAGATTTGGCGAACTTTGGAAGATTTTGATATAGAAGTTATTGACGGGAATACTTTTTCCTTTACTTTCCGAAATGCGGATGATCGGTGACATGTTTTGATGGGTGGTCCGTGGAGTTTTGATAAAGCTCTATTAGTTCTGGCTGAACCTCGTGGTAAAGGGGATGTCCAGGATATGGATTTTTCTAAGGCTGCGTTTTGGATTCAGATTCACAATGTTCCCTT
The DNA here is from genome assembly GCA_030490815.1 of Acer saccharum. Lineage (NCBI taxonomy): Eukaryota > Viridiplantae > Streptophyta > Magnoliopsida > Sapindales > Sapindaceae > Acer > Acer saccharum. Next base: position 27,093,447 of record CM059866.1, read on the forward strand.
AATATGCATGACGAAACAGATTGGATTGTTTTTGGGTAATATGATAGGTGAAGTTCGTGAGATAGATACGGGTCCTTCAGGGGAGTGTGTAGGGAAGTTTATCAGAGTACGTGTGGTTGTTAATGTTAATAAGCCTTTACGGAGAATCCTCCAAGTGGATGTTATGCGTGATGGAAAGGAGACTACGATGTTGTTACGGTATGAGAGGTTACCAGAACACTGTTTTCGGTGTGGACGGATTGGACATGTTGTTCGGGATTACACTGTGGTGGCTGAGAAAGAGGGTGCTGAGGATCATAAGCTGATGTACGGTTCCTGGTTGAGAACCGCGAGTCCGCCGAGGGGTTTTCAGTCCAGACAGAACCGGGAAGGAGATAGAGGTGGTTCTTTTGATAGGCGAAAGCAAGGACCCCCGGTACGGTCGGAAATTGGAGCAGGCAAGGTGGCGGAAACTGGTTACTAGGGCGGAGTCAGGATTGGCCAGACAGCTGTCCAAGAGGTGTTTATGGAAGGTGCTGTTAGCGACCGAAACTCTAGGGATACTAGAGTCCAAATCGGAGTAGAACGGAAAGAAATCCCAAGTCATAATGATTTGGGAGACTTGGATGGTAAGGAGTCTTTAAACTTACCTGATAAGGGGGTAGTAGCGAGAATTACAGAAGCTGTCAAATTAGGGGAAGATTCTATTGATACGGCTGTGCATGGGGTGGCTTCTGACCCGTTGACTTCTTGTGCAAAGGATTTAATGTTAAGGAACACTAATGTGGCGGCCATTGATAAAGCCAAATTAATTGGGCCTATGTTAGTGGAATTGGATTTGAGGCCTGTTACAATGGATGTTGATAAGGGAGGTTTGGGTAATAATGATTGTGGGAGTGTGAGTGCGAAACTGGGCTTGGATCCCGTTGCCAAGACTATGGTTGGACATGGGGTGGGGCCTAAGGCAGGAAAATGGAAACGATGGGCTCGAGATGGGGGGAAAGCTACAACCGAGCTGGAGTCGGGTTCTCTTCATGGGAAACGTGAGTTGTCTGGTGAAGATAGACAGGATACAAAGAAAACTAAGCTGGACTTTTTGAGTGTGAATACTCATGAGACTTCTAGCTCTTCTGATTCTTTATCGGCAGGTCGGTCTCATCCGACCGGCCGGGAGCCATGAAAACCTTAAGCTGGAACGTTCGAGGGTTGGGCAATTCCCGTTCGGTCCAAATACTGCGGAGCTTTATACAAGCTCATAGCCCAGATATTGTCTTTCTTATGGAAACTAAGGTGAACAATTTTGTGATGGAAAATATTCGGATTAAATTGGGTTTTTGTGGGAAGTTAGTTGTTAATTCGGTGGGGAGATCTGGTGGTTTGTGTCTGTTGTGGTCTAGTTCGGTTGATGTTCGGTTACTTTCATACTCTAAATTTCATATTGATGTTGAGGTGGTGTCTCATGAGGATATTCGATGGCGGTATACGGGGTTCTACGGTCATCCAGAATCTACTCAAAGACATCACAGTTGGACTCTTTTGCGTCGGCTTAAAGGTATGTCTTGCCTTCCATGGGTTTGTGCAGGTGATTTCAATGAAATTCTTTCGGAGGCAGAGAAAGAGGGAGGCCTTCAACGTTCTCGGGTTCTTATTGAGAATTTCAGGTTAGCTCTTGATGAGTGTAATCTTCAAGACATTGGTTTTGTTGGCCCGGCCTATACATGGTGTAATAAACGGGATGGTGCTGAACTGATACAGGAGAGAATTGATCGTGTAGTTTGCTGTTTTAACTGGAAAGAATTGTTTTGTAACTCTCAAGTCAGCCATTTAGAATTCTGGAAATCGGATCATAGGCCCCTTGTTTTGGAGATTCTTCAGAGAAATAAATATGGTGGTACCCTTCCTAGAGGTCGCCGATTTCATTTTGAGGAGGTTTGGGTGGACAGTGAGGAGTGTGCGGAAGTGGTTAATGAGGCTTGGCAGGGAAGTGATAGGTGGGTGGGTATGGAATCGGTTGTGCTGGGGATTCAGAAATGCACCAACTCGTTAGCTCAATGGTATTCGAGAAATAAAAGAGACTGGGCAAAGGATATACGTTCAAAGCGGGAGGAGTTGAAACTGATTTCCTCTGATATTGATGAGGGGTCGTGGGTTAATATTAAAAAGATTGAACGTGAACTTGATTCTTTAATGGAGAAGGAGGAAATTTTTTGGAAGCAAAGGTCTCGGGTTAACTGGCTCAAATGTGGGGATAGCAATACAAAATATTTCCACTCTCAGGCTTCTTCTCGTCGGTCTCGCAATAGAATTTCTGGGCTGTATAATGCGACGGGTAAGTGGGAGGATGATCAAGATAAAATGGTCCAGGTGATTGTGAATCACTTTGGGGGTACTTTTCAATCGAGTAATCCGACGCAGCAGGACATGGATGAGGTTTTCCGGTGCGTGCAGCCTTGTTTAACTAATGGTAAACGTGCTTTTCTTGATGCTGATTTCTTGCCGGAGGACATTCGGGTTGCTATCTTCGATATGCATCCCACAAAAGCTCCTGGGCCAGACGGTTTACCTGCGCTTTTCTTCCAAAAGTATTGGTCGGTTGTTGGTGATTGTGTGACAAAGGTTTGTCTTGGGGTTCTGAACGAGGGTCATACGTTAGAGCGAGTTAATCGTACCCTGGTTACCTTAATTCCTAAATTCCAAAGAGCTGCCCACGTTTCTGATTTCCGTCCTATCAGCTTATGTAACGTGCTGTATAAAATTGTGTCCAAGTCTCTTGCAAACCGTTTCAGGAAGGTGCTTGGGGATGTAATTTCTGAAACGCAAAGTGCTTTTATCCCTGGTAGACTCATTTCGGATGGCGCTATTGTTGGTTTTGAGTGTATGCATGCGCTTCGTACGAGGAAAAATGGCAAGACTGGGGCAATGGCTTTAAAGCTAGATATGTCGAAAGCCTATGACAGAGTAGAGTGGAACTTTATTTCAGGGATGCTTGATAGGCTGGGTTTTTCGTCATCCTGGATTGACCGTGTTATGAGGTGCATTACTTCTGTCTCTTTTTCGTTTCTTGTTAGTGGGGTTGCTTACGGGAATTTGAAGCCGACTAGGGGCCTCCGCCAAGGGGATCCTCTTTCCCCCTATTTGTTCCTCATTTGTGCGGAGGGTTTCTCTCGTTTGATCTATTCGGCGGAGATGAATGGTGGTATTGCTGGTTTTAGGTGCAATAGAGGTGGCCCAAAAATTCACCATCTCTTTTTTGCCGATGATAGTTTGGTGTTTACGCGGGCTCATGAGAGGGATTGTGAAGTTATTAAAGGGATTTTGGATAAATATGCAAAGGCTTCGGGTCAAATGGTGAATTTTCAAAAGTCGGCTATGTGTGTGAGTAAACGTGTTTCGGGTGATAGAGCTTTGCGTTTATCGCGGTCCCTGGGTATTAAGTTGGTGAAATGTCATGAGCGTTATCTTGGGCTTCCTAGCTTCGCAGGTAAAAATAAACGCCAACTGTTTGCATCGATTAAAGATCGGGTTTGGAGTCGTGTCAAAGGGTGGCAAAGTAAGCTGTTTTCTGCTGGTGGGAAAGAGGTGTTGGTTAAGGCTGTCCTTCAAGCTAACCCGACTTACTCTATGTCTTTATTCAGATTGCCAAAAAGTTTGATTAATGATCTTCATCAACTCTGTGCAAAGTTTTGGTGGGGTTCTAATGAGGAGGCTAGAAAAATCCACTAGGGCTCTTGGAAGAAACTTTGCCGCAATAAGGATCAGGGAGGGCTGGGTTTTCGGGATTTAGCTGTGTTTAATCAAGCTCTTCTCGCTAAGCAGGTTTGGAGGCTGGTGCATTTCCCCAATACTCTTGCGGCAAAGGTTTTAAAAAGTTGCTATTTCCCGGACTCTCTGGTTATGCAGGCTACGGATACTTCTTCTAGTTCTTTCCTTTGGAAGAGTTTTATTTGGGGAAAATGTCTTCTTGATGCTGGTTCCAGATGGCGTGTAGGGAATGGCGATTCAATTTTCATTTATCACAACCGATGGCTCCCTCGCCCTATCTCTTTCAAGGTTCAATCTCCTCAGCTGTTAGGAAATTTGGCCACGGTTGCTTCTCTCAAGCTCCCTTCTGGTTCCTGGAATGAGTCTCTAATCCGAGCTTCTTTCTGGCATGAGGAGGCTGAGGCTATTTTGAGTATCCCCTGTTCCTCTTCTGCTGCATCGGACTCTCTGCTGTGGCACTTTGATAAGATGGGGGCTTATTCTGTGAGGAGCGGTTATCATCTTGGGTGCGCTTTGTCCTCTGGTTCGAGTTCTTCTAGGCTCAGTTCTGATGTTTCGTGGTGGAAGTTTATTTGGAGATTGAAGATTCCAAGTAAAGTTAAGATGTTCATTTGGCGTGCTAGTCAGGATTGGATTCCTACTTGTGGTAATTTAGCTAGACGAGGTCTAAACATTATTCCCTTCTGCCCGATGTGTAAAAACGCACTGGAATCATCTTTTCATGCTCTTTGGGGGTGCAAATCTTTGAAGGCAACCAGGTCCAAGTGTGGTTTCATGAAGGGTGTCAAAGTGCCTCCTGATATTCAGTTTATTGATTTTATGATCAGCTGTAGGAATCAGCTGCTGGTTGGGGATTTCGAGCTGCTCTGTATTATTGTTTGGCGTATTTGGTTCCTTCGTAATGGTTTTGTCCACAATTCTAAGTTGCTGATTGATGATGATGTGCTGCGATGGTCTTCTTCTTTCCTAGCTGAGTTTCGTGATGCTAATGTTAGGGTGGCATCTTCAAGGCCTGGTCGTGTTGTGGAGCCTATCAAGTGGAAGCCTCCTGATCCTGGTGGTTTCAAATTGAATTCGGATGCGGCTGTTGACTCTGTTTCAGGGAGAATTGGGATTGGGATTATTATTCGGGACTGTGAAGGTTTTGTGCTGGCTTCTAGTGCTCAATCGTTGGTGGCTAAAGTGTCTCCCCAAGTTGCTGAAGCTCTTGCTCTTCTGAAAGGTATCCGGTTTGCTCGAGAGACTGGTCTGTGGCCGTGCTGTTGCGAGACTGATGCTCTTGCGGTGGTTAATTTAATTCACCTTGACGACCCTATTTTTGCTGAGATTGATCTTATTATTCAGGATATTAAATGCTTGTTAGGTAGTTTGCCTGTTTCTTCTGTTTCTTTTGCTCCTAGAGGGACTAACATGGTGGCCCATTGTTTGGCCAAGATGGGTATTAGTACTGGCTTTGATAGCTTTTGGTTGGAGGAGTACCCTCCTGTTTTGGCTCCTGTCATTTTGGGCGATTGCCCAAGTGATTTGTAGGCTGGTGTTTTGTTTTTAATGCAGTTTTCTCTTTTCAAAAAAAAAAAAAAAAAAAAAAATACCAATAGGTCCTGTTTGGTGCGTGAGATTGGATTGGACTATTTCATAGGATTGGATTGGATTAAGATGGGACTAGGATTGGATTGGATTGGATTGGATTGGACTAAATGAATACTATACTGTGTTTGGGGAAATATGGGACTGGACCGAATTAATATTGTGTTTTGTTTGGTGATACATGAGATTAGACTAAATATAATAATATTTTTAATTTGATAATATTTTAAAATTGAATAATCAACATGAGATTTTTTTTTTTTTTTTTTTCAAGAGAGATCTTCATCTTCTTCCTTTTGAAGAGGAAAAAAAAAAATCAAAAATCAAAAATCAAAGAAGAAATTGAAATAATAAAGTTCTTCAATCATTATTAACAACATCAGTTTTTAAAGGAAAAAATTAAGAAAATCTGGAAACCCATATTCATACATTCTACATATATTCTCATATATATGGAAATTCAAGATCTGGAAACTCATATATTCTTCAATCATAAATTCATATACATTCTTCATATATTCATATATATGGAAGCTCAAGATCTGGAAACTCATTCATATTCTTCATAAACTCAAGATTTGAAAGCTCATATATTCATATTCTTCTTTCTCAATCATCATCATCAATTAAGAAAATCAAAGAAAAATCAATTAAAAATTAAAGAAAAATAAATATATTTTGTCAAGAGATTTGGGAACCCATATTCGTCTTCTTCTTTCTTATAGGAGAAAAAATCAAAGAAAAACAATGAAATAATAATGTTCTCCACCATGTAGATCTGGAAACTCATAAAAAAAAAAAGAAGCAAGAAAAACCGGAAACTCATAAACTCATAAAGGCATGGATCGGACCGAACGGAAGAAGAAGAAGACGAAGGCCGCCACGGCGGAAGGAGACGAAGACGAAGGCGGAAGGAGACGAAGACGAAGGTGGAAAGAGATGAAGTCGAAGGCCGGTGCGGCGGAAGGAGACGAAGACGAAGACGAAGGCGGAAGGAGAAGGAGAGGTTGAAGAGAGAGACGAAAGGTTGGAGAAAGAGAGAGAGGAAGAAGAAATCTGGGTTTGAAACAGGTTTGGTTTCAGAGAGCGAAAGGAAACGTTGGAGGAGAGAGGAAGCGTTGGAAAAAAGTGAAGAAAATGAATTAAATGGGCGGGGTCCACATAGTAATTAGTCCTGGGACAAATAGAGATGGGGTGGGAGGTGGGTATATTTTATCCCATGATCATGGGACTATTTTGATGTTGGGATTAATAGTCCAATGCTTCAGACTCTCACCAAACACAGGACTGGGACTAAATTAGTCCAAACCCACGTGCCAAACAGGCCCATAGTGCCCTTATTGAAATAAATATATTTATTTTAATACATTTTATTTGTAAACCCTCATAAATTATTAATGAAAAGTCCTGGAGGCGTGTTTAACATAAAGCTGGGGGGGGGGTGGGGGGGTGAATAGATTTTAGCTAATTATTACCCAATTTTCGCGTGCATGTCAATTTTATGAAAATACCCCTAGCAAGTCAAATATACATACAAGTGTAATAAGATGCGGAAATAATAAATGACACTTGATGTTTACGTGGAAACCCAACCACTGGGAAAAACCACTGGCTGTTTAGTGCGCCACACTCGGACCTCGAAATCCACTAATTGAAATGGAGTTTACAACCTATGTAGACCTTGTCTAACACTCCGGTCAATAACCCCCCACTTCTACCACACGGGCCTTTAAAAGTGGCTCTAGTCCAATTGCTTATGTGACCACCTGTTCCCGGTGTCCAACCTAATCCCGGTCAATCACACAAGACTTCAATCTCTCAAAAGAGATGCACAACCCTATGTGAATATGTATGAATATTCAATTAACAAACAAGGCTAGGGAACCTTAGATGCTTATCTAGGATGATGATATATTCAATTTAAATCAATCCTAGATATGAAAATAGCTATATGTCATGGCATACAACTTTAGCTAAGTAAAGGATAACCAATCCTATATACAAAGCTATCACAAAAAACCCACAAACATTCAAAAGATTAACTAGTTGATTAAAAAACAATCTATCAACCTAGTTATAAATAAATCACACAAGAATGTTTATGGCATAGCTTTTAGGCAATAATGACCTAATCAATTAAGCTATCAAAAATAATCTCAATCATATAATGAGATTAATTAGCTAGATATAAAATAGGCATGAAAACCTAGCTAACATAAATAACCCAATCAACACATAATCTCAATCATGTATGTAGAAATTAATCTAAACACATACAAGTAATAAATGAGATAAAATTAATAAGTAGAAACACTAATTATGTAAGATAAAAGTGTTCAACAAATCATACCATGTGTGTTGAAGAAGACCCATGCATTAGCACATGCTAGATGAACTTAGATGATGCCTAGATGATGATTTGTGCATGTGGGAATGGGTTTGGAGAGATAAAGATATAATCTTTAAGCTTTTTCTCTCAAGTCTCTCTTTCTCTCTCAAGAATAAGGAGCCTCTCTCTCTAGGGTTTGATTTTGTGGCTCTGCCCTCAAAATGATGAGAAAGATATGTATTTATAATGCCCAAATGAAACTATGTCGTTTTGGAAGAAATGGAAAAATTATGGGCATTTTCGCACTACTCGCGTCAGTGCAGCAACTCAATATTCGAGCGCTTCGAAACATGACCAAACGATATCGAAACCTTTCATATGATATATTTTTGGAAAGGTATGGATGTCTACTTTCTACTCGTTTTTACAGAATGGAATTTTGATATCTGTAGAAAGAGTTATGGTCAATTGAGTGACCAAAGGTCAGAAACGGACAACAACAGAGTTGCCCTGTTTTGGTTGTAACTTTGGAGATTTTAAAACCAATCCAAACGGTCATGAAATATTACGAATAATATACCGTTGGAAAGGTATGGGTGTCTAGTTTGTACAGAAATTTTCAAAACTCATTTTGAAGCTTTTTGTAAAAGGTTATGGTCACAAGACCATGCAAAGGTCAGTTTTGAAAACACTTAAAACATTGAAATCCAATCTTTTAAAACTAGACACCTTACTCCAATCAACCAAACCAAAACTACCACTTATCCAAGAGAAGAATGAGACCTTCTCAAGTGGTCAACCATCGCGCTAAGACATGCACACCATCATGCAAGCGCGGACGTTTCCGATCACACAAACGGAAACGAAGTTCACCACACTTAAGACTAATCATGAAGTGCAAGTGTGGGTATTGAATGCATCCTAATGCCTAACATGTCATGGCATTATCATTGAACAAGATGCACTCAATTCAAACATGCATGAATAAAATTCATGACTTTGCATCCTAATGCCTAAACATGTCATGGCATTTCATAGAACAAGATGCAATCAATTTAATGCAAGAAGAGATATTGAATAATCAATAAAGCACAATGCACACAAAATATAAACACAACATTCAAGAATAAGAGTTATGCATGTTGTGTGTGTGTGCAACCATATCTCTTCAAGGCAAAGTAAGCACAAGATATATACCTTTGGTGCTTGTCCTCTTGAGGTCTTGGAAAGGGTCTTTGATCTTCAACTAATCACTTAGACTACCCTTACAACCAAACCCCAACATGTGGTTTGCCCACGAAATAAGCCAATCAACTAAAGGGAATCCTTACAATTAATACACTCAATTAAAATATATATATTATTTTTCTCAAAGAAAATAACAATATACATGATTTTTTTTTTTTTAATAAAAAAAATTGTAGTTGGAAGTTCTTTTTTTTTATCACCAAAAGCATTTTTGACTCTATTTTGCAGTGTTTTACTGAAGGCTTTGTTTGCACAAAGCATTTTTTATAGAAGCACTTCCAAACCCACCTTAAATTTCTCAAAATATTGTTTAGAGGAAAAAAAAAATAACACTTAAATCCATTTTGCTGCAAAAAGATTTGTTGAAACCAAGGAAACAGGCCGACAAAACGCCAGCATTTGATGGGATAATTGAAAAACCCAACAAGAAGAACTCTACATCTATGTAAACTTTGAAATAGAATTAATGTTCAATTAGAATTAGGGTTTATCATAATAATTATTTTTAATAAAGAGATATAGTTGAAGATATGATGAGTGTAATTAATGGATGTACATATTATTTTGTTTATTTTCATTAAAGGAAATTGTCCTTATTGGTAAATTTATATTGAGATATTTTTGTAATTATAATTTTTAATAAAATATAGGTATACAAATCATATTTATGAGAGCATCTCCAATGCAATCGTGACTTGTGAAAAAAAGAAATGCCACAAAGGATAAATAGATGTTATATTAATAACAGAGCTTCTCCTTACAATCCAATTTTTTCTTTTCACAATCCTTCTCTAAATACACTCCATTTTAAAATCCTAAATTTTAAAAAATTCTAAAGACAATCCATTTTGTTCCAAAATTACCCCTCTTGCCTTTTATTCTCCATCTTAAAAACCTTATTTTTAAAAATTAAAAAAAAAAACTGCCATTTTATTTCAAAATTATTTGTTATTTCAAACAAATGTATTTTTTTTACTAATGTTATAGGTAAAAATCGTCGTAAAGGACACGTTATCACCATAAGAAGCCACGTAAGCAGGAGTCAAGAGAAGTCAACTCGAGAGGGGAGAAACCCCCCCGAAGTAACTTACTCGGGAAAGATTAAAGCAACCCGATTACAAATGAAGAGAACCGGCTCGAGCAGCAAAGCCTGCTCGGGCATACTCGGGATTCAATAAAAAAGATAGTCACCAGCATTCGCATTCCAAACGCGTGGGCAAAATCAGCAACCAGCATCCCCATAATAAACAACGGTGTGGTTGCCCAGAATTCAACAAGGAAACAAATAGGTTTCCCGCAAATAAAGGAGAAGGAATCAGTCCCAAACTCGGACTCAACAAATCAGGAAATATGTTTCACTCAAGAAGGAAATAGAATCCGTCTAGGATTGAGGAATCGCCCAAAACTTGGGCACCACAACACCAAACCCTAGCGGCACCCACAAACCCTAGTAACATTATGTATAAATACCCCTGTAACACACAAAATAACGGGTACGCAAGCATTAGTGAGAGAGATCTGAGCGCAATATTCTATAATAGTTTTTCATAGTGGATTTTACCTCGTTGCTAAGGCAACAACCCGTGGATGTTTCTCCGGTCATCGGAGTTTTACCACGTATCTCCGTTTGTTATTCTTCTCATTCTCAATATTTTCAACCATTCCCATCCGATAAAACTGAAACAAACCGAAATCGAATCGTTGACCAGGTGACCACGAAAAATCACCGTCAACAACTAACAAATAGATTAATTCACAACTTAGGATGAAGATCATCCAAGCTATGTATATTATAGTCAGAATTATCAAAACTTCGATTGAACGTAATGATAAAAACACAGCTGAAAACAATACCCAATAGTACTAGTTTAAGTTTAGCTCATTCATCCTCCTAAGTCCTGATGTGCCACCAAAATCCATGCAAATTATTTTAATGTAATAGCATCTGGTTCTTGTGTTAGAATGAAGTAATATAATTTAAATTTAAATTCTTCTCAGAATCAATACACTTTGGTCTACGCAGCCCATTTGTCTTGACTCTTGACATATATCTTGTGGCTTTTCACTATCTTCTTCGGCCACCATTTTTTCTTCTTTTACCTTACCATCTTTCGCAGTTTAGGGTTTACATGGCATGCAAAAAAATTATCTTTTTTTATTTTTTTATTTTATTGAATATTGAAACTGACAACTTGACCTTTCCACTACGGAGGGTCTGATATCGCCTCACAATCTGTCCGCCCCAAATCAGCAAGCAACAAGATTGCATTCCACGGTGGTGATACCAACGCCTGACGCACCCCTAAAAGCAAGACGAGATCCTACAGACAGGCCAAAGATTTTGTCCGAGAGACTAGCTAGGGGTAGTAGGGAGCATAGAGAGAAAAATGATTCTGACAAAGGGTATGACCAGGATCGGATAGCCAAGGGTCGAGACCGTCCCAGGAGGCGTACTCACCGGAGAGATCGACCATCGTCCTCGGAGGAAAGTGATCATAATCATCATCGCAAGCGCCAAAGGGGCACGGTTCGGCTGCATGGCCTAAACCGAGAACACAGAGAAGTGAATTCGAAGGAAAGGGGCCAAAAGCTGACCATAAGTCAGAATTTCAATGCAATGGGGAACCGGAAAGAGACAGAGACATACTCATACAGAGTTTGACTCGAGAGGTTCAGAATAATCGTCGACAAATGGATGCTTTAGTCAGGCAGTATGGGCGTAATGAGTTGTCAGACGACGAATCCGGAAGCCCTTTCACCAATGGAGTCTTGAGGATGCCTTTCCCGGAGAGATTCAGGATGCCACCCGTAGAGCTGTTCAAGAAAGATACCGATCCAAAAGAACACGTCCGGAGGTATAGGAGCGCTATGGCACAACACGTCCACAATGACGCACTGATATGTTTAAATTTTCCACAGACTCTAGGGGATCTAGGTTCTCGATGGTTCGGTAAATTGCCAGCAGCGAGCATAAGCAGCTTCAACGAACTAAGCAAAGCTTTCTCAAGGCAGTTCCTCGGGAATGTACACAGGAAGAAATCAGTGGCTCACTTGTCCCAGCTCAAACATGGAAAAGACGAGTCGTTGAAAAAATGCTTGGGAAGGTTCGGTCAGGAAGTGTCAGAAATAAGGAGTGCGAACGATGAAGCCATCATTGCAGCCTTCATCAACAACCTTCAGAACGGCCAACTATCCTTCGATTTAAGAAGAGCTCGCCTAACCAGTTATGCGGACATGATGGACATAGCTGGGGGTTATGCCTTAGCCGAGGAGGAAGAAATTGCGACGGGAGGTTACTTTATACATGGAGGTCGTCCAGAGGGAGCTAAAACAAAAGACCAAGCTAGAGCACCAGACAAAGATGACAAGCTAAAGAATAAAGCACGAGATGGACGGGATGGCCGCCGGGCTTATGATCCAAAAATCAATCAACCTTGCCAAAAATTCCAGGGTAGATATACGAATTATACACCGTTGTAGAAAGACCAGGAGGAAGTATTAGCTATCTTGGAAGAAAAGAATATGTCCAAAGAGCCACTTAAGCAGTCGACTTATGCTCGGAGGGACACCACCAAGTATTGCAGATTCCATAAAGAGAACGGACACGAAACATCCAAATGCTTCAGCTAAGGGATCACATCGAGACCCTCATTCGAGAAGGGCACTTAAAGGACATCGTCTTGAAAAAAGTTGAGAAGGCAGATGGACAGAAAGATAGCCGATAGGGTGGACGGGAAAGGAAGCTGAGTCTCAAGAGAGCTGGAGATGAAGGAGCAATCAACACCATCTTTGGTGGGCCAGCAACAGGCAAAAGTAACAGGGAGAGAACCCAGGAAATTCAGGAAGCCATGGAAGCCCGAAGAGACCTCGACGTCAACTCCATTGAACCCGATCCGAAAAGGATCAAGGAAGGCTAGGATCCAATCATCTTCACAGAGGCTGATTCTCACGGAGTAGATGTAAAGCCAAATGATGCGTTGGTCATCAGTGCTCGATTGGGCACAGGGAGGTTCATCGGATCTTAATTGATAATGGAAGCTCAGCGGATATCTTGAGTGCAGAGGTATATGATCAGTTAAGATTGGATAGAAAGGACTTACAGGCCTTTCATACCCCACTCAGAGGGTTTGTCGGGGCAGAGGTAAGGTCACTCGGCACAGTAAAACTAGCAGTGAAGATTGGGAAGGCCCCTTGTCAGAAGACAATGTTACTCGATTTTGTGGTTGTAGATACAGAGAATTGGCCATACAATGCCTTGCTCGGCAGACCATTCCTGAACAAAGCAAAAGCAGTAACGGCAACGTATGCCCTCATGATGAAATTCCCAACTGAGTATGGGGTAGGCGTGGTCAAAGGATCGCAAGAGATGGCGCGAAGGGCGAATCTGCTAGTTTACAAGGATAGGGAAGTACACCAACTATACACCATATCAGCTGAGCAAGCCCATGAACCTGAGGAGCAAGCAGAAGCACCAAAGTAATTTGAGCTAGACCTCAGAGAAGAGCCTGAAGCCAAAAAAGATGAGCCGACCGAAGAAGTGATATTAGACCCAGATGAGCCGAGTAAGACAGTAAAGATAGGAGCAAGCCTATCCGGGGACATCAAAGCCAAACTCATCACATTGCTGAGGGATTACCGGGATGTTTTCGCTTGAAGTCATAAAGATATGCCCGGGATAGACACAAAGGTGATATCTCATTATCTCTCCATCGACTTGGGGTTCCACCCAGTGGTACAAAAGAGAAGATTGTTCAATCCAGAGAGAAGCATCGCAATCAAGAAAGAGGTGGAGAAGTTGCTTTCTGCAGGGTCAATAAGGGAAGTCAAATACCCGGAATGGGTGGCCAATGTGGTATTGGTCAAGAAAAAGAACAATCAATGGAGGATGTGTATGGATTTCACGGATTTAAACAAAGCTTGTCCGAAAGACAGCTTCCCACAGCCAAGGATCGACTAGTTGGTAGATGCGACAGCAGGACACGAATTGCTGAGTTTCATGGATGCTTACTCGGGATACAATCAGATCCGGATGAACAAGGCAGATGAAGAAAAAACAGCTTTCACCACGGATCAGGGATTGTATTGCTACAAGGTGATGCCATTCGGATTAAAGAATGCTGGGGCGACGTACCAGAGGTTGGTGAACAGGATATTCGCTCGACAGATTAGGAGAAACATGGAGGTCTATGTGGACGACATGTTGACCAAAAGCTCCACGGTGGAAAGACATTCAAAAGATTTGAAGGAAACCTTTGATGTCCTGAGAAGGTACAAGATGAAGCTCAACCCAATTAAATGTGTGTTCGGAGTACCGTCAGCAAGGTTTTTAGGGTTTCAGGTGCACCAAAGAGGAATTGAAGTAAATCCCAAGAAGATTAAAGCTTTAGAAAAAATGGCTTCACCAAAGACATTGAAGGATGTGCAAAGGCTGACGGGATGTCTTGCATCACTCAACCGGTTCATAGCCAAATCAACAGACAAGTGCGCCCCATTCTTTAGAGCAATAAAAAAGGGAAAAGGGCTCGAATGGAGTAAAGAATATGAAACAGCTTTTCAGAAGTTGAAAGAGTATTTAGGAAGAGCACCCATTCTTTCAAAACCGGTGGTCGGGGAGACACTGTACCTATATCTCTCGGTTACAGAAGTGGCGACAAGTTCGGTATTGATTTGGTTAGAGGAGGGAGTACAAAGACCAGTGTATTACAAAAGCAAGGCGTTGCTACCGGCAGAAACCAGGTATTCGCTAGCTGAGAAAATAGCGCTGGCCCTGATCACAGTAGCCAGGAAGTTGAGGCCATATTTTCAAGCACATACAATAGAGGTATACATGGACTGCCCGTTGAAACTCATCCTCCAAAAGATGGAGCTGTCAGGAAGATTGACCAAGTGGGCAGTAGAACTCAACGAATTCGACATCAGGTACACGCCAAAAGCGACAATCAAAGGGCAGGCAGTGTCAGATTTTATAGCAGAATTCACCGAGCCAGATGCCGAGGTAAGGAGGATAATGGAAGATGAACAGGCGAGTGAATTTCAATGGAAGTTGCATGTAGACGGGTCATCAAACACACATGGCAGCGGGGCAGGAATAGTCATAACAACCCCGGAAAGAGACGCTGTGGAGTGTGCCATGAGGTTCGATTTCAAAGCAACCAACAATCAAGCAGAGTATGAAGCTTTGTTGGCCGGCTTGAGGGTCTGTATAGCATTGGGAGCAGATGAGTTGGAAATTTACAGCGATTCACAAGTTGTGGTTAACCAGGTACTGGACGAATACCAGGCAAGGGAAGAGCACATGATAGCTTACTTGGACATCGCAAAGAGGTTGCTCAGAAAGTTCAAAATGTACAAAATCTTTCAGATTCCTCGGGAAGAAAACGAAAAAGCAGATGCCTTGTCGAAATTAGCTTCAGCCACCATGAGTATCAGGTCCAAAGCAATACCGGTGGCGCACCTGACTAAACCGAGTACAGCAGAACCAGAGGAAGTCATGATAACAGAGATTCGATTAAGCCCAGGTGACTAGACAGCCTAGCTCAAAAAGTACTTGGAGGAAAACGTATTACCGGAAGATGCTGTGGAAGCTAAACGCATCAAATACAGGTCAACCCGGTACACAATTCTAAGGGGAGAATTATACAGGAAAGGGTTCTCAAAAGTACTACAAAGGTGTGTTACCGGTGAAGAAACCAGAAAAATCCTAAAAGATGTTCACGGTGGAGTATGCGGGAACCATACTGGAGGTAAGAGCCTAGCACACAAGGTACTTAGACAAGGATTCTACTGGCCGACCCTGTTCGCAGAGGCACAGCGATTCGTGGAGAGTTGCGAAACATGCCAAAGAGTAGCAAACGACATTCGGCGTCCCCTAGAATTACTCAGAAGCTTAACCTCACCTTGGCCTTTTGCCATGTGGGGCCTCGATCTAATAGGACCAATGCCCACAAGAACAAAGGGAGGTGCAAAGCATGCTATTGTGGCAGTGGACTACTTTACCAAGTGGGTAGAAGCAGAGGCACTCGTGCACATCACCGAGGCAAACAACACTAGCTTTGTCAGAAAGAACATAATATATAGGTTCGGGAGCCCGAGCATCATCATAACCAACAATGGGACCCAATTCGACAACATCAAGTTCAAAGAAATGTGCGAAGAGTATAAGATCGTAAACTACTATGCATCACCTGCTCACCCTCAAACCAATGGCCAGACCGAAGCTGTGAACAAAGTGATTAAGCACACACTAAAAGCAAAATTAGAGGCAAAGAAAGGCAGCTAGGCGGATAAACTACCCGAGGTGCTATGGGCATACCGAACAACCGTAAGGTCATCTACAGGAGAGACTCCTTTTGCACTGGCATTTGGAACAGAGGTTGTTATCCCAGCAGAAATAACTTTTACATCCCCCAGGGTTCAACTATACAGCCCCGAGCACAATGTAAACATGCTGCAGCAGAACCTAGACGAGCTTGAAGAAGTCAGAGACGCAGCGCAAGTAAGAAATGCCGTGTACCAGCAAAGGGCTGCAAGGTACTATAATTCCCATGTTCGGGAGTGTAGATTCCAGCTCAGAGATTTAGTGCTAATGAGAGTATCCTCGAACACCAAAGACAAATCAGCAGGATCCCTCGCCGACAAATGGGAGGGGCCGTACATTATCAAAGGAATCGCGGGGCATGGGGCCTACATGATAGCCCGATCAGAAGGTAGCCTGGTACCCCGACCATGCAACGCGCAATATCTCAAGATCTTCTACCCTTAAGGAAACCATCTATAATTTTATGTTAATTTATTCTGCTTTAGTTCAGTTTTGGATTCACATTGATTGTTTCAGATTTATTCGTTGATTTCATAACTATGTTGATTATCTAATAAAGTTCAGTTGCTGATAAAAAGTTAATTCAGTGGAGTCGGTAAGTTCTATGATCAAAGAGCTAACACTTCCAACAGCAGCCACTCAAAAGCCGACCAAATAAACTCAAAAACAAAAAAGAATAAAATTCAGGCGCTATGAAGCCACGAGAGAGCGGACGAGTAGTGCCCGAAGGGTGAAAAAGCTGAAATAGCATGCTCGCCTAGTTAAGACGATGCAAACGCATCCTTTAAGCAAAAAGGCAGAACCGAGGCACCAGGGTAACTGGAAAACTGCTCGGAGCGCCGCTAGAAAGGCTAGTGAGATGCGCAACCGTGTTGGCCGGTACATATTACCCCAATGATTCGGTGAAATCTTGCATAGACAAAACCGGGAGACATCCTAGGTGACTTGTGCAAGGACCTTAACGTATGGTCGTGGTGAGTCTCGGTGTAACGTTGAGGTAAAACGACCTTAATAAAAGGCCGAAGAACAAATGCCAGTTAAATAAGATAACTTGGTTAAATTAATCTGGTGCCAGTTAAATAAGATACTCGGCCAAGTTAATTAAACGCCAGTTAAATAAGATACTCGGCTAAACTTATTAAATGCCAGTTAAATAAGATACTCGGCTAAATAAATTAATTACCAGTTAAATAAGATACTCGGTTAATTAATTAATTGCCGGTTAATGAAATACTCGGCCAAAGTGAAGCTAGGGATTTCTAAAAATCCATAAGCTCAAAGACATCTGAGTACAGGTTGTCAAATATCCCGTTTATGTGTTTATCATGCAGGGAAGTTAGAAACAGCGAAACAACGTAAGAATAAAGATTCATATATATATATATGAGAAAGTGAATACAAAGATCATTGCAAAAATGATTTAAACAATAAAAGATCAAGAAGACGGCGTTGGGGGTTGTGAGCTGCTCCCGCCGACGCTCGGGTCAGGTTCCATTACATATTCGCTTAGGAGGCTATCGTCAGAGGGCCATACGATCACATCTTCTTCTTCGTCATCCATCCAGGCACTATAGTCAGTCCCAGGGACGGGCCCCAAGTCAGGGTTCTCACCATCAATCCCTACTTTCTCACAAGCGTGAAAAGTGGAGAAAGAATCGGCAGTGGGAACCTCCAGGTGCATGGAAGGTGGCGCCTTACCTTTACTTCGACAATATGCCCGCCACTCTTTCATCTTGATCCGAAGAGACTCCAGAGACGTATCCACATGCTTTTTTATAGAAAGGCTCCAGTTGGCCCTAGCCCGGTCAGTCGCCCTATTCTTCATCTTGAAGAACTCTCCAGCCGAGACCATCCCCCTCTGAAATTCCCGGAGAAGTAAAGAATCATAGGCCGGAGATCTCTTGAAACGATTGACACCCTGTATCTCCAGTTCTAGCCTAGCTTCCTTCGATAGGGATTTAACTTTCAAAGCTTGACGCTCCAAGTCTTCGATTCGACGTTCATAAAATGACTTGGCGTCCTCAGCGTTTTGCTCGGCCTGGAGCAAAGCGTCCTGAGTGGATGACAACTGATCTTGCAAAGTTTTAGCCTCCTCAGCAGCGAAAGACGCCTTTTATTCAGCCTCCATTTGGCGTGCCAAGCATTGGTCTAGGAGCACCTGACTTGACATGGCTCCTTCCTGACAAGCCAACTCAACCTGAGCGTGACGGTCTTCACTCTCCTTTAGTTGGGCTTCTAGCCGCTTTATTCTCTCTTCCTGGGCTTCACTGGTTCGACAAGCCTCGGACATCTCGGCCACCATCTGCAGTAAATCAAGTAAATAACAAAGTGAAGCAACAATAGCAAAAGAAAATACAAAATTATACATAGTTGAAGCGTTACTCATATAGGAAGCACTATTGAAGAAGCTGCAGAGTCGGTCAGACGGAGTGCCAACCCTAAAACGACTCCAATGATCCTCCCCAATGTAAGCATGGCCCAAGGACATGCCTTTCAACATAGACTAGGGGTTAGGATCGCCAGGTTGACTCGGGAACCCTGAACCAACGGCACTAGTATCAGGCACAACGGTAGATGTTTGGGCTTGGGGGAAAGAGCCTGCGAGAGGTCCAGCCCGAGACTCAATACGATCCCCCGGGGGGGTTGAAAAAAGCCTTCTTCCGACACTGACGCCAGTTTCCTTGTCTCCTGAAGAGGAGTCAACATATACGACTACTCGAGGAATCTTTGGGGCATAGCGCCCGGGAGAAAATGAAGCTTTCCTTTTTTCAGATTGCCTCCTGCGAGTGTCAAGGTCGGCAGCAGGATCTTCCACTTCAACATCGACCCCAAACTCAGGTGATAAGGGGGCAAAAGTGGACACGGAGGCTGGTATAAAAACCGAAACCACAGCAGGTGCAACACCAAAGAGTTCCCCGGCCCCGTCAATGCCTTGAGATATGGCAGCCGCCTCATCAAAAGCAGAACCCCTCAGATTGCTCTGATTATTAGGCGAAGGGCCCCGTTCATTCCCAGATAGCCTCCCGCGGGTATTCAAGTCAGCAGTAGGATCTTCAGAACCCGGGTCAGGATGTCTCAACTCAGCACCACCACCCGTCGACGAAGGGACAGGGATTGACTCGGGAGGGACCGGTATTTCGGGGGCCACCGCATCATTCGGCCCATTCACAACAAAGCGGGGCGAGGGAGTCCCATGGGAAAGAGATACTGGCTCGGAAGGCTCCCCGACTTTCTCCTTACCCTTGAACCTTGAGCCTTGAGCGGGCAACACCGTTTGTTTGTGTGGCTGCCTCGTCTGCAGGAGGTTCGCCCAGATTTTGCATGTCCCTAGCAAGGTCAGCCTCCTCACCAGCACCGCGAGTCTCCTGAGGTGTGTATTCGGGAACACCCTCATTATGTTCCTCCTCAAAGGTATCCTCTGGAGAACTCTCACCAGAATCATCTTCTGAAGGCGTAATCCCAACCGCTTCTTGGCGCAAAGCCTCTTTCCGACTGGCTTCAACCACAGATTTCATTCGACGTGCCTGAATGTCACAAACGACATCTACATCGTACACTGGAAAAGAAGGAACTTGTGATTATTAAGCCGACCAAACAAAAGATTAGTTAGGTAAAAAATAAACAAGGAAAGGAAACAGGAAAAACTCACGGCGTCGCCGATGGACGGAAATCTGAGGGAAAAGGTGAGCTTTTATCATTTTGCTCTCACTGTAGAGCTACGGCCTGCCTCTTTTTTCCAAAGGCCGCACCGCAGCCCGGACTAGAGCCACAAGCTCACTATCAGTATGAGTTGGAGTCGCTTGGTTCCAGCGCTCAGGTGAGCAAAAATATCGAGGAACCTTGTACGTCACTCGAGCCCCATCAAGGTCAAAAGAAACCGATTGGCCCCAATGACCACCAACGAAGAACCAGCTGTTCTTCCAAAATTTGTTAGAAGAAGGGAAGCCCCAGACGAACCCCTTCATCTTCTCATCAGTGGTCAACTCTACTTGCTCGCGAACTTCCATATCCTTAGGAATCCAATGTTCGAGCTTGGTTGAGGAGAGGAAATAAATTCCCGACTTGCCCAGTGCCGTCAACGAGTAAAAATGCCTGATCTCGCTAGGAGTAGGAGGTGGCCGCTTCATTCGATGCCACATGTGCCACATGCACATCAAAATCCTATAACTATTCGGCGTCAACTGAGCAGGGGCAAGTTGGGCTTCCGCGAGAAACCAGGTAATGAAGGGCTGGAGTGGAAGGGTCACGCCACAAGAAAGCATTGCCCCATAAACCGCCACCATGGGTTCCATGCCGCGTGACCTTCGGTCGAGCCCAACTGAATACCGGTGGTATCCAAGTCATAACGACTTATGTATTTACTCACTTCGATGGGACCAACCACATTCGGCTTGACATCGTAAGCACATGCTTGCTCAGGAGAAAAAACGAGGCGAGCTGCCCGATGCTCCTCCTCCATGTCACTTTCATGCAATCTTTGGGAGCCGATACGACTCTCTCGGGAATGGGAGTCCTTGGACACCTTGCGTTTACTAGCATGCTTCCCCATTCGCCTCCACCACGGCCGAGTAGAACTAGGGTAAGAGGTAGATGAATCCGACTGAACCTCGGGGTGATAAGATTCCTCGGGGTGATAAGACTCCTCGGGATGGTAAGACTCGGGGGTTGCAGAACTAGAAGAAACAGAATGAACTTCAAGAGTGGGAGGAACTCTGGAAGTAGCAGGGTTGTCACGGTAAATTCCAGAAATATCGGCGTTAGTGAAACGCGGTTGATCGAAGAGAGGCTCCTCTAATAACCTGTGGACAACCGATGCAGTGAGAGCATCATTTCGTTCAATAGCAATCATACCAACAGTAAAAGGACGGTACCTAGCTGCAGAATCCATGAGAACTAACCTTGATATATCGGAAAACTAAAGTTACGCGAACTACAGACGAAGAGTCTTCAAGAAAGGGTCTGGGGGTTGAAGCTGATTATCTCAGCAGAGCAAGACTAAGAAGCGCTTAAGTTCAAGACGAGTTGGAGAACAGAACGAGATTCCCAGAAATACCCAGAAAAATAACAGATGCAAACGAACTTCTCTCTCGAAGAAACACGAAGATGGTGGAGAAAGAAATAGAGATGTGAAAATAAATGCAAGCCAATATATATAGGTGAGATATCGATTTCAAAAAAGACCAAAACCCTAGGAGAAACGCGGAGAAGCGGGAAAACAAAGGGACGTGGGTTATGACGTGGGCTGCGCACAGGCGAGCAGAGAGGTTATGTATAATAAATGCATTGTACCACAGCCAAACAGAAGGAGACAGGTGGCAACCAGAGAGCGCTTTGAGCCGTCGAAGAGCGAAAGCGTCACCATCAAGAGATTTCTGAAATTAGTGGTAAGTCGAATGCATGCGGATGTAATTAAGACACGTCATTTAATGCTTCGAATCAAACGAGGATACATTAATGCAGAAAACGATGAACGAAGACAAGTTATAACAAAGGGAAGTATATGACGTTAAATATTTGCCCCGAGAAGACCTGACTCGCCACAGTCGGCTCAAATCTTTAAAGGGGTATTGTTATAGGTAAAAATCGTCGTAAAGGACACGTCATCACCATAAGAAGCCACTTAAGCAGGAGTTAAGAGAAGTCAACTCGAGAAGGGAGAAACCCCCCCCCCCCCCCCCCCCCCCTCCCGAAGTAACTTACTCGGGAAAGATTAAAGCAACCCGATTACAAATGAAGAGAACCGGCTCAGGCAACAAAGCCTGCTCGGGCATACTCAGGATTCAATAAAAAAGATAGTCACCAGCATTCGCATTCCAAACGCGTGGGCAGAATCAGCAACCAGCATCCCCACAATAAACAACGGTGTGGTTGCCCAGAATTCAACAAGGAAACAAATAGGTTTCCCGCAAATAAAGGAGAAGAAATCAGTCCCAAACTCGGACTCAACAAATCAAGAAATATGTTGCACTCAAGAAGGAAATAGAATCCGTCTAGGATTGAGGAATCACCCAAAACTTGGGCACCACAACACCAAACCCTAGCGGCACCCACAAACCCTAGTAACATTATGTATAAATACCCTTGTAACACACAAAATAACGGGTACGCAAGCATTAGTGAGAGAGATCTGAGTGCAATATTCTGTAATAGTTTTTCATAGTGGATTTTACTTCGTTGCTAAGGCAACAACCTGTGGATGTTTCTCCGGTCATCGGAGTTTTACCACGTATCTCCGTTTGTTATTCTTCTCATTCTCAATATTTTCAACCATTCCCATCCGATAAAACTGAAACAAACCGAAATCGAATCGTTGATAGGTGACCACGAAAAATCACCGTCAACAAATAACAAATAGATTAATTCACAACTTAGGATGAAGATCATCCAAGCTATGTATATTATAGTCAGAATTATCAAAACTTCGATTGAACGTAATGATAAAAACACAGCTGAAAACAATACCCAATAGTACTAGTTTAAGTTTAGCTCATTCATCCTCCTAAGTCCTGATGTGCCACCGAAATCCATGCAAATTATTTTAATGTAATAGCATCTGGTTCTTGTGTTAGAATGAAGTAATATAATTTAAATTTAAATTCTTCTCAAAATCAATACACTTTGGTTTACGCAGCCCATTTGTCTTGATTCTTGACATATATCTTGTGGTTTTTCACTATCTTCTTTGGCCGCCATTTTTTCTTCCTTTACCTTACCATCTTTCGCAGTTTAGGGTTTACATGGCAGGAAAAAAAATTATCTTTTTTTATTTTTTTTAATTTTATTGAATATTGAAACTAACAAGTTTTTTAATTATTATTTTTTCTTCATTTGACACTATATTTTTTCTTATTGTTTGTTCATATAAAAATTCTACAAAAATCAAAACTTAAAAAAAGAATTGTTTGTTTCTTATTGTTAAATATTATCATAAAATATTTTGGGGTTTATAAAACGAAAAAAAGATTAAAATAAAAATAAAAAGAGTAATGTTGGAGTCTAGCAAAATTGTTTTGCAGTGTATTTATAATTTATTTGTCCTTTTTAGTAATTTGAATTTGGATAAAATTGTCATATAATAAAAAAATTTAAAATGGAGTGTAAATAGATAATTTATGGATTGTAAGGAGAAGCTCTCTGTTAATAATTGTGTCTCCAATGCAACTGTGCATATTCAACATCAAGCTGACGTGGCAAAAAAAATATTAGACATTATCAACATACCGTCCACTTTCAAACAGTCTGTTGCACAACTATTTTTTAGGTTGACTCAACAAACATTTAAAACTGACATTAATTTTTCATATATTTTTTGTAAGAAAATAAAATATAAAATAAAATAGGAAAAAAAGATAGACAAATTATTAAAAAAAATTATGTTTTAGACGGAAGTATTGAAGACCAAATTTTAAGTTTTGTCTATCAAGTCAATTTTTATACCACATAGGAAGTAAGTCTCTTGACATTGTTGCCATGTCAAGAGACTTACTTCCTATGTAAACCACTTTTGCATTGGAGATGCTCTGAGCGGCAATATCAGCACCCTAAATTCATTTATACATTTTTTTATTAATAAAATAAAATAAGCAGCAAATTTCTAGGGATGGCAACGGGTCGGGTTCGGGTGGGTTTTGTAAAATCCAAACCCGCACTCGTGAAATTTTTCATCACCCACGCCCGCCCGCGAACTCGCGAAAATAAACGGGTTCGGGTTTCACCTGTGGGTTTTATACGGGTTTGTGGGTTCGCGGGTCACACCCACCAACCCACAAAATATATTAATTTATAAATATTTAATATTTAATTTTATTTATTTATACAATACAAAACTCCCCTTTATTTATAATATATCATGGAGAATTACAAATACAAGTGTGTTTCTTAATTTAGACAAGAGCTAAAGCACATTATATATAGCTAATGGTAGAACTTTGCACTCTTGTTTTTTCAATGTGGGACTTAAAGTCCCACATTGAAAAAACAAGAGTGCAAAGTTCTACCATTAGTTATATATAAATGAGAGTTGAGAATTGTAATTCTCAAACTTAGAATGAGTGAAGTTTTTATATTTTATTATTTATATGATTAAAAAGTTTTCATTGGAGTTTAAATTTATAATATTTTAAATACTAAATATTATATAATTTTTATTTATGCGGGTTCGTTTTCCAAACCCACACCCATATCCACACCTACTGGGTTTTACTTTATATGGGTTCACGGGTCGTAAATTCACCACCCAAACCCGACCCTACAGGGTCGGGTTCAGGCGGGTGCCCGCAGGTGTGGGTCAAATTGCCATCCTTACAAATTTCATTAAATTATTGACCATTTTGTTTTAAAAAGAAACCAACCTCTTCCGTCATTTTTAATGTGACTTTACTTTTTAATTCTAATTTATTTTAGATATTTTAATTAAATTTTGATTTATTTTGATTAAATATATTCAGCAAATATAATAAGGGATGACTATTCCACCCACCGATATCCATCCACACAATGGGTGGGTAAGAATTTTGTTAAACGTGAAGGAGGCGTGGAAGCAGAAGAACCATCTAATTTAACTACCTAGAAAAGACATGCATGTTTTTCAAAAGAAAAAAGAAAAGAAAAAGACATTCATATGTGTCCGCTTGACACTGATTTATTCAATTATGGTTGTTTTAATGTGTCCGTTTGACGCTGATTTATTCAATTATGGTTGTTTTAATAATTCTAAGAAATTTGTGCATCCTCTCTTATCAGATGTGATTATACATGGTTAAGGGTTCAAATCTGATCATATATATTTTAGAAGCATATGTTGATAATAGTAGTAATACTTAATAAATAAATAAATAATTCTAAGAAATTTCCAAATTAAAATGCTACCAATTTCATTGTTTTGTTCACTTGTTGGAATATAGAAAGAAATTGTCATAATAAATTTACAATTCCTATTTCTGCTTCCATAATCGGAAGAAGTAAACTAACAACATTATCAGAAGAGGTTTCCTTATATTTATTATGGTTTTATAAAACAATATTAAGTCAAAGTTTGAACATCGATGTAGACTACCAAACAATGTGCATTTAATAGTGTTTCGAGTTTCGAGTTTCGAGTTTCAACACGTACATTTATGGTGACAATTTTTTTATAAACAAAACATTTTGATGGGACGGTTCATTAATGGAACTGTCCCATATAAGTTTTTCTCCATAGTAGAACCCTACATACTCATATAGGCATTATTTACAAATTGATGACCAACATTTCAACAGCCTATATATTGTATTCATAATCAACTCCTGGCTTACCGGCCTCCACCACTAGGCTCCAACCATGTCCCAACGCACCACCACCACCGGCGCCTCTGAACCTCACGTGGCAGTCCTTGCTTTTCCCTTCGGTACGCACGCACCTCCTCTTCTCTCCATCATCAGCCGTCTAGCGGCCTCTGCTCCAAAAACCCTTTTCTCATTCTTCAACACTGAAGAATCAAACAACTCCCTCTTGTCCACACACAAGCACTACTTCCTCCCCAACTTGAAACCTTTCAATGTCTCAAATGGGGTTCCGGAGGGACACGTGTTAGGCGGGAACCCGTTGGAGAACATTGAATTGTTCATCAAGGCAGCTCCGGACAACACGAGGAAGGCAGTGGCAGCCGCTGTGGCGGAGACAGGGAGGAAAGTGAGTTGTTTGGTGAATGATGCTTTTCTTTGGTTCGCGGCGGATTTGGCGGCTGAGATGGAGGTGCCTTGGGTGCCATGTTGGCTTTCAGGGTCTAACTCACTTTCTGCTCATTTTTATACTGATCTCATTAGAGAAACTGTAGGAGTTGAAGGTAACTTTCTCACATGCAAATAGATTGAGATTCTCTGCTAAAAAGTGACTTGTACCGAGATTTATTTCCTTTATTTCTATTTTCATTATATGTAAATGGCTAAATGCAGTCAGCAACTCAGCATATATAAATATGAGCACAGGAGGGAGGTTCGAATCCCATGCGAATAGCGATGGCATTTTCCCCCAAAATCCCCATCCCAATTTAGGAGAAAAAATCATTCCGAGATGGGGATGGGGATAGGTCTTTTTTTTTTTTTTTTTAAATGATTATTCATTTTCCCTATATTTTTATTTTATTTTTAATCTAGGTATAAATACTTATTTGTAATTTTATTGGATTTTACATGTTATAAACATTAGACTTTTATTTGTTTTTTAATTTTATTTTAAAATGTAATTTTTATTTGAATGAGTGAGTTCTAATACGAGGTCAAATGGGAGAAACCAAAAAAAATAGAGAAAATTTGGGAATTGGGAAATGAGGGAAACGGGGGAGGATGGGGATACCTCCCCTAGATTGTGAAACGGGGTTGGGATGGGGAAAGGGATCGATGATGGGGGAACCAATATCATTTCCAGTTCCCCAATTGCCTTGCATGTAGTGATTTTTTTTGTTAAGCTTGTAATATTATCACATTGGGTATATAATTCTTTAATTGAAAATGAATACAGGTAGTGAAGATGAGCTTCTCAAATTCATTCCAGGAATGTCCAAAGTACGCATTGGAGACTTACCTGAAGGAGTCTTCTCGCAGTCGTTGTTTTCTAATATCATATATTCGGCAGGCCTAAAACTAGAACAAGCAGATGTACTTTTCACTAACTGCTTTGAAGAATTAAACCCTACTATAAACACTGATCTCAATTCCAAATTCAAACAGTTGCTCAACGTTGGTCCTTTCAATTTAATATCTCCACCGCCCAAAATCCCCGATACAAACGGCTGCCTGCCTTGGCTCGACAGGCAGAAGCCTTCATCGGTGGCCTATATCGGGTTTGGTTCAGTCGCGATGCTATCTCCTGATGAACTTAAGGCAATGGCAGAGGTCTTGGAAGCAAGTAGAGTGCCATTCATATGGTCAATTAAGAAGAGTTTACAAGAGTCTTTGCCAAATGGGTTTCTAGAGAGAACAAAATCAAATGGAATTGTGGTGAATTGGGCTCCGCAGTTGGATGTTTTGGCACACAATGCAGTTGGTGTTTTTGTGAATCATGGTGGTTGGAATTCTGTGCTGGAGAGTATAAGCTGTGGAGTGCCTATGATTTGCAGGCCATTTTTTGGTGATCAGTACATTAATGGAAGAATGATAGAAGATGTGTGGGAGATTGGTGTTATTGTGGATGGTGGGATCTTCACAAAAACTGGATTACTGAGATGTTTGGATCTTATTTTGTGGCAAGAAAAGGGAAAGGAAATAAGGGAAAATGTCAGAAATCTCAAACAAGTCACTGAAAAGGCCATTGGATCAGGAGGAAGCTCTATGGAGAATTTGAAGAGACTGGTAGATACTGTATCAAGGCCTAATCAAAAGATGCTTCATTGATTACTGAAATTTCTAATGTTATGTCACTTCAATATATGTAATAACGTTCTCAAATGATGCATCAATTTTAATAAAGAGTTTTTTTTTTTTTTTTTTTTTTTTTTGATAAAACAAGAACAGCAGCAAAGCTGCCAGCAGCAAACAACAAAAAAACGAAAACTGGAAAAACAGACCCAGCAAAAGAAAACAAAGAAAACAACAATAAAGGGAGAACAAACCCAACACAATACTACCCAGGCTTCTCTTTCTCAACAATGCTTCTGATGCAAACCGGACAGTCCTCCATCCAAAATCTGTCATTCGCACTACGAAGTGCGTATTTCACAAGACTCAGAGCAGCCCTGTTTGCCTGGGGAGGAATGTGACTAAAGCTCATCCCACAATTAGCAGTTCGCAAAACATCAATATCAGATAAGATAGTACCAACATCTGAGTCCCAAAAATTCCCAAGGTTAATCCAATTAACCACCGCTGCTTTGTCCGACTCAATCAACTTAGGATTTAGACTTCCCTTTGGATAGCCATCACATTAGCGATCATAGAGCTGTTATAGGCATTCACTTTTTGGGAGCTGCAAGCCATAACCTCCCCAGCCGAGTTTTGCACAATGATACCCAAACCAACATTTCCACTTCTTCTATCAACAACAACCCCACAATTAGTTTTGTAATCATC
The DNA here is from genome assembly GCA_030490815.1 of Acer saccharum. Lineage (NCBI taxonomy): Eukaryota > Viridiplantae > Streptophyta > Magnoliopsida > Sapindales > Sapindaceae > Acer > Acer saccharum. The sequence continues at coordinate 27,121,715 of CM059866.1, forward strand.
ATTATTAGGCGAAGACCAGCCACCCAGCAAATTGTTATCCACCAAAACCCTATCATGCAAACCAACCAAGTTCCCAAGTTCAGAGAACGGTAGTCATCTAGATACTTCTCACTCCAACCAATGATATCCGACATATCAGCAGTATTTGCATTATGCACAGAATAATTACGTATGAACCAAATCCTCCAAAGGACAATGCAAAACAAATCCCTTTTATCCCCAGAAATCTTAGAAAGATAATCAAAGACAAAGTCGAAGAAACTAACCAGACCCACACCCACAGCCAGGTTCTTGGACAGCCATTCATTGCGAATATACTTCAACTTGTTGCAGCTCCATAAGGCATGTAGAATAGTTTCCAAACAAGTCTTGCTCGCAGCACAACAACCATCCGACTGGACCCCGCTTCTAGCAATGTTAAAATTAGTGGGAATCCAATCATGACAAGCTCTCCACAAGAAAATCTTAATCTTGACCGGGATGTTTATTTTCCAAAATTTCTTCCACCAGTGAATCAAAGCACCTGGAGTAGAAGTGCTAGACTTTTTCTCCAAACCGCGCCGACCCAATACCCACTTTTGACAATGAAGTTACCACTAATATCATAGTGCCATAGAAGTGTGTCGATTTGATTTCCAGAACCAATGGGGATTTGCAGGATACTCTTCGCATCATAGAGGAGGAAACAATTCTTGATCATCCGAGCATTCCATCTGCCTGAAGGCTAAAATAGGCTATCCACAGTAGCATCCACACTTAGACACAGCTGCGAAACAATAGTAAACATCGAAGGTCTAGGCGGCCATTTATCTGAATAAATTTTAATCGTTTTTCCATCTCCCACTCTCCAATGCACTCCAGCCTCAAGAAAGCCTCTACCCCACATAGTGCTGCTCCACACATAAGAGGTCGAGGAGTTCTTCTTAGCTTTCATAAAGTTACAGTCCTGGAAGTAACAGCTTTTCATGACTCTAGCAGCCAGAGATTCCGGCTTCTTAATTATTCTCCACCCTTGCTTGGCTAAAAGGGCCCTATTTGAAGTCTCTAAATCGCGAAAACCCAGACCACCCTCACTTTTGGGCTTACGTAACTGATTCCATGTACACCAATGCATCTTCTTCTACTTCGTATTACTTCCCCACCAGAACCTAGTGCATAATCTCTGTATTTCATAAATTAGACCTTTAGGATGGCGAAAAATTGTCATAGCATACGAAGGGACCGCATGGATTACTCCTTTAACAAGAATCTCCTTGCCTCCAATAGAAAGCAACTTTTCGCCCCACCCTTTAATTTTTCCCCAAACCCAGTCAACAATATAGGAAAACAGGCTTCTTTTACTTCTCCCAAAAAAGCACAGAAGTCCCACGTACTTCTCGTGGCACTCAACCAGATTCATGCCAACCATCACGGCCAACCTCTTCCCAACATCCGGCCGGATTAAAGGACTAACACAAATGGCAGATTTATTATAGTTAACTACCTGACCCGTAGCTTTCGCATAATCATCAAGAATCCTTTGGATGGTTACACAATTCTCGTCGTTAGCCCGAGTGAACAAGAGGCTATCGTCAGTAAAGAAGAGGTGAGAAATTACAAGACCCTCTCTACTGCATTTAAAACCAACCATCGCACCTCGATCTTAAGCTTTCCGAATGAGAGTAGTAAGACCTTCCGCACAAAACAAGAAGAGAAAGGGTGAAAGAGGGTCCCCTTGCCTAAGACCCCTAGTTGGCTTGATATTCCCGCATAACTCTCTGTTGATCCGAATAGAGTAAGACTGACGATACACAATTCATAACCAGATTAACCCATTTGTCCGAAAAACCCAGCTTTCTCATCATTCCATCCAAAAATTTCCACTCCACCCGATTGTAAGCTTTGGACATGTCTAACTTGATTGCCATTGATCCACGTTTCCTTTTTCTGCGCTTCAGCCTGTGGAGGCACTCAAAACCAACAATGGTGTTATCAGATATTAGACGCCCGAGAATGAACGCACATTGATTTTCAGAAATAACTTCACCCAACACTTTTTTAAGCCTATTGGTGATAGCATTTGCGATGATCTTATACAACACATTACATAGACTTATAGGCCTATAGTCCTCCACTTTAACCGAATTCTGAATCTTCGGAATTAACATAATAACAGTCTTGTTTAAATCTGCTGCAGATTCACCATCATTTAGAAATTTCAAACATGCCATGATCACACTAGAACCAATAGTGTCCCAAAACTTGTGGTAAAAGAAGGCAGGAAAACCATCACAATTGAAAATAAATATAAACGAGTCCTAATATAATCTAGAGGGGGGATGAATAAATTTTAATCCCTTTTTACCAATTTTTTGAGATTAATCAATATTACGAAAAACTCCTAACTAGTCATAAAATAAAATCAAGTGTAATAAAGCGGAATATAAATGACACTCGATTTTTACGTGGAAACCCTCACGAGAAAAACCACGGGCTGTTATGTGCGCCACACACGAACCTCAATCCATAATTGTAATGGCAATTATAACCTAAGTTGACCACGTCAAGCCTTACATGGTTACAAATCTACCACTACTACCCACAGGCCTTCAAAAGTGAATATAGTTCTTTTGCTTGCAAACTACCAAATGGTAAATGCAAGACTTGTCTCTTAAAAGAAGAGATAAACAACCTAAAGTGAATATATGCAATATTCAAGAAGCATAAATGTAAGGTTAAACATATAAGCTTATCTAGGTATGGATGAACATGTTAAAGACATTCCTAGATATCATGTAGCTATATGAGATGCGTACAACCTAGCTATATGTGCATATCAAACCTATATGCAATAGCTATCACAAACAACTCACAAAACATAATAAAAAAGCTATCTTGAAACTAGTCAAGTAATAAAGATGCAATCTTGAAACTAGTCAAGTTATAAATGAGCTATCTTATAGAGCAAGAACATATAAAAAGATGTAAATGATGTTCTAACTACAAGTCATGTGAGTAATGAAGAAAACCCATGAGAAATCATACCTAGAAGATGCTAGATGATGAATGAACCATGAAAGGATGATGGGTTTTTGGTTTTGATTAGGAAAGATCAAATCTTGGTTGCTTTTCTTTGAAGTCACTTTAAAAACTCTCTCTAGTTGATTTGAAACTCAAAACCCTTAAAAGAGACTGGAATAGGATGTATTTATAGAGAAGTGTGTGAGAATGTGAAAGGTCACGGTTTTAAAACTGATCTTTCGTCGACCGTTGTCGGTACCGCTGCGAAAGCCACAGCAGTACACACTGTCAAGCCAACCGCTTCGTAAATTGACAGTGGTCACGATAGCGGTAAAAGGAGCGGTCGACACTGTCCATGAACTGCTATCTCTACCGCTACGAAAAATCACAGCGGTCATGGGAGCGGTCAGAGGTAAAAAATCATGCAATTTTCAAGGCCAATAGCTATGGCAATGATCAAGTAAATTACACTAGAGTGATCATGCATGAAAAAAGAATATGCACCAACAAGAAACGCACAACATGATACGAGAAGTGTAAATGCATGAGATGTGTGTGTGTGCAATCTAATTCTCTTCAATTAAGAGTCAAGACAAGTAAACTATCTTCCTTAAAGCTCATGATGTCCACAATGAGGTCCTTTGACATTTGAGGAGGATTACTTCAATCCTAAGCTACCCTTACATATTTGAACCCCATTGTGGTTTTTTCAACGAAATGAGCCAATCAAAAGTGAGGCATTTACAACAACCAAGAGCTTTCAAAGGACTCATATCAAACACAGCCTTCCTCACCTCATCCCTAGTGAATTTAGAACCCAATAATCATGCCGAGTTGCCACTAAGTCTCACGTGCGCCCCATCCCAAACCTTATCCAAATCAACCACGGATGGATTTTTGGTCTTGAATAAATTATCAAAATATTGGCAAGTAATCCATTCAATCTTAGTTGTTGCCACTCTCCAGGTGCCACCCTCATCAATAAGACCTTTAATTCTATTTCCAGCTTTCCTTGCTGAGGCCTTAGAGTGGAAAAATCTGGTATTTCGGTCGCCATATTTCAACCACTCCACTTTAGCACGTTGACTCCAATATCCTTCTTCCATGTCGAGAACCTCATTAAACTTGTCTTCCAGCTTATTCACCATTTTCCATGAAGCAGGGATATCCGCATTGGTTGCTTTTTCAAGAGCCTCTCTCTTTCTTTGAAGATTAGCCCGCATATCTCTCCTCTTTCTCATATTCCACTCCTTCAACTGTCTTAATGTCAATATTCCTAAGAACATTCTCCACCCAATTTCTACCACTGATATTGCTCCAAGCAGAGAACACCATTTCCTTGCAATTAATGTCATCAGTCTAGCATTCTTCAAAGAAAAACCTTCGTTCCTTAAATTTCCTATCTGTACTAGAATCATCCACAATGTCAAGCATTAACGGCCTATAGTCAGAGCCCCAGAACTCAAAGTGATAAATCACAGAATGAGGAAAAAGATTCCTCCACTTATTGTAGCAAAGACCCATATCTAGACGATCCAACACAGCCGCAGGCCCCTTCCTTTTGTTACTCCAGGTGAACCTAGGACCAACAAAACCCTTACCTTCGAGATTAGAGTCTTCAATCGCCTCCCTAAAATCAGACATGATCCTTCGATTCTTCTTTACCCCACCCCAGTTCTCCTCTTCATATAAGATTTCATTGAAATCACCCATGCATACCCATGGGAGATCGCACATACCCACGAGACGGTAAAGGAGGGACCATGAGTGCCGCCTCTGAGATTGGTCTAAATGACCATAGAATCTAGTAAACCTCCAAACCTTGTCATGATCATCTTTAACTTTAACATCTATATGAGCAATAGAATATGACAACAAATCAACTACAATCTTATCAGACCAGAACAAACATAAACCTCCTGATCTTCCAATGCTATATACAGCCAATTTTCTAGTAAAACCGAGCTTCACACGCCACCTCTCCATTTTAACATGGTCACACTTTGTTTCAATTTAAAAAACCAGATTCAAATTCACCTCTTGCTTGTGGGAACCAAGGAATTAAACGCTCGAAAGCTACCTAACCCTTAAGCGTTCCAAACAAAGAGTTTCATTGTGTTCGACGGGCCGGTAGAGACAGGCCAGTTGATATTTGTAGATTCTCTTTCTCAGTTGACAGATTAGAAACCCCCTCCAAGGTAACACTACTACCAATGTTTCCACCCAAATCGATTTGCAAAATTGATCCACCAGTCCTTACCTCCTTGTTGATCTCCATATGACTAATAGTATCCACCACTTCCTTGTCATCTCTGGTCGGTATCTGCAGATGTCCCTCATTTGCCTCAAATCCCGAAATATTCACTTCCTCATTCGACCTCTTCCTTTCTCCGATGAGCAAGCTTCCACCCTTTCTCTTTCTTGATTTCCTCCCCATCTTTTGATATCGGAGCCACCTTACTTTTTCCCTTACTGACCCGTTTCCACTTACCCAAAGACTTGAGATTGGAAATGGGCTCAGAATCAAAAACATCTTGTTGATTGGGCTTACTCTCAATAATGATTGGTAGTGGGCCATTAACTCCTTGCATAAGCTTATCTAGGAAAGAAGGTGGTTCATGGCCCTTTAACATCATGTCAGGGTTGGTTTTATGATCCTTTTTACCAGGCCCATCAGACCCCCCACCAAGCCAATTAGTCATAACACTCATTTCATTTTCCCCATAACAAGACAATTTAGAAATCTTGGGAGAAGAGGAAAACAGTGAGCCGCAATTTTTATCCTTCCCATGCACACTCAATGCGCTTTCACCTATTGGATCCACCTCAGCCTCCATGCAACCACTACTAGCAATGAGGAGGCACGACTCTTCCTTTCTCCCAGACTCCCCGGAGTCTCTGTCACGTTGATCGTTGTCAAAATCATTATCCTTCATTACCGTTTTTCCCCTTCCAATTTTCAATGGTTCGCCTCTCTTTGTCCCCCAAGGACATAAAACCACCAGATCCTCTGCTTCTCCACCAAAGTCTATTATCCATCCTACCAGGGCCCTTAAAACTTCGTTTCGGAGGACTTATGGCTCTAAGCCAGACTCCCAATCTCCTATTGACATATAAGGACATGTCCCTATCCTCACAGTCCTCAGCATATTCATCCATTTTGTGCCCAATTCGATCACAACGGAAACAATAATCTTGCAACCTTTTGTACCGGAGAAGCATAGTAGTGACTTTTCCGGTCCTTAGAAGATCAACACGCAAGCAACATTGCACCGGCTGTTTTGTTTCCACAGTAACTCTTACCCTCAGAAAACGACCAGACCCATCAGCAACTGAACCTAAATCAACATCATGAACCTTTCCTATCATTCCTCCCAAGAACATCCCAATTCTTTTGTCATGCAAATCAAAGGTATATTGTGTATGCTACGCCACTAATTTGAATCATGGAAACAGTCACATCCCCCGCTACTATAAAAATGATGATTTATGACATAAAATAGAGAAAATCTTGGCTGCGTCCAATTAAATTCGAACACCTCATCCAAATTAATCCAACAACTCATCCAACTCGGTTTTTATCCCATTCAGTCTCTTTAACACAAAAACAATCTCTCTTAAAAAATCACATTTGCAAATTCAATCCATAAAAAAAATGAAGATAAGTCCTCCGCTCTCACCACCACCACACCCTCTAGCTCCTTCGTTGCCACCTTGAAAGATGCCGAGTCCCCGATCCTCCGCTCCACCTCCAGAAACTCCCCCAATGAAGCCGACTTCGCATCGCCATCATCGTTGCATATCCGCCACCGCCTCCACCATTGCCTCACCGTAGCCACACCCCTCTTCTTCTTCTTTTTCTTCTTCTTCTTCGACATCGTCCCTGACACCCCACCACCAAAAATTGAGAAAAATAATGTTCTGAATTATTAAATTAGTAAATTATTTAATTACTTTTTATTTTAATATTAATCTCTGTCAGCCAAGTACCACAAGATCCACACAGAGAGCTCAACAACTATGGTTTTTCATGAAATTTGATGAAGAAGAAGAAGAGAAAGATCGGCAGCTTCTTGAAGAGGGGTGTGGCTGCACCGGATGTTTCTGTGGCGAGGCCATTTTGAAGAGAGATTTGGAGGTTTTTAATGGTGAGATTGTTTTTTTTTGTTAAGGGGACCGAGTGGGATAAAAGCTGAGTTGGATGAGTTGTTGGATTAAGTTGGAAGAGGTGCTAGAATTTAATTGGCCCCGTGCAACACTCAGCACATGCTGAGTGTTGCACCAGGTGCAGCCAAGATTTTTTTCCACAAAATAACGTTATGAGTTGTGATGGATTTTAAAAACCGCCATAACATTATGACACTTTTTTAAAAACCATCACCACATCATGATGGTTTTTAAAAACCATGATAACATTATGATGGTTTTTAAAAAACCATCGTGATGTTATGATGCTTTTTAAAAATAACTAACAAAACAAAATGTCAAAGGTGGATGACATTTTTTAATTGTCATAACTCAATAATTGGTTAACTATGTAAAAATGCCATACCCATCTATTTTCTTTAAAAAAAATTATTAATTCTAATTAACAATATTATTATTTAATTCATTATTTAATATTTCAAACTATGTTTAAATATAAATAATTATATCTTTCTTTTTAAAATTTTGTGAATTCTATATGATATTATTCATTTTTAAAGTCATAGCATTTTAGATATCCTATAATATATCATGATTATAAACCTCATTTTATAATTGTATTATTGAATCAATTTTCTATAATTAAAATATAACAAATATTTACAAAATAATATTTAAAAAAATTGATTATGTAGAATTCAAGAATGTTATAATAAACCTTTCAAAAAAAAAATTATACTTTAAAGTTGAAAAGTAACTTAAAATTGAAGGAGGAAAAATAAAAATGTTGAAAAGTAATTTAAAATTGAAGGAGGGAAACTTAAAAGTTAAAAAGTAATTTAAAATTGAAATAGGGAAAATAAAAAGTTAAAAGTAATTCAAAAGTGAAGGGAAAAAAAAAAAAAAAAAAAAGCAGGTCCCACCATTACCATTAAGTTTCTACAAGCCTCAAAACTCAAAACCCTAACTTTTTTTTTTTTTTTTTTTTTTGAAACAGCATAATTTATTGAAAGAAGCCTCGAGAGGCGAGAGGCAAAACAGCCAAGAGAAACAAACAACAACACGGCCACAAGAAGGCCACCACACACCAAACCAAAGCTGACAAATAACTAACAAAGATAGCCACAAACAAAAAACAGAGGAGGCCAAACAAAAGAAGAACACAACAACTAGGCAAAGAAGGCAAAGAAAGCAAACATCCCACAGCAGGGAGAAAACACACCAAACGAAAAACAGAAAAACAAATCAAAAGACACCCCATACAAGTCTATCCCCATGCCTACCAGAACCACCTTTCGCTAAACCATCCGCTAAAGAATTCGAACCCCTGGGCTTGAACTTGACGGTGAGCCTATTCGAGAACTGAAGGAATTGTCTGATATCATACACCATGTTCACCAGCTTAAAATTGCCAAAATCAGCTCCATTTATCCAAGACACAGCCAAACACAAATCACTGATAATGGTGATGTTACGACCAACTAACAACTGATTAAAGGAAATCAAATGACAAGCTCTATGAATGGCAAGAACTTCGGCCGAATTGGAGTCCATAATTCCCACAAAAAACGAAAACAAACACAAAACATTACCATTGGAGTCTCTGAGCACTCCTCCAATACCAGCATCACCCAGATTCGCTCTAACTAAACCGTCAACATTAAACAAGAGGTCGTTGTCAACTAGAAGGATCCGCACAATGCTTCTCTTAACATTGGAAGGAACACTGTCAACACACCTATCATTAAGATCTAACATAAGCATAGTTAAATCACTTTCAGACCCACAACCATGGTTTTTGAACCACAAAGCTATTCTAAACTTAATAGAATCCATAGCTAAACTTAAATTAGCATTGTTCCCACGAAACACCACGTCATTACGACTCTCCCAAATAGTCCACACAACTGCAAAAAAACATGGTATTCCAGGCTCTTTTCCTGGACGACGAAGGACACAAACCATTCCATCCATCCAGCCAATCCTGGACAGATAAATTGGAGCAACAACTAACGCCCCACCAGCCCATAACTCTCCTCCAAAGCTCGCTTGACCAGCCACAAAGAAGAAACAAATGGTCGATCGATTCAGGCCCTTTACCACATAACGAACAATCAAAACAAGCCAACTGAACAACACCAAACTTGCGAAGGACCTCTCTAACCAAAATTCTACCTTTCATTAATTGCCATGTAAAGACCTCAATTTTTGGAGGGCATATTCCCTGCCAAAGGAAGGCAAGATGCGGGTAATCCCTATAATAGTTAGCTTCCAAACAGCTACGGAAGGAGCTGACAGAGAAAAGGCCGTTGGGACAGTAAGTCCAAGCCAAAGAGTCATGGATACTTTTCCTAACAATAATACTCTCCAAAGCCACCATGAAACCATTCCATTGATCAACCTCCCAATTGAACGAAGGTCTTCTGAGTTTCACATCCCAACCCATTTAGAATCATTCCACTGGCTGAACTCCTTCACCACCCCATTCTTGTTGGAGGCCAAAGCAAAAATTCTTAGGAAGGCAACCCTCAAAGGATAGGAATCCCAGCAGAAATCATGCCAAAGCCAAATCCTATTCCCACTGCCTATCACCACCTGAAAACCTTTCTTGATAATGTCATGAGCTCGGTGACTTTCGTTAAAGAATCTGCTGATAGCTTTAAAAAACGAGGAGCCCGCCTTGACATCTTTACCATCCCACATCAAAGGATTGAGACCAAGTCTATATTTGGCACAAAGGATTGTCGTAAATTAAATTTTAATTTTGAAGAAGTATGTAGATGTTTTGTTTTAATTAAATAATGACCTTACTTTTCTTTTCTTTTTTTTCTTTTAGGGAGAATTTATATAGTTAGGTTTTGGGATACATATTCTTGTAAATGGAGTATATAATTTATTGTATTTGATAATGTAATTGTTTTGTATTCTTGTAAATGGAGTATATACTTCATTGTATTTGATAATGTAACTGTTTTGTTTTATAAATAGAATGTGTTTGTATTAAATTATATAGATTTTGTGTAATTATGAAAGATCATTGAGTTGTATTTATATATTTGATGATTTATTCAAATATTAAAAATTAATTTTTAAAAAAAAAATGTTTTAAGATTTTTGATGGTTTTTTACCGTCATTATTTAATGATGGGTAAAAACCATCATAAATATAAATGGTTCTTAATACCGGATTCCTTAACGTTGTTAAACCGTCATAAAATAATGTTTATGACAGTTTTTAACCGTTATTAAATACCTTTTTCTAGTAGTGTCCACGACTTGAAAGGTACCATTAGTGTCCCTACAAATTAGCACCAACAAAAATGGTCATTTTGAAAAGTCATAGACCAATTTGGTACCAATGAAAAATATAGGGGTCAAATTGATAAAAAAAAATTAAAATAAAAAAAAGTCCACGACTTTAATTTCCCTTGTTATTCCTTTAAACTTGAGTTCTTATCGATAACCCAAAAACAATCAGAGTCTTACATAAAACAAAATTGCGCATTTAACTTCATTTGACACATTCTAATAATATAACAAACATTGAGGAAAATTATTTTATACCAAACGTTTCTAATTGCCTTTTTTTTTTAAGCCAAACATTTCTAATTGTTGATACCTAGTTCTTGTTCTCTTTGCTTACAGCAAACTTATTTTTACAATACCATTTTTGGTACAAACCCTGCCACTCTTATGTAAATGTTCATCACTCACCTTAAACTTCAAATGGTAAACACCAATCTTTGAAATTTAAGGGGTATCTGGTAATGTTTTTCAGGCCCATTTTCATTTTCGTTTTTTAAAAATGATTTCAAAATTGCGTTCATTAACCATTTTTCAATTTGTTTTCAAAAAATTAAAAAACAAATAAAAACACAAAATAGAAAAACAGGGTTTAAAATGAAAAACATGAAAAAACATAAGATGTTTTCAAAAAATGAAAAACAACTCCGACTCTCTTATCTTTTACAAACACACTCTCTGCTCTCTTCCACAAAACGCTCTTCGACTCCATGGTATGTCATCGTCTTCTTTTTCTTTGTGCTTGTTTGGTTGAGCTTTCTACTGGCTCAAAATGTCTACCAACGTCTATTTGAGTTTTTTTAGAGATGTTTGATTGGGCTTTTGAGATTGTTTATTTTAAATTGAGTAGAGGCTAGTAGAATTTAAATCTCTACTAGACAAAAGCTTATGAAGAGGTACTTCTCCAAATAGACCTTTTTTTATAAAAAAAAAAGTCTACCAACCAAACATCTATGATTTTTTTTTTTTTTTCAAAAACTCTATTTCTAATAGATCTACTGCAAGTAGATCTTTTACCAATAGAGGTTTTTCAAAAACCCAACCAAACAAGCTTCTTCCGATCTTCTTCTTCTTTTCCGACTTACTTCTCCTTCTTATGATTTTCTTCTTCTTCTTCTTCTTCTCCTTCGTCTTCTTCCAACTTTCTTCTTCTTCTTCTTTTCCGATTTACTTCTTCTTCTTCCAATCTTCTTCTTCTTCTTCTCTAGATTTGGTTCTTCTAATGGATTAAGCTAGGGGTTGGCTGAATTGTGAATGATTGATTTTCCTTTCAAAGAACTATCAAATTGGAAGATTTGGTTGCATATTGTATGCTTGTGGAAGTGAAGTAATTTATTTGTGACTCAATTATATTGAGTGTTGTGTAGTTTTGACTTCTAATATTGTTAGCAATATTACTAATAGTTTAATACTACTTTGAGTTACAGGAATCATAAGTCTTAAAAGCATGGATTTTTTTATGTGAAATTAAAATTTTCTATTTCAATGTTCTTCTTAAAACAATAAGTATAATGGAACCCCATGATGTCGATGTTGACAAAAAGACCGAATGGTGTACAGGGATTGATGTCATTTTATTTGCATATAATTGCATGACCATTTAAAAAATAAAAATAAAATAAAAATAAAAATAAAAAGATGATTTACAAACATCCACAACATTCCATAGGAGGGTATGGTCAACTATAGTTGATGAGTTTTTCTAACAAATCAAAAAGTGATTCACTGTTTTATACCATTTTTTTTAAGGCAATTTATTGAACAACCAAGAAACACAAGACAACAACAAACAACAACAACAACAGGAGGCAAAAACCAACAACCCAGCCAACGAAAACAAGACAAGAAACAAAACACAGAAACAGAGCACAGGCCAAAAAACAACACAAAACAACAGCCAAAACGACTAGCCAGAGAACAAACGCAACCTCAGAAATTGCACCAAGAGAGGATCTCCAAACCACCAACAGAACCTTGTTTAGCCAACATGTCCGCAAAAGAATTCGAAGACCTAGAACAATACAAAACAATAGCTTGACCCAAAAGGCTTAGGAGATTACGAATTTTGTAAATCGATTGAAAATGCTTGATGCTTCCTAAACCCCTGCCGTTAACTCAAGATACAACCACCCTAGAGTCGCTTACAAACTCAATGCTTTTTCCTATAAGGTCAGGTTTTGTCATACATAAATTGCAAGCTCTAACTAAGGCCAAAATTTTTGCAGTCACAGCATCTTATATCCCAACATTGGCTGAGAAAAGACAACAAACTCTCCCTCTGTGGTCTCTTAAGACCCCGCCAATTCCCACATTACCAAGGGAACCACGCGCCGACCCGTCAACGTTAAATTTGAGAGAACCAGAGGGAGGAGGAACCCAATCTACCGCCTTCTTGCTCTTGGAAATTTTGAAATCAGTGCAGCCCTCTTTGATGTTCCAAAGAAGAGTGGTAATAGGCTCCAATGCACCTTTACTAAATTCTTGAACCACCAAGCCACTCTGAAAAGCACCATATCCTCTGCTTACGCTAATGAAACCTCACCATCCTTAAAAGCTTTTTCGTTCCTAGTTTCCCAAATGGTCTAGACCACAGCCGGAAATAAAATTTTCCAAGCTTTCACATATTTATTTTTCTGGCATAGCCTTATCCAACCAATCCACCGTTCAAACAAAGAAGAAGAAGGGCAGCAACTTGTCTCCCACCAATTCATACATCTATGCCAAAGATTCCATGACCATTTACAATGCAAGAAGAGATGGTCCACAATCTCCAGATTTTCAGAACAAAGGTGACAGCCAAGGTTAGATCCCACATTCACTCCGCATTTACTCAACACCTAATTGACCAAAACTCTGCCATGCATGAGCTGCCACATAAAGACTTCCACTTTAGGAGGACAACAACCACTCCAGATGCCTTTAAAGTCAACAGAGACCATCCTTTGATCCCCTTCTAAAGACCTCCAAAAAGACTTGACTGAAAGACACCATTTGGGCATAGATTCCAGCCTAAAGTATTCGAAATCAAGTCCCGAATTTTGACGTTATCCAAGCAATTCCAGAAACTATCCCATTGTTCCACCTCCCAATCAAACACCGGCCTCCTCAGATAGACATCCCAAATCCATTGAGAATTTTCCCACCATCCATAATCCCGCACAACACCTTCCTTATTACAAGCTAATGCAAAAATTCTAGGAAAAGCGACCTTTAAGGAGTTAGTTTCCATCTTAACATCAGTCCACAACTTGGCGTTATCTCCCATATACTTGAAGTCAAAATTTAATCGATTGGGTAAAAAACATCATGAGTTTTCTGATTTAATTACAGATACTCGATTTGGTTAGGACCCTGGATCAAACACCGTAACATCATCCGAAGTCATTTTGGCTGAATATATTAATGATTTTTTTAATTATTTCAATGTGATGAAATAATGTTAGTATTAAATTTTTTTTAAATATCAATACTTTTTTTAAATGACAAAGAGTGCCAGCAGTGAAACTATATCGGAAGAAAGGGTTGGAGCATTATGAAATTCTCAATGGCATTTTTAATACTACATGCTCAGTAGTAGTATTAAAAATGTCACAAAGAATTTCATAATGCTCCAACCCTTTCTTCCAATATGGTTTCACTGCTGGCAATCTCCATCAATAAAAAAAAAAAAAATTAAATACTAATATTATTTCATCACATTGAAATAATTAAAAAAATCATTACCTTAATATATTCAGCTCAAACAATTTCTAATGATGTCAAGATATTTGATACAGAGTCCCAACAAAAACCAGTATGTGCAATCAAATCAGAAAACTCTTGCACAATCGATTAAATTTTGGCTTCAACGACAAAACTGTGAATTGCTTTTGGGTTTGTTGGAAAATCTCGTCAACTATAGTTGACCATACCCTCTTATGGAATGTGGATATCTGTTTTAAGAACAACATTGAAATAAAATATAATAATTTCATACAAAAAAAAATCCATGCTTTTAAGCCTCATGCTTCCTCAACTAAAAGTAGTAATGCTAACAATATTAGAGTCAAAACACAGCACTAAATATAATTGAGTCACAAATAAATTACTTCAGTTGCACAAGACATACAATATACAACAAAATCTTCCCAATTTGATAGTTCTTTAATAGGAAAATCAATCATTCACACTATTAAATCAACCATTCAGCCAACATGGCAACATCCCAGCTTAATTAGTTATATCTGTTTGTGTGTTGGCCGAAACTGGACAATAAATTTCAGCAGAACATTGACTTAGCCAAGAACTCAACACGGTATAGGTTTATATATACAACTGTATAGAAACCAAAGATTACACAAGGTGCAAATTACAGTAATAATAATCCAACTTCAATATAAGACTAGATAATTCCAACAACAATAACACTATGATTCCAACAATATATACCATAATTCCCTGTAATAATAATCTAACTTCAATATAAGACTTGACAGTTCAAACAACAATATAATAACACCATGATATATTCCAACAATATATACCATAATTCCAACACAAATCATTAATTAACCCCATATAACATGGATAAACAACTAAAAACACATCACAAAATAATAAATGGAGAAGGAGGAGGTGGAGGAGGGCTTGAAAAATAGTACCGGACAGCCCCTAAGTTTTTCCTCCAATCAAGTTCCCTTGCCTTCAGATGAGGATCGTGAAGTAGATGATAATTTTATTAACTCTAGACAAAGAAGAGGAGGAGGAGGAGGAGGAGAAGGGCCTGAAAAACAGTACTAGACAGCCCCCAAGTTTTTCCTCCAATCAAGTTCTCTTGCCTTCAGATGAGGATCGTGAAGTAGAGGATAATTTTATTCACTCTAGAGTTCATGTTGATATTGATGTTGAGGCTTGGGATGATGATGATGACGTACGTTGACCTAACTAAACGTGTGCTGAAGAGGATGTGTGGGCTTTCACCATGTATTATACATGAACAAACTCAATGACAGCAACCGCCACCACCACAGATTAGAGATAATCCATAATTTAAGGTAATTATTCAATTTTAATGTATTACTTAACTATATTATGTATAAATGTATTGGTGCAAACAATGTCTATATAAATTATTGATTAATTATATTATACAGAAATGTATTGGTGCTATTGATGGAACACACATTTCTGCATTGGCACCGGCACATAAACAAAATTCTTAACCCAAAATACTATGTGTGCGTGTTCGTTTGACATGATGTTCACCTTTGTTTACACGAGTTGGGAAGGAACCACTAACAATTCAAGTGTGTTTTTAGATGTAATTGGAAGACAAAAGAATGGTTTTCCCCATCCTAACAATTCAATTGTTTACACTTATACAGATGACTAGGGTTGGGTAAAAAAACCAATAAACCGAACCGAACTGATCCAATCGGTTTTTTTTTTTCTGGTTTTCTTATGTTGGCTGGTTCAGTTCGGTTCATTTTTTTGAAAACCGATTAGATCAGTTTTTTTTCCGTTTCGCTATCCTAAACTAGAAAACCGAACTGAGATCCAACTTATATAAAAATAAAAAACCCTAGTTTAATGTTCAACGGTCTATGAAACTATAAAACTATGAAAGTGTGTCACAGTATACTTTTTTTCTTTTTTACTGAATATTATTTTAAACTAGTATTTTCAATTTGTACAAGCCCATAATTTAATTTGGTCGAAGGCCCAAAAGGATTAAAATATGAAAATATATGTAATAATTAAGGCCCATGAATTTGGCCCAGTAGGACCAAAACCGAACCGAACCAAACCGAATCGGTCCAATTCAATTGGTTTTTGATCGATTGACATTTGTAAATTTTATTGGATCGGTTCATATTTTCATAAACCGAACTTTATCAGTTTTTTATCGGTTCTATTGGAAAATGAACCGATCCATTAAACGTCCACCCCTATGTATGATGTATAAGTGTTTCACTATTTTGAATATTGTAAAGTATAAAATTATTTTTTATTTTTTCAGGATATTATTATGTTGTCGATTCGGGCAATATAAATATACCAGGATTTTTAACACCTTACAGATGTGAGTGATTTCAATTACATGATTATGAAAGACAAGAACGTGCACCAAGAGGTCCAAAGGGGTTATTTAATTATAGGCATTCATCATTACAAAATGTAATTGAGTGTAGTTTTGGTGTTTTAAAGGCGCGCATTGCTATTTTGAAAAAGATGCCTAATTATTGTTAACGTAAGCAACGCCTCATACCTATTGCATGTTGTGTCTTACATAATTTAATTCGATCACAAGCTTGAGGTGATAGGATGTTTAGGGAATATGACACTGAAGATATTTTAATTGATGAAGAAGGAGAAGGTAGAGCAAATCCTTATATAGATTTATCTCCATCAAATGTAGCTTTAATGAGTAATGTTATAGATAAAATTGCAAGAAAATTTTGGCGAGATTGCTCACGTAATATGAGGTGATGTATTGTAATAGGATGTGGTGTCTTATGTAATCTATTCATGATCTTATGTAGTTATATTTTGTTAATGTTATGTTACAAGAATTCTAAAAAAGAAAAACATAAAAGTAGTCCTCAATCAAGGAAATTTATGGTTATGTATTTTTTTAATGCAAACGGTGTTATGTATTTTTTTTAATGCAAACGGATCAAATATCATATGATCCCCTTTATAATTCAATTAAGAATGATTGATTGGTCTGTATGAAATTAATGATTAAATTCGAGTTATTATATTATTATGAACAATTGTATAATTATTTCACATATATTAATTATAAATTCTAAATTCAAGTGAATGAAAAGAAATATTACAACCTTATAAAAATATTTTAAAGAGATGGGAAAGTCAAATTACATATGAAGAAATTGTTTTAAGAAAATAACTACCCCGATGAATTTATTCAATTTTTAATGTTTTCAATTAATCTACCGGACGTGTTTTTACTGTTTTCATTTTCAGAATACAGCTTTCAGTATATGCTACTAGACACGTTTTTACCATTTTCATTTTCAAAATACAACTTTCAGTATATACTACCAGACGCGTTTTCAGACTTCGAAACTGAAACCAAAGAATACTATTTTATTTTTCATTTTGTTTTTGAAAAACAGGAAATGAAAAACGTTACCACATACACCCTTATATATTTAAATGCTAAATTTGTGTAACTTGAAGTAAATGTAACATTGCACCAAAAATACACGGATAAAACAAACTTTACTACACGCACATAACATATTAACTTAAATTCTTCCCATCTAGGTAGGACATTAAAAAAATTTGGTGCCAGCTCTAGAATCATGCCATAGTTTAAAAGTCACCACCGATGTGACTTAGTGGTAAGAGCGTTCATTCGACCTGATAATAGGGGTGTACAGGATCCAATCCAATCCAATATAATTTATTGGACTCGATCCAATCCATAAGATTAGAACAGATTTGAGGACATAATTGGATTGCTTCGGATCCTAAATTCTGAAATCCAATGAATCAGATCTTGGATTTATATGAAAATCTACTGGATCCACCAGAATATAAGGCTTAATTTATATTGAGCCAATTTATTTTGTCTTATACATAAGAACATTGAGCAAAATTTGAGTGCTTTGTATTTTGTTATGATAAAGGGTTATATTTCAAACTTTTTGATGATTTTATTTATGTTTATGTTTAAAACTTATATTTAAAGTTTATAATTTCTAGACTTTTTGAATTTTAAAGTTAATTGTCGGCGTTAATTTTATTATGAATAATTATTGATTTCATTAATTTTAGAAATGTTTTAACTTTTATATATTAAGAATTGCCTCGTATGAATCTGATCCATTAGATTGGATTGAATTTAAATATTTTACAATTTGATCAAATTAGATTTGATCTAATTGTAATTAGATCGAATTCTGCTCTAAGATTGGATCAGATTCTACTCTAAGATTGGATCGAATCAAATTATAATTTTTTCGACCAAATTAGATCAAATCGTATCTTAGATTATGGCAAATACAAATAGACAATTGATCCAATCCGCTACATACCCTTACCTAATAATGTCTCAGATTCAAGTCGCCATCATAAGTGGTATATTAAAAATAAAATAAAAATAAAAAAAAGTTTGAAAGGCCTTGAACTTTTTGAAAAAAAATCAAATCAAATCAAAACAATATAAAATACAACAATTATTGTTCACCTACTTTCATATTTAACAAATACCGAAACAAATTTGAAAAAAATTGTGATAAAGGGATGCTATAGTTCTCAAAGTTTTTTATTTTTATTTTTTTATATAATATTTCTCAATGTTTAAGCGAAAATAATTATTAAGTTACAACTACAATTACAACGATTATAATAAAACCATGTACAATAATTTTATAGCATCGAATCTATTTCTTTCTCACCTACTATAAATTCATACAAACATGATACAGATAATAATCTGCTTCTAATGGATTCAGTTCCTTTCTTTCCTTGATTTTACTTGTGTCGGTATCGAAAACTTTAAATAATTTGATCTACATCTGTATGACCCCCATTCGAAATTTTATCAGACCTGAAAATGACAGTTTAGAATCTATAACAGGACAAAGCATGTTAAGAAGGCAGAATAAGCCAAAAACTAACCTGAGCATTTTCTGTTTTATATTTTTGGAGTTCGTCTTGGGCACATATCAGCCTAAATATATTGCAAACAAAGATTCATTAGTTAGTATTTTATAAAACATCATGTGTGCTTTCACAGGTAACTTCGTGTGCTTGCATGTGCGTGTGTTTGAATATTACATGTAAGAATTACGTATTATGTAAGTTTGCGACATCAAATATACCTCCATTGTAGCTCCGTTATTTCATGAAGCATCTCCTTCTCCCTATCATGAGCTGCTTCAAGCTGCAAGTTAAAATTTTAACAAAAAAACCAAAATCAAAATCAAATTTTCTCTAACATCAAGGTTAATAACGTATGCTTAAAATTTTACGATGTCCCTGCAGACAAGTTGGAAAGCATTGCATGTTCATCATACAGATGAGGTGGAAAAAAAGGGCATGGTTTGATGGTAATACAAGTGGCCCGTCCAGTTTTAGGAGTTGACAATACCATAAGAGGCATTCAGACATGATCTAGCGATGATTGAGACGCTTGGGGCAACAATTGACCACTTACCGGAGATCCCAAGCGACAACTCAGTAACTAATCCTATTAGTGCTTCTCTTGCCCATTAAGGTAATCTCTCTACTAGCTACTTGAGTCACTTTGTTTCTGCACCATGGGTCATCAACTCTAGTGCATCAAATCATATGACAAGTGTCTCCTCTCTTTTTGATACATATTCATCTTGTTCTGACAACAAAAAGGTCCGGATTACCGATAGCAGTTTGTCACCCATTGTTGGAACAAGTTATGTCCGAATTTCTGACAATATTACTCTTAAATCTATCCTATATGTCCTTAATCTCTCTTGTAATTTAATGTCAGTCGGTAAACTCTCTCTTGACTCTAATTGTTCAGTTGTTTTTTCTCCAACCCTCTGTGAGTTTCAAGAGCAAACTTCGAGGTTTTTTCTCCAACCCTCTGTGAGTTTCAAGAGCAAACTTCGAGGACGACGATTGGCAGTGCTAAGATTCAGGATGGGCTCTATTATTTTGAAGACTATCCAAATAAGTCGGCTTTAGTTTTAAACAGTGATGTACGTTCTCTGCCTGTAAAAGAGCAGATAATGATCTGGCTGTTGATTTTAACCTCCCTTATTGATCGTGTTTTCTCGATAGACTATGGTAATAAACTTATAGGATAATGACATGCGAATATGCGGAATAAAGTATGAACAATAAAGAAAACACACCACACACAAACACAAGAATTTACCGAGGTTCGGCTAACTTTGCCTACGTCCTCGTGTGATCTCTCTTGAGAAATCACTAGCACTATGAAGAAAAACGCTTGGTTACAAGATACTTATTGAAACCCCTTAGCTAATTCCCCAAAACCTTGCTAGAACCTCTCTATCACTCTTGCTCTCTACCCTTTGTATGCTTGCTGTTTTTCTGTGTTAAAAATAAGCTCCCAACAGCCCTATTTATAGATATAGGACTTGGGTTACATTCCTTGCTAGAATAGGACTCCTAAATCCTTTTAGAATAAGAAAAGCTAGCTTATTTCCTAATCCTAGTTGATTTGGGACTCTTGAGAAAATATAATTTCCTAATCCCAATAGGAAATTATGTGCACACTTTATTTTCTCCTAATCCAAATAGGATTCCTTCTTAAGCCTTGACTTGGGTTTTGATGAGCCAAAAAACACAACAATCTCCACCTTGGTGAGTCAAAACCAAGAAATGACTGATGTACCCCAGAATGTCTTCGAACCTTCTTGAAACAACTCTGGAAAGCTTCAAGAACCTTCACCTTGGCAAACTTCTTCTTGCCTTAATGCACCTCAAGTGAGGAGGTGCTCCACCCAATCCTCAGCATGTAATGAGATTGAGTGAGTTCAAGCAAAACTTGAACTTCTCAGCTGTTACCGGTTTAGTCAAGTAATCTGATGCGTTCTCCTCTGTATGAACCTTCTCCAATGTAACTTCCTTTGATTCTACCCAGTCCCTAATTCGGTGATAACGAGCCTCAATATGCTTCGATCTTCCATGAAACACTTGATTCTTTGCTAAGTAAATAGCACTTTGGCTATCACATCTAATCACCATGGAACCTTGAGTAATTCCGAACTCTCTTGCTAAACCATTAAGCCAAACTGCTTCCTTTCCAGCTTCCGCAAGTGCAATATACTCAGCTTCAGTAGTGGATAATGCTGTAATTGATTGTAGAGTAGCCCTCCAACTAATCGGCCCACCACCACTAGTGAAAACATAACCTGTAGTAGATCTTCTTTTATCCAAGTCCCCTGCATAGTCAGCATCTACATAACCTAACACACATGCTTCTTTCCCTTGTTTTTCAAACAAGATTCCTAGACTCTTTGTACCTTTCAAGTAACGCAGAATCCATTTAACTGCAGACCAATGCTCCATTCCTGGATTCGCCATATACCTCGAAACAACACTTAGTGCTTGTGCTAGGTCAGGTCTTGTGCAAACCATCGCGTACACTAGACATCCTACTACACTTGCATAAGGCACTTTGCTCATCTCTTCCAACTCTTTTTCTGTAGTTGGACATTGCAGCGCACTCAACCGATAGTGAGCTGCCAACGGAGTAGTCACGGGCTTTGCTTCATTCATGTTGAATCGCTCCAAAATATTTTGAATGTATTTTGCTTGCGACAACCAGATTTTTCCCACTACTCTGTCCCTTCTAATTTGCATTCCAAGGATCTTTTGTGCAGCCCCTAGATCCTTCATGTCGAATTCCTTACTCAGTTGCATCTTTAATTTTTGAATTCTAGATATATCTTGACATGCAATCAACATGTCATCTACATAAAGTAGCAACAGTATAATCATACCATCTTCGAACACATGATAGTAAACACAACAATCCTTTAAGCATCTTCTAAAATTGATTTTCAGCATGTATGAGTCGAAACGCTTGTACCACTGCCTTGGAGATTGCTTTAGCCCATAAAGAGACTTCTTTAACCTACAAACTAGATTTTCCTTCCCTGTTTCGACAAATCCTTCCGGTTGAGCCAAGTAAATGACTTCTTCTAGATCACCATGGAGAAACGCGGTCTTAACGTTCATCTGTTCTATCTCCATATCCTGCTGAGCAGCTATTGATAATAGCAATCTGATTGAAGTATGCTTAACCACTGGAGAGAATATCTCATCATAATCAACTCCTTCCTTTTGTGAATACCCTTTTGCCACTAACCGAGCCTTGTATCTCACGGCATCACCTTCATGTGTCCCTTCTTTCTTTCTAAACACCCATTTACAGCCAACTATCTTTCGATCTTTTGGTTTAGAAACTATCTCCCAAACAAAGTTCTTATCAAGAGATTGCATCTCTTCTAACATAGCAACCATCCAACTTTCCCGATCATCACTTGCTATAGCTTCTTGATACGTGGTTGGATCTCCTTGACTAACATTTAGAGCATAATTAACTTCGTCTTGATCAAACCCATACTTTTCCGGTTTCTTGCGTTCTCGCTTGGGTTTATCCAATGCTATGCTTCTCTGAAACTGTTGCTCAGGTTGTTGAGGAACCAGGGAGTCTTGTTCCTGCAACAGTGATAGCTCCACCTGAGCCCGTACTTGTGACTGTTGTTATTGCTCTACTCTTTCCTCATTAATCCCTTCGTCATGATCCACTTGCTCGTGCTCCACCTGCGCTGGATCTTCTTCCATGACCCATTTGGTTAGAGGAAATTCGGTTGCTTCTTCTACAACATCAGTTTTCTTCTCCTCACTTGTCTTGATTTTATTTAGGGGCATAGTCTTCTCGTCGAACACGACATCTCTACTTAAAACCTTCTTCTTGTTGATAAAATCCCATAACTTGTAGCCCTTCACTCCTTTTTCAAAACCAATGAAAATGCACTCGAGTGACTTTGGCTTGAGTTTGGTTCTTTCATCACTCGGAATATGAGCATATGCACTGCAACCAAAAACTCTTAAATTGGAATAATCAATAGGTTTTCTAGACCATACCACTTCTGCACACTTATAATCAAGAACCCTTGAGGGTGATCGGTTAACCAAGTAGCAAGCATGATTAACCGCTTCTGCCCAAAACATGTCGGGCAATCCTGCATGAAATCGCATGCTTCTCTCTCTTTCCATGAGAGTTCTATTCATCCTCTTTGCTGCCCCGTTTGTTGAGGAGTCTTCTTCACCGTAAAATGCCTTGTGATGCCTTCTTCCCTGCAGAACTGTAAGAACTTGTTGTCTCTATATTCACCTCCATTGTCGCTTCTTAGATATCTGATTTTTCTGCCCGTTTGGTTTTCTACTTCAGCTTTCCACTCTTTAAACTTTGTGAAAACTTCAGATTTCTCCCTCATGAAGTAAACCCATACTTTTCTCGAAAAATCATCTAAAAAAGTAACAAAATACCTTGATCCCCCCTTAGACCTAGTTGGTGCAGGACCCCATACGTCTGTATGAATATAGTACAATGGCTCTTTGCTTCTTTTCTCATTTTCTGCAATCTTGAATGACGTCTTTGTTTGCTTTCCGAGAGTACAATATTTGCAGAATTTCAGTTTGCAGAAACTAACACCTTTCAGCTGATTTTTCTTGTGTAGTTCTTGCATCCCTCTTTGACTCATGTGCCCTAGCCTACAATGCCAAAGCTCAGTCTCATCCTTCTCTACAGATATTGCTGCTCCACCTACTATTGTAGTTCCCCGAAGCTTATATAAAGTGTTAGGCTGAATATCACCTCTCATCATGACCAATAACCCTTTGATAACCTTGAGTATCCCTCCTTCAGAACAATACTTGTAACCGGCTTTGTCTAAAGTGCCCAAAGATATCAAATTTTTCTTTAGTTTAGGAACATGTCTGACCTTATCCAGTACCCTAACAATTCCGTCATGCATTCTGATTTTCACTGATCCAATACCTTCGATCTTGCACGGTGAATCATCTCCCATCAAAACTTCTCCACAGCTTCTTTCCTCATATGTGTCGAACCATTCTTTGTTAGCACACATATGGAACGAACAACCGGTATCCAAAATCCAATGTTGGAAAGCATTGGAGCTTGATGTTACCGCAAAGAGTTCTCCGTCACTTTCATCCGAAGTAACCACACTGGCTGAACTTGAATTCCTTGCCATCGCCTTTGCTTTCCTTTCTTGCCATATCTTGCAATTCTTTTTCCAGTGGTCAGTAGCACCACATGTAAAGCAACCCTTGTTCTCTTTTTCTTTTCCCTTGGATTTTGATCTACCTCTGTTGCCAGATTTATCATGTCTGCTCTGCGACCGACCCCTCTTTTTACCTTTGGCATATAGACCATGTGCTTGAGAGCCTTCGGTATTTTCATCCATCTTGACATAAGATTGGATAGCTTCCATAACCTCATCCAGCTTTAGACTTTCCTTACCAAACATGATTGTGGTCCTGAAGTGCTTAAACGAAGGCGGTAGAGATCTCAATAGTAAAAACGCCTTGTCTTCATCATCATACTTCACATCCACCTTTAATAAATTGGCAACACAATTCTGAAATCTGCTCAAATGATCTTGCAGATTACCACCTTCTTCCATCCGAAGATTAAGAAGTTCATCTTTCAAGAAAAGTTTGTTGGATAAAGTTTTACCCCTGTAAACTTTCTCGAGCTTATCCCATGTCTCTTTAGTGTTCATATCCTCGTCGACATTAAGCATCACATTGTCGGCAAGATGTAGCTCAATTGAGCTCTTCGCCTTTACGTCCATTCGCTTCCACTGAGCATCTGTAATTTCCATCGGCTTCTTCTCCACTCCGAGAATAGCATGCTGTAGATCTTGTTGAATCAAGACGTTCTTCATCTTCCTCTGCCATAACGTGAAGTTACCCTTCCCATCAAAATTCTCGATTATGATGGGCTTCACATCATTGATCTTATCACCCGCCATCTCAAAAACACTATGACCAAGCTCTGATACCAATTTGTTGATTTTAACCTCCCTTATTGATCGTGTTTTCTCGATAGACTATGGTAATAAACTTATAGGATAATGACATGCGAATATGCGGAATAAAGTATGAACAATAAAGAAAACACACCACACACAAACACAAGAATTTACCGAGGTTCGGCTAACTTTGCCTACGTCCTCGTGTGATCTCTCTTGAGAAATCACTAGCACTATGAAGAAAAACGCTTGGTTACAAGATACTTATTGAAACCCCTTAGCTAAT
This sequence comes from Acer saccharum, assembly GCA_030490815.1. Classification (NCBI taxonomy): domain Eukaryota; kingdom Viridiplantae; phylum Streptophyta; class Magnoliopsida; order Sapindales; family Sapindaceae; genus Acer; species Acer saccharum. The sequence goes on from CM059866.1 coordinate 27,146,981, forward strand.
TCCCCAAAACCTTGCTAGAACCTCTCTATCACTCTTGCTCTCTACCCTTTGTATGCTTGCTGTTTTTCTGTGTTAAAAATAAGCTCCCAACAGCCCTATTTATAGATATAGGACTTGGGTTACATTCCTTGCTAGAATAGGACTCCTAAATCCTTTTAGAATAAGAAAAGCTAGCTTATTTCCTAATCCTAGTTGATTTGGGACTCTTGAGAAAATATAATTTCCTAATCCCAATAGGAAATTATGTACACACTTTATTTTCTCCTAATCCAAATAGGATTCCTTCTTAAGCCTTGACTTGGGTTTTGATGAGCCAAAAAACACAACACTGGCATTTAAGATTAGGACACCCAAGTTTTGCTTCTTTAAAACACTTGTTTATGACTTTATTTCAAAATTCATCTCTTCTCAATTTCATTTCTAAAAGTAATCACAAGCCTTATGCCTCCAAACCCTACAGGGCTTCAACGCCCTTCTATTTAATACATAATAATGTTTAGGGGCCATCTAAAATTCCTACTCTAAATGGAAAACATTGGTTTGTCACTTTTATTGATGATCACACTAGATTGTGTTGGCTATATTTGATGAACTTCAAATCTGAAGTTGAAAACCTATTTCAAGAGTTTTATACTCTAGTTAAAACTCAATTTCACACTAAAATCAGTATTTTAAGAAGTGATAATGGCACAGAATATTTTAACCAATATCTTGGGAATTTTTTAAAACAAAAAAGAGTTCAACATCAATCTACGTGTCACCATACACCCCAACAAAATAGGGTTGCGAAAAGAAAAAAAACCACCATTTTTTAGAAGAGAGTCGGGCTCTCATGCTTTCAATGCATGTCCCCAAATATCTGTGGGGGGGGCGCTGTTCTAACGGCTGCATACCTCATTAATAGGGTACTCTCACATATCTTAAATCATAAGACACCTCTACATTGTCTTAAATAATTTTTCCTTAATAATAGATTAAGTTCTAATCTTCTCCTTAAAGATTTTGGCAGCACTATTTTTATGCATATACTGGACTTACTTCAGTCTAAACTTGATGCTGGAGCCAAAAAAAATACGTTTTCATTGGCTATCCTCCTAATAAAAAGGGGCATAAGTGTTTTAATCCTCTCACCCAAAAAAACCCATATCAGTATGGATGTCTCTTTTTGAACAAAAACCTTTTTTTCTCTAAAACTCATCTTCAAGGGGGAATGGAAATAAAGATGAGTTTGAACATTTTTTGGACACTAATCCAGTTTTGGAAACTAATAATAATTCAGTTTTACCAAATCCTTTCTTTCCTAATAATTGTCCAAATTTTTCTCATAAAGAGTTTGTTTTAGAAAAGGAAAAAGGGGTTAATTACCAACAATTAGGGGCTGACAGGGTGTCAAATCTTATTGATTCTAGTCCAGGGGGGAGAGACATTACATGATGAGAATCCAAATTAGGATAATCATCCTACAACAAAGTTACTGATTTATACTAGACGAAAGTCTCATGCTAATAGAGAACAACCTCTTCTGGTACAAGTCTAGTCAGCATTCCCAAGGTCCGATCCTAATCCTCTTCCGGATAAGCATAAACCAGGTAATACTTTCGATTCTCAACCTGTCTCTACTACTTAACTTGTCTCTGTCACTCATCTTCCTTTTGCTTCCCAACCTATTGAAAATTCTACGAACTATAATAGTTTTACTAATCTTGACATTCTCATAGTCAATAGGAAAGGTATTCGGAAGTGTACCACACATCCTATAGTCAAATACCTATCCTATCACAGATTATCTAAAAATTACAAAGCTTTTACTTCAAAAATATCCCACCTATTCATCCCTAGGAACATACAAGAAACCCTAGGACACCTAAACTGGAAAGCAGCTGTTATGGAAGAGATGAATGCACTAGCCAAAAATAAAACACGAGTTGTTGACGTGTTACCAAAAAGGAAGAAAACTATGGGATATAAGTGGGTTTTCACAAATAAATGCATAGCTGATAGGTCCTTAGAAAGACACAAAGCTCGCTTTGTTGCCAATGGGTTTCACTCAAACCTATGGCCTTGATTACTAGGAGACCTTTGCGCCCATAGCCAAGATCAACACCATCTGAATCCTTCTATCCATGGCAATAAATCTAAGTTGGTCCTTACACCAGCTAGATATAAAAATTGCTTTTTTGAACGATAATCTAGAAGAAGAGGTATTCATGGACCCTCCACTTGGGTTTAAGGGAGAATTCGGGAATGGTAAAGTGTGTAGGTTGGTGAAATCCTTGTATGGATTGAAGCAGTCACTTAAAGCCTGGTTTGAGAAGTTTGGAAAGGTTGTGAAAAAATTCGAGTACAGCCAAAGCCAAGGGAATCATACACTCTTCTTTAAACATTCGAGTGGAGGAAAGAAGGCTATTCTAATTGTCTATGTAGATGACATCATCATGACCGAAGCATTTTATCAGACATTTTATCCTAATAGGGTTTTGATTTGAGGAAAAACTTGAATGATAGAGAGATTGAGGAATTGTCTTCTCTTCTCTCTTTGTTGGACAGCGTCTCTTTAAATATGGGAGGCGAAGATAAGAGGGCATATTGTATGGATTCCAAGGGAATATTCTCTTGTAAGTCTTTCTTTGAGTGGTTGGTGAATGATGAATCTCATCCATTGTTTGACTATGCTAATGTAGTGATGGGGACATCTCGGAAGCCATCGACAGTAAACCTTGGTAGGTTTACCGCAGAAGGGCCAAGGGTCATAAAGCCTAAACAGTCGAGTCCCTTTGGCTGAATTAGGGGCCCACTGAATGAAATTCCAAGGAGCAGCAATTGAGTTTAAAAGAAGTTTCCTATTTAGTTTAGTTTTCCTAGTTTGTTTAGAAGTCCTATTTTGAGTAGTAGAAGTTTTTTATTTGTTTTCCTAGTTAGTTTTTGCTTTCCTATTTAGTTTCCCTCTCCTACTTTATAGGATTGAGTTCTTATAAATAGGTGGCTTTCATTGTTTTTTGAGGCAGTGTGTTATTAATAAAGAAACGTTTTAAGAAATCCTGTAAGAGGAAATCAAGTTTAGTGAGAGGCCAAGAAAGCTGATTGGTTTGGAGTGAGTCCAATTAACCTGAACGAATTTATTGTTTACTTTGAGCCAAATTTTTTTTTTTTTTTTTTTGCAGCTTTCTCTTTCTTTAGTTCCTAGTAAAACCCTAGCAAGCGTTTTACATCAAATTGGTATCTGAGCAAGGTTTGGGACGTTTTCTTCTTTTCGGTTCATTCGAATTCAAAACAATGGATAGTAGAAAAGAGCAAACTTTGACGGTTGAAGAACTGTCCAAGTAATTGTCAACCATGCAGACTGACTTCATTCATGGCAGACACTGGAACTGCTCAGCGAAATCTACAGGAATCTATGGAGGCTCTAGTTCGACCTTATCCTTTGCGACTTAATCTGCCCCGCAAGGCAACAGGGAATGAAACACCCACTAGGGTATATGATGAGACAGCTAGGTTGGAAGCCTGCAGCGACTATGACAGTGAGTGGCCCCCGATTCCGAGAATACGGGTCGATGACAACGACCGAAGCAAAGGACCCCCGCGGTATGAGTATGATGCGAATGAAAAAGTAATGCGTTCAATCAAGGTTGATGCTCCCACATTCGACGGAGAGATGAATCCAAAGGCTTACTTAGACTGGGAAGCTACTATGGACAAGTTCTTTGCTTGGCATAACATGTCCGAAGAACGAAAGGTGCGGTTTGCTAAGATTAAGCTAGTCGACCAAGCCAACTTGTTTTGGGATAATTTAGAACAAGAATTGAAAGACATCGGAAGGGCACCGATTATACACTGGGTGGAGATGAAAGCCAGTTTAAAGCAAAAGTATGTCCCATTTAGCTATCATCAGCGACAATTAGATGAATGGCATCAATTAAGGCAAGCTAATATGACTGTGAATGAGTACATAGCAAAGTTCGAAGGCTATCTACAGCGCTGCAACGCTAAAGAAGATAGAGCCTTGACACTTTCACGTTTTCGATCTGGACTTCGAGCAGAAATATGAAGTGAATTGCTACCGCACAATATTGGATCCTTGGTAAGAGCTTATCAGTTGGCCCAGGAAATGGAGTACTACTTGAAATCCACACCCCCTAAGCGGTTGGATGTCCGCCAACCTACCGAGATTGCAGAATGGCGCCAGAATAACAACAACAACCGTGTGGAGCAGTCGCTATGCCGATCACTCACTGAGATCCCTCGAGCGGAAGATAAAGGTAAAGGTATACTGGAAGAATTACGTGATAGTGGGGGAATTAAATGTTACAAGTGTAAAGGGATGGGTCACTTTCTAACTCAATGCCCCACTAAGGAACCCATCAGAACATTAATAGTTGACACTAAGAATCCCGTAGTTGAGGGCACAGCAAAGTTTGAGGAGGACATATATGACCCGAATTTCGTTATTGAGCCGGAAGACTATAAGGACAGTATGGATATCAATGATGGAACCTGCCTAACAGTAATAAGGTGCCAACTAGCTCAACCGAGAACCAGTAAAGATTGGAGACGATCATCAATTTTCCATACATTTACCAAATGCGGGAATGCAGTCTTTAAAGTTTTGGTGGACAGAGAAAGCTGTATTAATGTAGTTTCAGCATAGACAGTTAACAAACTGGGACTCAAGCCAGTTAATCATCCTGAGCCCTACTGTGTGTCCTAGATTAACACGTCTTCCATACCAGTTACCCAACAGTGCCAGGTACCTATACAATTTTCTTTGTATCAAGAGAATGTGTGGTGTGATGTAGTACCAATGAATGCAGGGCACATACTACTAGGACACCATGGTTGTATGATCATAAGGTAACCACTTAGGGATGGGAGAACATCTGCATTTTTGAACACTTAGGGAGACAGAGTACCCTCAAACCACAACCTCCGTTAGTAAAAGCCGAGGCTGGATCCCCAGCAGACACCTCCCAACTGCAGAGAATGGAAAGAGGTCTTCATATTGTGGGATTTCAAGAATTCAAAAATAAAAAAAAAACTTAAAGGAAAGAGACAAATTGTATATTCTAGCAGTACGAGAGAAAAGTAGACAGGATGTAGCAAATCTCAATACACTTCCCAGGCTGTTCGACCACTAATAGCCCAGTATAGTGATGTGTTTTCCAGCTGACCTTCCAAAAGAACTACAACCACTTCATGACATTCAGCATGCCATAGATTTTGTACCTTAAGCAATCCTACCTAACCTACCGCATTACCGAACAAACCCCACAAAACAAACCTAACCTAGAGCTTCAAAAGCAGGTTAATGAACTATTAGATAAGGGATTCATTCGAAAAAGTCTAAGTCCTTGTGTTGTACCGGCCCTATTAACTCCAAAGAAAGATGGGTCCCTGAGGATGTGCGTGGATAGTCAAGCTATTAATAAAATAACCATAAAGTATCGGTTTCCAATACCAAGGTTGAATGATATGCTAGATCTGATGAATAGGGCTACAGTTTTTTCCAAGATTGATCTCAAGAATGGGTACCACCAGGTCAGAATAAGGCAAGGGGATGAATGGAAGACGGCATTCAAAACGCCCCTAGTACATTCATGAGAGTCATGACTGAGACACTATGACCATTCATGGGTAAATTCTTGGTGGTATATTTTGACTACATTCTCATTTACAGCCAATCCATTAAGCAACACTTGGGGCATTTACAGCAAGCTTGTGAAACACTAAGGCGGGAGAAACTGTTTGCAAACTTCAAAAAGCGTCTTCTTGACCGATTAGGTGATTTTTCTTGGTTTCGTAGTCTCAGCAGAAGGGGTAAAAGCCGACCCAGAAAAGATCAGGGTGATTGTTGACTGGCACGAACCCCGTAACATACATGAGGCTCGAAGTTTCCATGGGTTGGCCACATTCTACCGCCGATTCATTAAGTTGTTTAGCACAGTAATGGCTCCAATCACAAACTGTATTAGAAAAGGGGAATTTCAGTGGACCCCAGCAGCAACCAAAGCCTTTAATCGAATCAAGACTTGCATGACAGAGGCCTCGGTAATGCAACTTCCAAATTTTCAAAAACCTTTTGAGGTCGCATGTGATGCATCCGGAATAGGGATATGAGGAGTTTTAAGTCAGGAAAGGCACCCGGTAGCATATTTCAGTGAGAAATTGAATGAAGCCAAGCAAAGGTACTTGACTTATGACAAGGAATTTTATGCCGTAATCCAAGCATTGCGGTATTGGCGACATTATCTCCTCCATCAAGAGTGTGTGTTGTTTTCTGATCATAAGGCTCTAAAATATGTGAACATGGAAAAAAAAAAAAAAAAAAAACCTCAACGATCGGCATGCCAAGTGGCTGAGTTTCTTCAAAAATATTCTTTCGTGTTAAAACATAAAGCCGGGGTTGAAAACAAGCCAGCCAACGCCCTTAGTCGACAAATGAATTTATTGGCAGCTATGAAGATATAAGTTAAGGGGTTTAAGAAACTAAAGGAAGACTATGAAGGCTGCCCAGATTTTGGACGGATTTATGATGAGTTGAAGGCCGAAGTGGACCACGCCACGATTGCCAAGATAGATGCTAGCAGCAGCCATGATTTCCGGCTGCGGGAAGGGTTCCTATTCCGCGGCAGTTGGCTGTGTATTCCACGGACCTCAGTCTATGGGTTCTTTATCTTAGAGTTCCACACAGGTGGCATTGCAGGGAACTTTGGCCGAAATAAAACAATCGAATTGGTCAACCACCGTTTCTATTGGCTAAGCCTTAAGAGGGATGTGATTCAGGTAACTGAGAGGTGTCACACTTGTCAGCTAGCCAAGTATCTTAAGCAAAACACGGGACTTTATAAACCCTTACCTGTACCACACACCCCATGGCAAGAGGTTAGCATGGATTTTATTCTCGGATTACCAACCACCCCTAGCAAGCGTTTTACATCATGTAGTTTGTAAGTCAAAGGTTCCTAACAAAATCAAATTTTTAAGATGGTTGATAGCTCATGAAAAAGTTAATACTTATGATATTATTCAAAAGAGATTCCTTAATCTCTGTTTTCTCCCCTCTTGGTGTGTTATATGACAGAATTTTAAAGAAAACTTGAATCATCTTTTTTCTCCATTGTCTGATGTCTATAAAGTTATGGAGTAAACTGTTTTCAATTGGGGGGGCTGAAATGGGCTGCTCCTTGGTATGTGGTGTGTTTCTTTTTAGGAGATTTTAAAGCTTTTAAGGTAGAAAGAAAGCTATGATTCTATGGTATTGTGGAATTTTTGCTGTTTTATGGGTTATTTGGTTTGAGAGGAAAAGAGATTTTTCAAAAAGCTAAAGAGGAGGATAATTTTTTATAGGATAAAACTTATTATTTAGCTTCTCTATGGGTATACATCTCTTAGGAATTTAGAGATTCTCTATTTTTCATTATGTTCGATTGGAAGGCTGTTGTTTTTTTGATTGAGTTCACTGCAATTTCTATTTTTGTTTACTTTGTTGTTTTGGGTGGACTACTAGTTTACTAATGTACTTTCTTCTTTTTTGAATTAAGTTTCTGTTTCCTATAAAAAGAAATATAAATAAAAGAAAATACCTCCCTCTCATAACTACCCTACAACTATACAAGTCTTGTATATTAGCTAAACATTTATTTTATAGGTCAACCTCATAAATTACATCCTCAGAAGGAGTTGATTGCAAGCTAAGGCTCTATCCATCTTAAGATTGCCATGTATTTTTTGTAATTGAAGCTTCTCCATTAAAAAGTATTGATTTTCAAACTGTGAATTAATATGCTAGAACATCTATAACAGAGCGAGAGAAACTTTAGTTGAAAAGAAGACACAAAACCTCGTAGTTACATACCAAAGATCTCTCTGTGGCAGCCGTATTTGCTGATGTGCTTCCTCCATCAACCGCACGGCTAGCTGAAAATTGGGGAAATCAAGGTAAGATCATCTCATCGGAAGAAAAAGGAGCAAATCCAGGGAACATTAATTGCTTGCACCTGTAGAGTCTCCAACTGAAACTTGCTTCATAATGCTAAGAATATTCTCCTGTTGAGAACATGGCAAAAAAACCAAAGAAATTGTTAACCGTAACAAGAATGCATGAAGATAACAGAAATATCACAAACCCATACCCTTTGAAGAATATTTGATTGCAAAACAGAATGCAACATTGGAAAAAGAGAGCCAGAAAGAGTTGTTGGCATGGCATCTGATGGTGGTACAGAAATAGTAGGATGTTGGGTAAGCACCTACATAACCCATAAATTGCGATGAGACAATCATTAATGTAAATGCACTCATGAATTTTTATATCTATGGTGTGAATGTCATAAGTCAAATAAATGCCCTGGCATTATAGAATTATCAATTGTAGCAAATGTCAAATAGAACATTTCTTGGCAACTTTAATCACTTATAGGATTATTAAATTTGTATTATTGGATGTCAAATGAAAAATGAAATTCATAATCCAAGAAAAAAGGGATCATGTCTCAATAAGATTTCATTGTCAAATGCTAGACTTGCAATGTAAAACAGCCTATGTCGAGAAAAGGTTCACATGTAAGTTGTGTTTTCTATCTAAGCCTAAATCTTGATTGTGCATTCCCTTTGAACAATCAAAAATCAAGGTCTTTCACACATCGAGTTAATCACAAAAGGAACATAATAACTGCAGGAAGACTGTAATAAGAAAGAGTTATACACAGAGTAGAAAGACAATATGATACATATATTGCTTGCACTCAAACCTAAGAAGAATAATGAAAGGTAGGTTTTGAGAAAAACTTAACTTAAAAGAACAATACCAGGCAAGCTCCTAATCCTAAGGAGTGTATAAGAGAAAAATGCTCAGACACTTCTTTTTATCACAAGGAAGCTTGGACACAATTGTATGTTTTATCTGTGTAATCCAGGTCATGAAAAAGATTTATTTTATTTTATTTTCTAGAAAAAAAAGGTGACAAAAGGCACTAAAATATGGCAGCAAGACAATTGCCCTGAAAAATTTCTAGGCAAACCCTTTCAAGGATTTCTTTTGTATTATTTAACATAAAATCTTAAATCCGTGTCTCCATACTCCTTTCTCTAAATAAGAAGTAGGTCAAAATGATAAAATAAAAAGGTAGCTTTACTCATCAGAAAGCACCAAGCTTAAGATATAGCAATACAAGGTACCTGGAAACAGCTTCAAATAAAATAAAGATTCCAATTATTAACATTTAAGGCAAGGAGAAATACTTACTAAATCACTTTCAGAACATTATGTTTGATAAAAGCAATTGACTAGCATGTCATCCAATAAGTTATTAGTAGCAATTTAGAACTTCTCCACAGGTCCATAACTCCATATATATGTTCTATGGAGAGAAGGCCCAGCTTATATATTTATTGACAACTTCTCTTAAAGTGCAAGTCAACTAACTATTGATAGAGCTCTCAAAAAGCTAAGCCAAAGGCACTTCGGCACATATGTGCTAACCTCAGAACTACCAACCTGCATGCTGTGACTCTTCTGTAGCATAGGAGTTGTGACAACCTGAAAAAGAGAAGATGAATTCATATCCAGTCTGAAAAGACCAAAGGAACATCAGAAGCAGAATGTTAAGTCACCTTTTCCATATACACGTTTTCAGATGTAACCTTAAAACGTCCCCTTTGCTGAATAACTGGTGGCTTTACTTTTTCTTCAGGTTCCTCGCTGTTTGCTGCCACAAAAGTACTTAAAATAAATAGGAAAGTAGAAATGGCCTTCAATGTTTAAAAATGCGCGAGGCAGTTCTGTCCGCGATCATCTCAATTCGAAAAAGATAAATATTGCACACACACACACACACACACAAAAAAAAAAATGAAAATCACCCATAATCAACATTAATAACATAAAATAAACATCCCAAAAAAAAAGATATTTAGCGGCTCCAAATATGGATACTTAGGGTTTGATGTTAGGGTTTTAAAACACTTTATACTTGGTTTTTTTTTTTTTTAAACAAAAAAAACAAAAAAACAAATAAATTTGGCAGACTGCCTTGGCCAGACTGGGTGGCCTCAAGGCCCTATTCGCAATGAGGCTGCACCAACCCATCCTCGTCGGCCCAACTCTGCCGCTTCAAAGCCTTATTCGCCTTGAGGCAGCATTGACCCATTGCAGGATTGAGGCAGCCGACTCAAGATGCTTAGGCCATTGAGGCGGCGGCCTCATTTGAATTTTTAAACAATGATTTGCCTAAAAAGATCAAGGCAGTAAAATCATTACAGTACCTACTAATTTTGGATCTTTTCACATGAAAGGAAGCTGAAAAAAATGAAAAAAATGAGCACTTGCCTGATGATTTAGACACTTTTGACAGCATTTCAGGAAGTGCATCATCTCCAGAAGACGAAGCTGCAGCTGCATTGCAACATGAATTGCTTTGATGCTGATTTGGCAACTTATCGCTGAAAATTCCAAACATATAAGCGCGGACTTTAAACAAGTATACATAGTGACAAATAACAGAAATGACAATAAAAAGATTAAATGGAAAAAAGAAAAAAAGAAATTAGATGGACTAATGTGATTTTAATAATTTTAATCAAAATTCAAAAGTTACAATAATTATTCGGATCCTGGTTTAAATAGAAAAATACAACCGATTCCACTAGGACTCAGGATTCCAAATTTGACTAAAACAAGAAAATCTAAAACTTTACCCAAAAAGTAAATTTGAGTTATTGCCAAAAACTATAAAAAAATAAAATAAATAAAAAATAAATAATAAATAAAAATCCTAAACAAACCTTGCTGAATACGAAAATTCTTACTAAAAGATATTTGGATTTGAAAATACTGCCTACAAGGGAAAAAGCTAAAAACGGAAAGGCAAAACAGCCGTTTTTGGGAAAACTACAATGTTTGTAAGGCCTGTCAATACAATTCCAATTATATATTATGGGCCAAGAACAGACATTGTTTGCCCCTCCGAATGAGCTCCCAAAGCATCCTACATCAGACACTATGTTTGACAAGAGGAAGGAAAAGGTAAGGAAAAGAAAAGGAAGGAATGACTCATATTCCTTCCATTTAGTTTATTAGGATATAAGTTAAGGGAAAGAAGATGGTTTCATTTTCCACTATTTATTGTTCACTAAGGAGAGTAGTAGAGAACCGTTATGCGTTTACCGTCATAACTTACGTGTTTAAGTTTCATATCTTCATCCATGTTTGTATATATTTATAAGACAAAGATAGAAATTTAGATTGACTATTTCAACTTAAGGAGCCTCATTCATTCCATTTCTCCTGTTGATTATAAGAAAATTAAAACAAAATAAAAAACAGGATTCCAAAGGTCCGCCATACCTTCCTATTTCCTTCCCTTATATATTTCCTAACAGGATTCCATTAACCACATATATGTCTCAACAACTATTTACCTTTTCTTTTACCATTTAATGTCACCATCTACAAAATGTGATGTTTCTATAGACTATGTATTAACTTATCTTCACACCTTCTTCCAAGGTTTTGATGGTTTTATAGTTTTATTTATTTAGTCTGCCACAAAGCAGTATTCTAAAAGGAGCTAGGCACTAGTAGGGCAGTGGCCCGGCGCCTAGCGCCTAGGCAGGGCCTAGAACATTCCTCGGCGGCCCTTGCTGATTGGAGAAGTTGTGGAGAATGTTGATGGAATAGGGAGAACCGGGAACAAAAGAGAAGAAAATAGAAATTTTATGTTTTTTTTGATGAATCCAAAAAGATGTTTTAGGATTCATTAAATGAAACTCCAAAATGACGTCATTTTGGGCCTTCTTTTTTCAAAAAAAAAAAAAAAAAAACAACCGCCTAGGTCGCCTAGGCAGTGCCTGGCGCCAATTAGGTCTTTCCATTTTTCTTCTGTTGATTATAGAAAAACAGGATTCCAAAGGTACGCCGTACCTTCCTCTTTCCTTCTGTTATATATTTCCTAACAGGATTCCATTAACCACATGTCTCAACAACTATTTACCTTTTCTTTTACCATTTAATGTCACCATCTACAAACTGTGATGTTTCTATAGACCGTGTATTAACTTATCTTTGCACCTTCTTCCTAGGTTTTGATGGTTTTATAGTTTTATTTAAGACTAACCATAAAGCAATGTTCAAAAAGGTGTTAGGCGCTAGTCGGGCGGTGGCCCGGGGCCTAGCGCCTAGGCAGCACTTAGGAAATTCCTCAGTGGCCCTTGCTGGTTGGAGGAGATGTAGAGAATGTCGCTGGAACACAGAACTGGAAACAGAAGAGAAGATAAAAGAAATTTTGTGTTTTGTTTAATGAATCCCAAAACGACGTTGTTTTAGGATTCATTAAATGAAACCCTAAAATGACATCGTTTTTGGTCCATTTTTTTCAACAACAAAAAAAAAACCACCTAGGCGACCATCGCCGCGTTGGCTCCACCTAGGTCGTCTAGCGCCAATTAGGTATTTCTATTTCTCTTCTGTTGATTATAGAAGAACAGGATTCCAAAGGTATGCCGTACCTTCCTCTTTCCTCCCTTATATGTTTCCTAACAGGATTCCATTAACCACACATGTCTCAACAACTATTTACCTTTGCTTTTACCATTAAATGTCACCATCCACAAAATGTGATGTTTCTATAGAATATGTCTTAACTTATCTTCGCACTTTCTTCCTGGGCTTTGATGGTTTTATAATTTTATTTATTTAGTCCACCATAAAGCAGTATTCTAAAAGACGCTAGGAGCTAGTCGGGCGGTGGCCCGACGCCTAGAAAATTCCTTGGCAGCCCTTGCTGGTTGGAGGAGTTGTGGAGAATGTCAATAGAACAGAGAACTTGGAACATAAGAGGAAAAAAAAAAAATCATGTTTTGTTTAGTGAATCCCAAAACGTCATTTTGGGATTCATTAAACAAAACTCCTAAATGACGTCGTTTTGGTTTTCATTAAACAAAACCCCAAAATGACGTCGTTTAAGTCCTTTTATTTCACAAAGAAAAAAAAAATACAATCTCCGTGTTGAATCCGCCTAGGGCGCCTAAGCAGCGCCTAACGTCAATTAGGCACCCGACCGCCTAGGCTCGCCGATTAGAGTCTAATCGACATGGCCGGTGGCTGCCAAACGACTAGGCAGCTGCCTAGACCGTTTTCAAAACACTGCCATAAAGTTTATATCATAATATGTAATATTTACACCTGATTGATATTACTACTTATATATAGCATGCATGCACATAACTTTAATTTGTTAATCCAAATTTTCCTTTTCCAGCAATAATCAAGTAACTAATGTAAATAAAACATTTTATGATCCATTCATCAGAGGTTTTCAAATTTATTTTGTCCTTAAAAAGAGGAGATCAAAATTCCCAATGAATGAAGAGAAGAAAAAAGAAATTTCATGTTTTGTTTAAAGAATCTCAAAACAACATCGTTTTGGGATTCATTAAACAAAACCTTCAAATAACGTCGTTTTGGGATTCATTAAACAAAACCACAAAATGACATTGCTTTGGGCCCCTTTTAAAAATAAAAAAAATAAACAACCGCCTAGGCAGCCATCGCTGCATGGGCTCTGCCTAGGGCACCTGGCGTCGATTAGGCACTCGGCCGCCAGGGCTTGCCAATGAGGGTCTAATCGGTAGGCCGGTGGCCGCCAAAGGACTAGGTAGCCTTGACCGTTTTTAGAACACTACCATAAAGCTTATATCATAATATTTAATATTTACACCTGATTGATATTACTACTTATACAGCATGCATGCACATAACTTTAAATTGTTAATCCGAATTTTGCTTTTCCAGCAATAATCAAGTAACTTCTGTAAATAAAACGTTTTATGATCCATTCATTGGAGGTTTTCAAATTTATTTTGTCCTTAAAAAGAGAAGAGATCAATCGATAAGAGATCAAAATGGGATACTTGGGATAAGAAAAAATAGTTGCTCTTCCTATTTACATGAAGTCGAAATTTATTTTATTAAAGATGATAATATCCTTTTAACGTTTTTTACATTCACATGTTAAAAAGTGAAATTGATGTTTTCTATAATTTGGTTAAAAAAAATTAAAAGCCCTAACAGAAACATTTTTTGTCTGTTTTTTAAACTTTAAAATAGAAAATATGCTTTACTTCAAAATATATATATATATATATAGAAAATATGTTTTAAAAGCTTTATCAAACGTGCCATTAGCTTTTTACCAGCTCCTAAGCAATGAAGAACGACATGACAACCACTAGCCAATTCAAAGACAGTTTCAAAGTTAAAATAAAATATGTAGATTAAGTGGTAAACCTCTCTCTATTAATCTGAGCAATAGCACTTTCTGATAGCAAGGTGTCACCCAATGAATCTCCATTTCTTTGATTAGGAGCAGCAATACCCTCCATATTTTTGCTACTAATCTCGAAAGAAGGCTTTTCATCCACATTATCTTGATTATGGTCAACAGGACGGGGTGAAGGATTCCGTGAAGCTTGCAACTCATAACATGGGCTTGCAAGGCTTGAATCATCATCAAATCTGTCTCTGAAAAATAAATCATCATTTTAATCAGATTACATAATGAAGACTTAGCCTTGATAAAGGACTTGATATGGACTATTATATGAAAAGATCGTCTTAAATTTCTCCAGGCACAAGCATTGCACTCTTATATTCTATTAATCTTCTGTAGGTGAATCAACAATGAGAAAACCTTAAAATACAAAATTGCAATATATTATCAGTTTAACTGTAAGGTGCGGATCTTAAAAGACATACTTGTTAATACTTATTGTCAAGTCAACTAATGGAGGACAAGCCTGTTTACTCTGCATCATATTATTATCTTCCTGTGAAATTTCTGATTGTTAGAAACTATAAAAGACCTATAGAACAGATTGAACGTTATAAAGACATAAAAATAAATGAAACCTATCCCCCCAGTGCAGAGTACAAAGCAAGAATACTGAAATACCGTATCAGCAACTAGGCAATCAAATTGTTTTTCTTGCATGTCAAGCCCAGACAAAAAGTTTGAGCTCCCGCCTTGACTATTATCAGATATAAGGTCCTCATCCTGGATCTGATTGAAAGAGCATTAATATTATACATTCCATAATAACAATATGAGAGCCGGAACATTTTCACAAAGGAAAGAAATAAACCATTGCTATATACCAAGGAAGCCTGAGCCTTCACATCTTCAAGATTGAAGTTCCAACCACTAATCCCTCGTTTATATTCATTCTACATACAATCATAAGAAGGTGTTAGAGACAGCTATTTATGACATTTAAAGCTAACAAGTGAAGAGAGAAAGCTTGTTTGGAAGAAAAGTGTTGCATCCATCAGCAGAAAAACACTCTTGACTGCATCCATAGACCATATATATCTACTTATCACCGATTTCAAATAATATCATTACACTGAAAACACTAGGTTCTAATTCCCAGACCTTAACATGATAAGTATAAGAAATAATACAGATCTATAGCCTAAGAATATGTAGAACAAAAGTAAAGCTCAAAAGAGGATAAGAAGTTAAAAGCATATAGATTAAAGCAACAAGAAGTTACATAAATAGGACTTGATAACTCTTAAGGCAGATGAAGAGCAGCTCAGTGAATTTTGAGCTATTATTCTAATTTAAACACTTAAGTAAATTACTAGAACTAAAGAAGTCTAAATCTCAATCTACTTCTCCTCATCCATCCTAATATTTCTACAGTAATTTTACTCATATATAATAACATTGCACCCTTCATGAAATCAAATAACCAATGTATCACTTCCTCAATCACCCTATCATTAAGAGGCCAAATAATATAGCATATTTTAATTGTACAAACACACTTCTAAATCCAATATGTCAAAAACATGCTCAATTTGTTAGACATGCATTCATCAAAACTCTTATCAGATGATGGATTAAGTACTTTCCAAGTAACTTTGCTGCTAATTTTAACTGAATTATATCAGACATTTGGATTTTGTAGGAAAACACCAAAAAATAAATAATATCAAGGCAAGCAACAATCCAAATACAGTTTAAGTGTTTTCATTTTGTTTGAAAAAGAGATATCAAAAAACAAGGCCGGGACCAATCCTTAGGCAAGCCATTTTCTGCCATATATTTGGCTAGCTCTTGGCTTGAGGCGTGAACTCAAGTTCAGTTGTAACTCATGCAATTTATCTCAGCGGTTAGAACCGTTGTATTGTTAATACTTGTACAGAATGACATACATTGTAATTTAGAACCAGAAGTGGCCTAAAAATGAAGGTTCAGTTCTTTGTCTAATAACACATCTCAAAAGGAGAAAACGTTCATTATTGAATACACTCAAAAGAAAAACCATTCATCATTGAATACACTCAAAAGAATAAGACATTCTTAACTTTCTTGTCATGTGTAGATCTACAGTTTTGTCCAATAACTCATGTCTTTTTTAAGAAATGACCTTCATATCCATGTTTAATTACTCATAGGAAATTAGGAATATAGATGATTAAGCATTTTTTCTTTCTATTTCTGTCATCAGATTTCAACTTTCCCTCATAATTGGTGAGTGTGTAAGCTAATGCTGTTGATGAAGTAAAAACATATATTGAATGGAAAATAATGCAATTGGATCTTAGGATGACTAGCAAGATGCAATCATATATTCATACGGTGATACAGAATATTGACCAAATGAAATTACAGCAGAATAGACAGTTCATCCGAATTCAGAGACGGAGTGAGAAAAAAAAATGTCAAAACAAGACAATCTTCATAGATAAATACAAACCTGTGATATCTCCTCCTTTTGCCCATCTGGCATTTTCTTCTGTGCAAGCATATCTTCTTCCTTTCTCTGTGGTTCCGAAAACACAATATAAGAACATTATACGCATAGAGATGCAGAAAACAGATAACTGTTACAAAGAAACATACACAGTTTGCAAACACGCTAACCTTTAATGCCTTAATACGATCACCAAGAGCAGGCAACCCCTCCAAAAGTGTTCGTGATATATAATCATTTGACCTTGCTTGCTTGAAAAAGGAATGCTTTAACAACTTCTTTGCCGAAGGCCTTTTTGAAGGATCTTTAACCAAGCAACTAGCAATCATCTGCTTAAAAGACTAAAGAAAAGAAAACATTTAAACACTTTGTGTGACATAATTACAACCAAAAAGTAATAGATATCTCAAAATTTTGAAGCATACCTTAGAAAACTTTCTATCTCTTTCATAATCAAGGCCAGGGGGAGCATTTTGCAAGGTCATAAGCAGTACCTATTAATATTAGATGTGCTTGAGGTTTTAAAATCCATTGCTCTCTACAGACAACACAAAAACAAAAAACAAAAACAAAAAGAAGCAGAAGCTAACAATAGCATTAGCATCATAAATATATACACCTTCATTGGAGGATACTTTGAAAAAGGAGCATGGCCATGGGCAAGCTCTAATGCTGTTATACCAAAGGACCAGATATCAGCCCTGCGAAGAAGAGTTAGACAAACATCAACATCATTCCATCCTACTCAGTATGAAGTGATGTTAATTTTTTGAGGAAACAAAAGACCGACTTGAAATCATAGCCATGTAACTGCTCCATAACCTCAGGTGCCATCCTACAAAACAGAGCAAAAGAACTTTTGATTATTACATGCAGAATAATAACAGTACATGATGAGCCATCAAGTCCTCATGCAAATGTTTCTGGTTTTAAAAATATACTCTTTACTACCATTCCTGATGCTTATGGTTTTAGACTTTAGGAATAGTGATTTCTACTTGAGGTATAAAATAGTCTTCCATTACAATTCCAATAAATTTACTTTATTTCCTTTTCTGGAACTGCAAGGATCCCAAAATATACAACACAGAAACACATGTCAACCAAGAACGACGCAAGGAACTTGATGGGATGAGTTTGAGCACTTAAAAATTCTTACCAGCAAGGTGTCCCCACAAATGTATTCCTCATACGCTGCCTATCACCAGAATCGAAAAGGCAAGCAGAAACACCAAAATCCCCTAACTTGATTGCTCCACGTGAATCAATCAGAATATTCCCAGCCTATTTGATACATACAGTAAGATAGCAAGACAAATGGCCAAACAAAATTATTTTGAATATAGAATATGAAATCTAAATGTCATCAGAATAAAAAAGAAACACAGAAAAATCAAAATTCTTTAGCCTAATTACACCATGTGCATCAATCGTCAGATTCCCAAGCCTAACAAATATTAACAAATATACAAAATGTAATTTACAATATTACACTTAATTAAGTTTGTGTGCAAACAAGGGCAGTTAGTAATACTGCAATATATCAGAAAATAAATACTCTGTTTATGCATGTAAAATTGTAGTATACCCTTGTTAATTTCTGTGACCTTACCTCTTAACCTAGGAAAAATAGTTCTTATAAATTTACCAAGCTGTATGTGTTTCTCCAAAGATTCCCAATTTATTTTCTGTTTTGTTGTCAAATAAATTTACTAGGAAACATATTATAATCCCTGTAATAATGCTTGAAAGAATGAAAGTAAAACAAAAAGGATTGTAAGTTAGTCAAAGTTGCCTAACAGTCGTATTTTACAGATAACCATTTACTGATGCAACTTGATTTCTGTTTGATTTGTGAAGGAATAAGACAGACATGATAATAAAAGAATCCAATCATAACATATGCATTGTAATGTCACTATCAGCTTCTCAAAACGAAGAATAAGCTTTTAAAATTCCGCTAGATGATATACTAATCAGAGGTGAAGATAAGACTAGAAATAAAGAGTTACTTTAAACTTTAGATATTATTTTTCTAATAGTAACGCAGATGTAAAATAATTTTTTATAAATTGGAGATTTCATACAAACACAAAGACATACAATATATTTTTTTGTGTAATGGAAAAGTAATTTATGCACAAAGTCACGACATTGAAGAAAAACTGTAGCAGTAGAAAGACTAAAAAGATGAGACAATTAACCACTGTGCAGATAATGCACTATACAAGTACATATTATTCTCAAGTTCTAGTAGAGAAAGCAAGTACTCACTTTGACATCTCGGTGTATGTGACCATGATGATGAAGATACTCTAAAGCCTTTAACACTTCACGAAGTACGGTTGCTATAACCAACTCCTCAAAACCATCAGGATATGCAGCCTTCAGTATGTGAAGACATGAACCCCCAGACATAAAAGGCATGACAACCCACAGATTATGGTCACTAACGAATGAACAATGCGATTTAAGCACATTTGGATGGTCAACCAAGATCATAGTCTGTGCTTCGCGAGAAACATTATTCTGTGGAAACAACATAACAACATATGAATATAAAGAATAATGTTCACATGAAAACAACGCTTCATTCAAACAACAGTTTTGATTGAAATTCATCATCATCATCATCATCAACAGGAAATTACGACCAGCCAGCTAAAATTTGAAATCATAGACATGGTGAAATGCTATCAATTTGGTTCACGAACTTAATCATCTTCAAACAACAGTTTATCGTAAATTCATCATCATCATCAACAACAGGCAATTACGACCAGTCAGCTAAAACTTGAAATCATAGAAATGGTGAAATGCCATCAATTTGGTTCACGGACTTAATCATTTCAATTATTTATTTTTTTTAATTTTGAATGAAAATCCAATCAATATCAATTGATCTAAAATGAGAAGAGAATTAGAAAATACCAGATCGCAGTTGTCACGCTCGAAATCAAGAATCTTGATCGCAACAATGTCGTTGAAAGGAATACACAGAGCGCGATGAACAGAGGCACTGACGCCCTGGCCTACCTCCTCGTAGAGAGTGTAATGCTCGGCTCCGATAGGGTACTTCTTCTTCTCCATCGTCGTAATTGTTATCTATTGATAATCGAAAAATCGAACAATAATTCGCGAGAAAATGGAAGGGAAGAGACGTACAAATACAATGAATGTGGTTGCGAAGACGAGAGTCACATGACAGAAAAAGACAAGTGAAACGGAAAATGATGAGTACACGAAGAAGAACAAGTTTGTTGTCTCCGCTTTCTCGTGAGCAAATTGAAAAACGCGAGACCGAGCCTCTCGGTTCGCCGTTCATTTGGGATGCCTCGACGTTTGTATCCAGAAATCCCGCCACTTGTTTTCATTCTTTGCATACTAATACTATTATGATTTTATTTTATTTTATTTTATTTTATTTTTTAACTCTAACACCAAAAAAGAAGAAGTGTTTATTTTTTTTTAGTCTCTACTCTCTACGCAGTTTTTTTTTTTTTAAATCCGACCACTAAATGGATCGGAAATCTGTCGGTACCTATCCAGATCAAGTTGTATATGCGCGCAGTTTGGATATCTACTTTGGTACCGAAGATATCTACTCCCATAACACCCAGCATGGATATCAACTTTGGTAACCAGGAGATATATACTCTCACAACAACAAACACTCTTACATGCGCGCGACCTGGTTATCTATTCCGATAATCGGGAGATATCTACTCCCACAACACCAAACTCGAGTCGTCCATGTGTGCGGCTTGGATATCTACTCCAATAAACGGGAGATATCTACTCCCACAACACCGAACTCAAACCATACATGCGTGCGGCCTGGATATCTACTCCGGTGACCGGGAGATATTCACTCCCACAACAACGAAGAGAAAACTCATGTGTAATAGGGATATATATATATTGACATAACATCGGGAAGAAAACTCCCAACATATGTTTATAATATGTATAGGGTAAGATTCGAACCCCTAACTTAAATATAAAAAGAGGTGCACATCTTACTAAGCAGGTATTTTATTATTTTTCATACTTGAAATTATTAAAAAAATATATAAAAAAACAAAAATAACTTGAAATTCCTCTACAAACTCTCAGGTTTTAAGAAAATCTTTTCAATAAATTTTAGAAAGATTCATAAAATATTTTGAATTTGTTAAAATAGAAAAACAACCCGATGTATTTTTTTTTAAGAAAAAAAAAAAACACAACACCAATCAAGTCGAGGGATTGTCAAAGCAGACTTCAATTGGGATCAACCGCTACAATCATCCGCAACTCCCATGTTATAACAACCTAACCTTTTATTATACTATAAGTTATGGTAGGTTTTAATGAAATTATTAAATTATAAATCTCCACTGATGTTCAAAAATTATAAAGGATGATGCAGCCTAATATAGCTTGCTGACAAAAGGCGCCCAGACACTTTACCGAAAGAACTTTATAAACGACGATGGGTCTTTTATCTAATAAATATGGAAACTCCAAAGTTGTTGTTTTCGATTGTTATTTTTTATCAATTTTCCTTTTATCAAAATCATTTTCTTAGATTAAAAAATAAATAAATAAAATGAAAGATTTTCAATAAATTGAAAAAAAAAAAAAAAAAAAAAAACTAACAAACAAACATAAAACTTTACTCGAGGGCAATGATAATTTTATTTTATGAATTTGTAAATAAAATAAACCCATACTTTTTTTTTGAAGTATTACAAAAATAAATCCATATTATTATTTAAATAGGTTGTAAGGTCATTATATTTTGATTGGCTTATTTCGTTGACAAACCGCATTTAGTGATGGTTTTGTAATGGGTAGCTTAGGTCCTCGATGGTAAACTTCCAAACATCTCCGTGTCTTCAAGAGCAAGAGCGAAAGGTAAATCACTTGATTTGATTCTTGAAGAGATTAGGGTGCACACACACACTTTATGCATTTGTACCTCACTGTTTTATGTATGCATTCCTCTCACACCCATCACACATGCACTTCATTCTTAGACTTAAGTGTAGATTTTGTGTGATGTAATTCGTTTCCCAATGAGTGATCAGAAATGTTCACGTATGCACGATGGTGTGCTTGTCTTAGTGCGATGAGTGACCAGTTGAAAAGGTCTCTTATTCTTCTCTTGGTTTGGTCTTTGGTCATATGGTCTTATATCATGAGTTTCGGTCATTTTGTTTTTGTTCATATTTGACCTTTGGTCACTCTAATGACCATAACTCTTTCTACAGACATTGAAATGTTATTCCATAAATTGCAATATAAACTAGACATCCATACCTTTCCAACGATATATTATACGAAAGGTTTCAATATCGTTTGGTTATGTTTCGAGTCGCTCGAATCTGGAGCAGTTGTGCTGTTGGTTTGCTCACAAGAGAAAACCGCTCTCATGACAGCTGTGGCTTTCAGAGCGTTTGTCAGAGCAGTCCACTGATAGTGGACACCGCTATCAAGACCACTGTGAAAGCCACAGTGGTTCTCGCAGCGGTCTGGGCAGTTTTTTGAAGAAACAATGTCGTTTCACTTGGACCCTATATATTCATCATTATCTCTTCTTTTTCATTAAGCTCTTAACACACTAGAAACCCTAGAGAGACAAAGTGAGATTCTTGAGAAAGAAAGCTCAAAGATTTCTTTCTTTGACTCTCTAAACCCAAAACTCATCTTCTTCATGCATCATTGAACATCATTTGAGCATGGGTCTTCATTGTTTCATGACTAGGTAAGTTAGAACTTCATTGAATATCATTTAATGTTCTTTTTACTCTAGATTAGGTATTTATTGCATGATTAAACATCTAGACTCTATTTATTGCATATATTATGAGTCTTGATAACATGATTGGGTTTGTATTTTGATAGCTTAATTGATTAGGTCATTTTTGCCTAAATAGTTAAGTCATAAACATTCTTGTGTGATTTATTGATGACTAAATTAATAGATTGTCTTTTAATCAACT
The DNA here is from genome assembly GCA_030490815.1 of Acer saccharum. NCBI lineage: Eukaryota > Viridiplantae > Streptophyta > Magnoliopsida > Sapindales > Sapindaceae > Acer > Acer saccharum. The sequence continues at coordinate 27,169,720 of CM059866.1, forward strand.
AGTTAAGCTTTTGAATGTTTATGTGTTGTTTGTTGACAATTAGGTTGATAGAATCTCTTTGCATCTAATTAAGTCATCATGTATGTATATGTAGGCTTGTTTGATAACTAAGATGTTAAATTGCATTATCTACATCTAGTTAAGCATAGTGTTTAGTCTAGCACTATTTGCATGTGTGCATCATTATTGCTATATTCACTTTGACTTTTAATTCTCTTAAATGTGTCAAAGTCTTGTGGCTTCTAAGTGAAGTTGTACAAGCATTGTACTAGCTCCTCTATAAAAGACATGCAGGTAGATTAGAAGGTGCTCACGCCAAGAGTAGTGGATCGTGGAGATCACTTGAGGGTGTAACCTTCTCTTCATATAGAGGTTGTCTAGGGTTGGTCTAGGTTCTCTATTAAAAGCCTACATGTAGTAGTGGTAGGTTAGTAACCGAGAATAGTTGAGGTCAGCCTAGGTTGTAAACATCATTACAAGTAGTAGATTCGAGGATCTAGTGTGGCTGGCTGAATAGCTCGTGGTTTTTCCTTGTTGAAGGTTTCCACGTAAAAATCAAGTGTTCTTTGATTTCCGCATTTTATACTTGGTTTTATTGTTTGTTGAATTGGGTTAATTGTGATTAATATTGACTAATCAAAAAATTGGTAATAATCGATTAACAACCCATTCACCCTACCACCCTCCCCCCCCTACGCGTAATATATATTTTCATAAGTTATTAAGTTTATATGTTTATGGGCATTTTTATGATGTGTAGATTTAAATAGGTCTAACATTTTGTCACATAACTTATTTTTTATTATAACGTACTAGGAATCTAGGATGCCTTGAATCTTTTGACCAAAGAGGTAAAACAATTCTCACATTGAGTCGGTTAATATTCAATGCAACCTTAATAAATTTCTTTTCACTTAATTAAATATTGCAAAAATATATACTTTCACATTTAATTTATTTTATTTTCTAGTATTTATTAAGATTAAATTTGGAAAACAGTATCCCGAAAAATATTTCGAGTGGGCTAATTTAAAATTAGTATGGATTTCTACCGACATTATTTTTTTTTTCTAATAAATTAATACTGATAAGTCTTTTTTTTTTTTTTTCATAAAAATGGGCTAGCCCAACCCTCAAAGAGCTCTGCCACTACCGCGGTACAATGTTGTTGTTTTTTTTTTTAAGTATTACACTATTATATAAATTCGGGTTTTTTTTTTTTTTTTTTTTTTTTTTTTTTTTGAGAGGGAGACTCGAACTTGCAATTTTGTGGTGCATGTGTGGTGGGTGTTGGAAATTTTGTGATAAACACACATTTTGAGAGCACTAATTGGGTATGATTGATTCATGAAAATGGAAGATCAAAGTATATTTGAATTCTCCTCCGTGAGAACTTTGAAATGGTATAATCAAACTCACAAAATCATGGACTACGAACCTTCGGTTGCATGACTCGTGTGTGGGCGCGTCATACGTACACGAATGCCGCACCGATTGGACCGTGAGAGTACAACCGACATTTTGCTGCTTCCCTAAGTCAGACGATTTTTAAATGATAAGGAAAGTATTAATTTTGTTTTGGATTCTGATACTTACTTGATCATTAAGAAAACAGAATCGATGTTTAATTAGGAATAGATCTCATTGGAGATTATTCTTTTAATTAATTTCCTTTATCATTAAAAACGTGATAATCAAGCTATTTACATATCAATCCAATTGAACCCTACTGATTAGGTTTTCTATTTAAAAACGCTAGTCTATTCCTCATAACATACATTCTGAAAATCATGAAATAGCAGAGTGCTGAATTCTCTCTTCTCGTTATTCTCTTTCTGTGCTTGGTAAGTTTGGACTTAATTTGAGTCCGCTGAGAGTGGTTTGTGTTCTACACATCCACTGTTTAAGTCGTTGTATCCTGGGAGACAATCGCCATACATATACGGTGTTAGCCGGCAAAATTGTCTTAAGGACATCATGTGAAACACGGGCCTTGATTTCCCTAACGTGCTATTTCTATTCATTGTTTTCTGTCTCTTGCAGATTCAAACCAGATTGTTTTTTAGCAATACCAATAACAATCTTAAGACAATTTATTTTTCATTAAATTCGTTTTCTTCTACTTCTACAAACTTTCAGGTTTCTAGATCTCGATACAGGTTGTGACGAACTTGATTTAAAATCAAACATCACGGTTTCAGTTTTAATAAATCTGTGGAAATTGGGTCAGTTTTCCAAACACTGATTTCAGATAAATACATGTTTTAATATTGGAAAATCGGGTCTGTTTACTAGACATTGATTTAGAAATCAATTATGATTTCGACTGGGTAATCGGGTCTATTTATCAGACACTGATAGTGATTTATATTGTGGAATTTGGAATCAAATATTGATTCACTGTTTTGATATCAAATGACTGATATCGGTGCTATTATTTTCGTGATCCTAAAACAATTGTGTTTCTGTTTCAGATATTATGGCAGATAAATCTAATTTGAACTCGAGTGTTCCACTAAAGACTTCGAATGCTAATCCAAGTGTGGGATTAGACATTTCGGCTGTGAACTCTTTGCTTATGGGCGAAGTGCCTATTATGTTGCTAAGTGTGACCACAATGACTCCGACTATCAGCTCATTCGTGAGAAACATGCCAGATCCGATGATGAGCCAGTTTGTGAGTTAAGGGAATCTTCCGATGGCAAAACCCTATATGAATTCGGTTCCGTTACCAATGAATCACATGGAGAAGCCTGATAAGTTCAGTGGACCGTTCTTTAAGCAGTTGCAGCAGAAGATGTTGTTTTATTTGACCACGCTGAACCTTGCTAAGTTCTTGACTGAAGAAACTCATAAACCCAATAGTGGTGAAAAGCGAGATGTTTAGGTATAGAATGCTATTGACGCATGGAACCATTTAGATTTTTTATGCTAAATTACATACTGAACGGGCTATCAGATTCCATGTATAGCATATACGCTACAAAGAAAACAGCCAAAGAACTATGAGAGTCTTTAGACTGGAAATACAAGACAAAAGAAGCTGGATCCAAAAAGTTTATTGTGGGCCAATTTTTTGATTACAAGATGGGGGACTCCAAGATAGTTATGAGTTAAGTCCAAGAGCTTCAGGTGATTTTGCATGAGATTCAAGCCAAAAGGATGACCTTGAGTGAAACCTTCTAGGTGGCTGATATCATTGAGAAGCTACCTCATTCATGGAAGGAATTCAAGAACTATCTCAAACATAAGCGAAAGGAAATGAAGATCGAGGATCTCATCCTCAAGCTTCATATTGAAAAAGATCACATGAAGTATAAGAAGAAAGATGTTAGTCTACTTGAAGCAAAGATTAATGTCATAAAGCATGGGCAAAGTTCCAAATCTAAGAAGAACAAACCTAGGGAAGGATCCAAATTGGGTTCAAAGGGAGGAGTCTCTAAGAAGCCAAAATTCCTAGGGAAGTGCTTCAACTATGACAAGCTAGGTCACAAATCTTCTGAGTGCAGGTTGCCAAGAAGAAAAAGAAGAACCACGAGGCAAACGTGGTTGCTGGGATCTCAAAAGATGTCTCAGAGATCAATATTTCTGCAGTTATGATAGAAGCAAACTTGATCGGGTCATTCATCCAATCTGACCAGCACGGATCCCGTAGCTACTGGCGTGATTGATAGATACAAATATAAAGTTTCACCGTCTAGTGGCTTGGATAAGATTGGAGTTTTGCCAAGATATTCCTTGATTTGCTGAAAGGATTCCTCACACTCTTTAGTCCATTATACTCTCTTGCCTTTCCTCATAGCTCTAAAGAAAGGGAGGCACTTGTACGTTGATCGGCTGATAAACCGGTTTATCGAAGCTAAGCATCCGGTTAGTCGTTGGATCTCCTACAGAGTTTTAGGGGACTTCATATCTTTTAGTGCTTTGATTTTTTGGGGGTTGACCTCGATTCACCTTTGATGGACTTGGAAACCGAGGAACTTTTCTGAAGGTACCCCAAAAACGCACTTTTTTGGGTTCAGTTTCATCATGTACTTCCTTAGTACTTCAAACGTCTCTTTTAGATCCACTGCATGTTTTTCCGCTATGATACTCTTTGTTAGCATATCGTCTACGTACACCTCTATATTTCTGCCGATCTGTTGGGCAAACATCTTGTTTACCAATCTTTGGTAAGTCACCCTAGCGTTCTTCAGACCAAAAGGCATCACTTTGTAGCAATAAAGCCCCTAATCAGTTATGAATGTTGTCTTTTCCTGCTCCTGCTCCGTCATCCGAATTTGGTTATAACCCGAGTATGCATCCATGAAACTGAGCAGCTCGTGCCCTGCAGTGGCATCGACGAGTTGGTTTATCCTTGGTAAGGGGAAACTGTCTTTCAGACAATCTTTATTCAGGTCAGTGAAGTCTACACAAATCCTCCACTGTCCATTCTTCTTCTTTAATAGCACTACAATGGCGACCCATTTTGGATATTGGATTTCTCTGATCGATCTCGCGGTCAGTAGCTTCTTAACCTCTTCCTTAATTACCTTATTTCTTTCCAAGTTGAACCTTCACCTTTTCTGGATTACTGGCCGATGTTCAAGATCAATGGATAAGTAATGCGAGATTATCTTGGTGTCTATTCCTGGCATATCTTCATGTTACCATGTGAACACATCTTTGAATTCTACTAGCAAGATGACCAAGTTATCTCGGACAAGATCAGACAACTAAGCCCCTAATTCAACCGTTTGGTCGGGGTTGTTTTTATTGAGCACGACCTCATGGTCGGTTCATCCTGAGTTTCCTCCTCATATGGGGGCCCTTCTCTTGGAACCAGGTTGAACTTGTTGGAATCTCAGCATGAGTTTCTTCTTCATCAACCCCTATGCATTCTTTGCCTAGTGAATCGATCTGCATTACATTTGGCTCTGCCTTTTCCTTATATACTGCTAGGTTTGCCTTTCTTGCCCACTCTTATGAACTCTTCATGATGCCCACCCCTGCTTCAATAAGGAATTTGATCGTCAAGGCGTAAGTTGCTATAATAGCCTTTGATTTATTCAAGAAAAGTCTCCCCAAGAGGGCGTTGTAAAGCCAATTTTCCATGTTCACCACTATGAAATCGAGGAGTACTGTTTTCTGGCAAGGGTAAGTCCCGATCTCGACCGGTAGCTTAACAGTTCCAAAAGACCTGACATCTGCTCCTCCAAACCCCCTAAGTGGGATCATTAATGGCTAGAAGTCTTTCCTCTACAACCCTAACTGATCGTAGACTGCTATGCTCAAAATATCCACTAAACTCCTATTGTCTATCAACACCTTTCTTTCTTCTCTGTGGTCGATACGCACCGATACCATAATCGCATCCTTTGGCCTGACTTCGAGCCCATATACATCTGCTTCTGAAAATACAATCGGGTCCCATCCTTGTTTGGTCTTCTTTTTGTCGAGGCCGTCTATCGCTTCACGAACTTCGATCATTCTTTCCCGACTACTTTTTCCAAGATAGGGTCCTCCAAAAATTATATTAATTGCTCCACCATCAGTTCTCCTTTTAAGGCTACTTTTCCTGTCTTGGTCACCCTTCTATGGGTCCCTTTATCGTTCATCACCACCTTTCGAGACCACATCCTTCAAGTGTTTCTTTCTAATCAGTTTCTCGATGTAATTTCTTAATTGGTAGCACTTTGAAGTCTTGTGACTATTTTCTCGATAGAAGCGATAGCATTTGGAAGTATCTCTTCTAGCAAAATTTGACTGTTTTGCGGGTTTCTTGTATAGGCTTTTGTCATCAATTATAGCTAGAACCTCCTCCCGCTTCCTGGCCAAGGGTGTGTAACTAGTGTGTAAGGATTCCCTTTATTTGATTGGCTTATTTCGTGGGCAAACCACATGTTGGGGTTTGGTTGTAAGGGTAGTCTAGGTGATTTGTTGAAGATCAAAGACCCTTTCCAAGACCTCAAGAGGACAAGCACCAAAGGTATATCTTGTGCTTACATTGGCTTGAAAAGATATAGTTGCACACACACACAACATGCATAACTCTTATTCTTGAATGTTGTGTTTGTATTTTGTGTGCATTGTGCTTTATTGATTTATTCAATATCTCTTCTTACATTTAATTGATTGCATCTTGTTCTATGAAATGCCATGTCATGATAGGCATTAGGATGCTTTCAATACCCACACTTGCACTTCATGCATGATTAATTTTTAGTGTGGAGAAATTTGTTTCCCGAAAGTTGTTCGGAAACGTCCGCGTGTGCACGTTGGTGTGCTTTGTTTTGTGTGATGATCGCCGGTGGAGATGCCTTTGGCTTCTCCCTTGGTTTCACCATTTTTGGTGAAACGACGGTTTCATTCGACAGCCTGGCCGTCGTTCGAAACCGTCGATCGAGACCTGATTGAAATATCTTTCGGGTCCAAAACGGCGGTTCTGATCGGTGGTTACGAAACCGCCGAACGAAGTCGCCAATGTTTCCTGATCCTCTCGGGAGACATTCGGCGGTTCAATTCGGCGGTCTGGCCGCCGAATGAAACCGCCGATCGTGCGATTTCAGGGGCAAAATTGTCTTTTCACTTGCCCTGTTCTTGATGTCTATAAATATCACACTTTCTCATTATCTGAACAAGTTCTTTTACTCTTAAGAACCCTAAACTTCAAAGATAGATTTTGAGAGAAAATCAAATCAAAAACTCACCTTTAACCACTCAAATCAAACCCCTTTTGCATCAAATTTCATATTGCATCTCCTATGTCTATATAGAGTGCATCCATGTATGGGTTTGCATCATCACAACTTGCTTGGTAAGATTTTGATTAATTTCATCTTATTTTAGTATTTTAAATACCAAGCTATCTCTTTTAAATTACTTGTATGTTTTAGATCATATGCTAAATACAAGTTAGAGATTATTTGTGATGAAAATGATTGAATGTTGTTTTTGATAGATATCTAGGTTTTTATAATCTATGATTATCTATGCTATTTGACATGTCATTTAGCAATTGATATCTAGGGTTGATTTAAATTGAATATATCATCATCCTAGATAAGCATCTAAGGTTCCCTAGCCTTGTTTGTTAATTGAATATTCATACATATTCACATAGGGTTGTGCATCTCTTTTGAGAGATTGAAGTCTTGTGTGATTGACCGAGATTAGGTCGGACACCGGGAACAGGTGGTCACACAAGCAAATTGGAATAGGGTTGCTAATAAAGGCCCGCTGGGTAGAAGTGAGGGGTTACAGACCGGAGTGTTAGACGAGGTTTACATAGGTTGTAAACTTCATTTCAATTAGTGATTTCGAGTTCCGAGTGTGGCGCACTAAACAGCCCGTGGTTTTTCCTAGTGGTTGGATTTCCACATAAACATCAAGTGTCATTTATTATTTCCGCATCTTATTACACTTGTATGTATATTTGACTTGCTAGGGGTATTTTCGTAAAATTGACATGCACGCGAAAATTGGGTAATAATTAGCTAAAATCTATTCACCCCCCCCCCCCCCCCCCCCCTCTAGCTTTATATTATACACGCCTCCAGGACTTTTCATAGTGTATTGTCTTTTGAAGGATCTGCCACTTTTCTAGTTGTCGTCATCTTTGTGACCATCTTTCCCTCTGCCCGAATTTCCATTCCTCTGGTCCCACTTCTGGCCGCATTTTGGATTGGCCTACTTGGGTTTTTGGCTTTCCTCTGGTCGGCCACCATGAATGAGTTATCCATCGTGAGCCATATATTCTTCTTCCGCTATTACGTATCCTTCGACCTCATCCACCAGATGCGTATAAGTGCTTGCCCCCTTCTATCTCAAACTGAGCGACAACTAACTATGCTGCAAGTTGTTAACGAATGCCGACATCATTGCATTATCATTAGGATTTTGAACTTCTAACACTTCCCAAGAAAATCTACTTAGGTAGTCCTTTAATTTCTCATCTTTCCACTGCCTTAGGGTAGAAAGGACAGATATCGATTTTCTCCTCTGTACGTTTCCCATAAATTGCCTAATGAAAACCTGTATAAGTTCCTCAAAATTCCTGATCATCCTGCTAGTAAGGCCACCAAACCATTTAGACCTTTAATCGCCCAAAGTTTGCGGGAACATTCTGCACATAAGTGCATCGTTGTAATCGTACTATGCCATTGTGCTTTGGTACCTCCTGACGTGTTTCTAGGTGTCGGTGTTTACTTTGAACTGCTCCTTATGTGGCATTCTAAATTTTTTCAAGAACCTAGTTTGCCGGATTATGTTAGAGAAAGGGTTGTTTGAGCTCCCGACCACCAAACCCTTTCTACCTTATCTTCGCTCCAATGCTTCTATCCTTCATAGTAAGATTTCTTGCTTGCCCTCTAGTTCCCCATACTCGTCAATTATTTGGCAGATAGTGAGCCCATAAGGATCTTTCGAAATTCTCCCCGTGATCTGAGCGTTACGAAGATCATATCTGACTGGGGGATTGTTGGCTCGGTGCCTTCTAGGTGGGATATCCTCATCTGCAGAGGCTGATCGGGATCTCCTCCTAAGGTCTCCGTACCTGTCCTCCCGGGCGTATCCTGCCATATCCCCATCATACCTATCTGTGTCTTCCTGAAAACCGGACCCCTGTGATCTCTCGCATCTTGTCCATCTCGCCCCGTTCAACCCCTATAGTTCTGGCCATCCTGATGACCATGTTCCCTTCTGTCACGACGGTTTGTTTTATCTTTGTCCGCCTTTCGAGGGGCACCAAGGGTTACATCCACTACCTCAGAACGAACCTTAAGGTTTGGAGCCACTACAGGTGTATATATCTGGTATGGGGAAGTTAGGTTAGTGGTTGCAGATATACTGATTCCCTGTCTGGCAGCATCCTCAATAACTCTTCGCGAGGAGTCTTGAATTTGTCGGAATATATCTAAGGAGACTCCGGCAACAGTGTCTGTGGAAGTTAAAATGGCTTGGCTGGCTGAAGTTGGATTTGTGAAAAGTAAATCCTCACTGGTGATGCTGGTGTCCGTCGAACCGCGGATGTCTATGCCGCGTGGGGACTGACTTCTGTCTCTACTGTTTGTCATGTTCGTTGTTGATAGGTTCTAGAGGTTCGCCCCCTCCTTCTAGTGCCAATTGTTGACAACGATTTCTGGATTATAGAGAATGAACCACACGTCCAACAAGTCTGTGAAAAAACGATAAGCGAACTATGAAATAATAAATGAAAATCAATCACACGAGACATAGAATTTACGTGGAAAACTTGAAAAGGGAAAAAACCACGGATGCCGTAGACGGTAAGAGAGAATTCCACTATCAGTACTTAAGGTTACACACACACACACACACACACTCTCTCTCTCTCTCTCTCTCTCTCTCTCTCTCTCTCTCTCTATTGTTTACAGCATATATTTTTGTTAACCTTTACAATGGTGTTTTAGGGTCGATTTATATGTGCATAGAACCCTAAGTCTTGATGTACAAGGAAAGTTGTTGAAGTTTAATAGAATTCTAACTTATCGAGTCATCCTTGTCTCTTTTCCTGTTTCGTGCGCTTTGCGCATTAAGAAATCAATTTCTTTGTTGGGGTTTGGGTTCTAGTATCTGCAAGGAAATTTGTTTCCCTTATTAGGGCATGTTTCAAGGTGCCTTGTTTGAGTAAGATTCTTCTTCTGCATGTTTCGAATCGTGATTACTTTAAACTTAAACTCTTCCACGTGTCGCTTAGCCGATTGGTTGCCTATTTCAACCAGGTGTCGTTACCACTAATCGACTACTTGGTCCCAACCGGGTGTCTCGACCCGATCAATCTAGTTACCTCGATCAGGCTACCTTCATTTGGCCTATCTACTTACCCCGACCAAGTTATTCTGACCTAAGCATTTAGGATAAATCTGACTGGGTCTTTGAGTTCATTTACTAGCCAACTGGGACTAGTATTTCATCCTTGTCATTGATGACACATCACCCCCTAACCTCCTTATTTTTTGGTGATCATGCTGACTTGGCAGTCCTTCGATTTCTACTAGTAACAATACAATATAATCCTATTTAGTCCGGTCAAGTCTAATACTGTACAGCAAGCCAAACATGCCTTTAATGTTCCTGTATACTAGCAAAACGCTATCTTAAAGGGCTAATTGCACAAACACCCTATGGTTTGATAATACTACACGGTCCTACAATGTTAAAGGATCATTACTTTGGTGGTTGGGTATAGACATATGCTCTCTATCAACCTACCAAGGATCAAACCTAGTGGTGCCCACGGTTTGGTTCCGATTTGAAACCGCTAGTTACGGCTCCGTGAGAAGGCAAAACCGTAACCTTAACCAGCTTAGCCAGTTTGGTTTATGGTTTTTAACCGCTGGTTAGGCGGTTCAGTTACGGTTATGGTTTAAGAACTGGTCGTTTTCGGATCGGATCGGTTCGTGTTCTGAACCGGATTTTTTTTTTTTTGTTTTTTTTAATTTAAATAAAAGAATAAAAAATGTATAAGTGTGATTAGTGAAAGAAAAAAAAAAATCCTGCCTAATAATAATTAAAATTGAACAAAGTTTAAAATAAATAAAAAATTGAATAAACATTTTCATTCGTAATATATTTCACTTAGAAGTTATAATGTGTTTCAAATAATATATTCAATTGAAGAATTTAACAATGTTTAAAAGAAAAGAAATTGACATTTATTAATAAATACAATTTTACAATTGTAGAAATTTTTTTTAAAAAAAATTAGAAATTGTCCTTGAATTCAAATATACAATGTAACAAAGTTAAAATGAATATATATATATATATATATATAATAAAAAAAAAAAAATTGGCCTTGCACTTAATTTTGACCACAATTAAGTTGCTTATGTATCATCCACCAATGTAGAGGAATCAAAGGCCACGTAGTTCTTTTACCTTTAATTAGATGCTCAGTGTTGAAGGTTGGAAGTTGGAACAGAATATATTCGCCGCCATCCGTTCCCGTGGTTTGATCATCTTTGAAGAAGTCATTCATTATCTCCGGCTGGAGTTCTTATTGTCTATATTTTACCTTTGTCCAATCATCAACACACGTCTAGGCTTCAAGTGATTGTGGACACATAACCAACCATCTTGGATCCAAAATATTTCCATCTACACTAAATTCTTGTTCCACAACAACGGTAGAAACCGGCGTTCCAATAATTTGTTTAGCAATAATAGCCAAAATTAGAAATTCCTATTCATGAACCTTCCACAAAACCTGGATACTAAATTTATCTTCTAAAAATTCATGACTGGTTTCTAAATACCGGTCAAGCTCAGAATTCGAGTCAGATGAGGATGAAGAAGATGTTCGTAATTTTTTGGCTCTTTGGGAAAACAATTGATCCCCTAAACCCTTTAATTTAAATTTTGACGAAGTAGCAGTACCATCAAATGTGGGTTGGGGTTATGAAACCGACATATTCAAAGACAGACCATATATTCTAAGATTTTCATCATATAATTCATAATGCAGAGTCTTAACGGAATTATAATAACTAAGAACATCAACTTCTAATCATAAACTTTGGTAATAATAAGTTAAATAAACCTGCAAACATTCTAATTTAAAGCGTGGATCAAAACATGATGCAAGCAAGTAAATAATTGGAAACTCCCTATAATACTGTTACCATTTTGTTTTCATGGCAGCAACACATTCACTCAATTAAACATCGAATTCACACTCATTGAATGCACCATCAATATTAACACTTTGAATAAGAAATAAATAAGTAGTGAGATAGTAAACACCAAATAAAGCATTGGTAGCATCATTAAAAACACGTAACAATTCAAGAATTTTTATACATGCATCTCAATGCTTCAATTGAAGAGAAATTGAATAAACGTTATAAGTAATAAAAGAAATTAATAATTCCTTATATTCAACACTTTCACTAAGCAACTTATAAGTAAAATTCCAATGAGTAGTAATATCTCGAAAAATATAATGGGACACATATTATTTTGAGAGCAAAATTTTTACCATAGCTTCTAGGCTTTAGTATGCCTCAAGATATGGTTAATACTATCTCTAATTGGTCTAATATAAGCAGAAAGAATTTGTAATACAGCTTGAACACACAAATTTAAAACATGGCATGCATATCTTTGATGAAATAATTTACCCCCAAAAAAGGGATTGCACAAATCTTGTAACATAGGAATAGATGTGGTATTGCTTGCAGCATTATCAAAACCAATTGTAAAAATTTTGTTTTGGATATTAAACTCCTGAAAAATAATTTTAAAGAGTCGAAAATTTTTTTGAGCTGAATGTGAGTCATTGAAAACATGAAATGCAATAATTCTCTTTTGCATGACCCAGTCATTATCCATATAATGACATGTCACACCTATATATGAATGACTACCAAAATTGTCGCTCCATATGCCGGAACATACAGAAACGCGACCTTGAAATTCATAAAAAAAAAAAAATGAATTCATTTTGTTTTTTCCTTCTTTGTAAATGGAATGTGGTGTACGTGTGAGAGTGGATCTAGGAACATATTGCATTGCAGGATTTAATGCATTTTGATAATAATTAACAAAACCTACTTTCTCACCAAAACCAAAAGGTAAATGTTCAATTGCAACCATTACTGCTAATTCTTCATTATTATTTTTTCAGACGTATAATAAAATAATTGATTAGTAGGGGTTCCATACCTGGAGATTTGGGCTTGGTTACTAGCTTTCACCAATTTGGACGAGTGACTTTTTCTAATATGGGCCCTGTACGTGCCATATCCGAAGGATTTATTGGTCTTGTATGTTTTGGGGCAGTGGTTGCACTATATTTTGATCGTTCCATCATCTTACTGAATTTTCTTCATATGCAATTTGAAGAGATTGGACTTCAACGGCTTTTCTTCTTCACCTGCAAAAAATTCATCTTCTTCACCTATAAAAAATTCATTTGAAGGGGCTGGGGGGTTAGATAGATATCCATTGTTATTGGGGGTATTGGGATTGGGGTCAGGAATTATTGGAGGGGGATTAGGACTAGAAGGGAGATCGGATCCAAATCGAGCTTGAAGGAACTCGTGGTAAAGTCAGTTGTTGTAATCGACATCATTACCAACGTGTTCCAACAAATTTTGAATTGGACCCTTTCCTTTGTTCAAATTTCCTGGACCTTCTCTGCTACTTGCCATTGAAAAATTAATTATATATTCTAATAGTAAAAAAAAACATATAGATAAGTGTAAAGAAAATATTGTTGGAATAATAGTGGTAACACTTAAAAAAAAAAAAAAATAGATGATTGAAAAAAAAAATTGTTGGAATAATAGTGGTAACACTTAAAAAAAATAGATGATTGAAAAAAATATATTGTTGGAATAATAGTGGTAACACTTAAAAAAAATAGATGATTGAAAAAAATATATTGTTGGAATAATAGTGGTAACACTAAAAATAAAAATAGATGATTGTAAAAAATAGAAGAAATAAATATTTATTAATTTATATGAAAAATGAGAATTAAAGAAAATTGTAGAATGTAGAGAGAATTGAGAATTTGAGATTAAGAGAGATTCAGAGAAGTTGAGAGCGGTGTGAACGATAATGAAGTGTGAGGGGTATTTATAGGATTATAGTGGAGGGGCAGATTTGCAATTAGAAAAAATTAAGGGAAAAAAATAACAATTGGCCTAATGGCCGTTGGAGTCAAATGACCGTTCATCTGACTCCAACGATCAGCTCAATTTTTTTTTTTCAAAAATGTTGCCTTAACTTCTGATTGGTCGGTTTTTTTTTTTTTAATTTTTTATAAAGAAAACAGACAGTTAAACTGCCGGTTTTCGGCCCTTTTTTTTAAGGGTAACCGTAACCGAACCGTGTTATACCCGGTTTTGTAACCGTCGATTTTGGTCACGGTTTTGGTTATGGTTTTGATCATACGGTTTCGGTTTGAAACCGCCAGTTTAAACCGAACCGTGGCCACCACTAATCAAACCTTAACACATTGTATAAATTATGTTACCATTGTCTATAACGACCACAATAAGTCTCGGGAGCGACTTCTTTGGATTATGAAATAGACATTTTGATCGTGCTTGTATTGTTTGACTTTCCGATAGATAATTATTTAAAAGAGTTAATAGCACCAATGCCCCCTGAACTTATAGCGCGGTTTTTTCTTGGCATTAAACCCCCTGAACTTCCATAAATTGGCAAAAACTAACGAATTACTAACTTCCGTCTATTTTTTGTCACGTGCAACAATAATCAGGGGTAAAGTTGGATTTAAAAAAAAAAAAAAAAACAATATGAGGGATATGAGGGGCATATTGCAACTACATAACAGAATCCCTAATTCCTCAATTCATCATCAATCGAAATCGAAATCAAAAAAGGGAATAGGGTTTGTAATCAGCTCCATTGAAGCTTGCCATCTTGAAGAATTGGCATCTTTTCTACATCGACCTTGTTCATGAGGTGTTCTTCATCTTATTTACGAAGATTTCGACAGTTGAGTGATGGTGGGAGTAAAGAAAGACAGTGACGAGCAGCCCCAATATGGTAAGTGTTATATGACTTGTTTTTCTTTTGCATTGTAGTTGTATCTAGTTTTTATAAGGAATGTGTTGTAGTTGTGAAAGATTTATGCATTTTATTAAAGGGTATGGGACCACAATGTTTGACTAACCGCTATGTGTTGTAAAAGAAATATGAAATCAGACCCACTTGCTTCTGGAAATTAATTTTTGAATTTGAATGTTGTTGTTGCTATCTGTTTGACGACAACTATTTGGAAGGTTGATGTTGCTGTTGCTGTTGCTTTTTTCTGATTATGCTTTTTCTGATAACTGTAGCATATGTCGTTTTGTTATATTGGATATTATTATTTCCAATTTTTTCACGTGTGATAATCAACTTCTAGGTAAACTTTACATGTTTGAACATGGTTATATCCATTGTTTATGTAACTGTTGAATAACATGGGTTGGGTGTTATTGAGTCTAGTAGCTGATCATGTTTGAACATATATGTTTGTGTAACTGTTGAATAACATGGTTTGGGTGTGTACATTTGTTTGTTCAATTGTTCATGTATTTGTTGACTGAATTGGTTATGTATATCTTTGATTGTAGACTGAATTGCTTTGTCTTCATTTGTTATGTAGATCCATATGACCCAGATCAATTTTTTAGCTTTAAGGTGCATCATCGTAAGGAGTTTAATGGAGACATGGATGAGTACATTAGGGGGGTTGCAGTGAGTTTTTATGGATACATTACTTTAGATGAGTTGTCCATGCTGGATTTAGATGATATTGCCATGGAACTGGGTTATACTTTGCCAGTTGGCTATTGGATTCAAGTGAAAGGTTATGGAAAGCTCTATAGCATAGCCAATGATCAACAACTTATTTGGTTTGCAGAAAAAATACCAGCTAGTAGAGTTGTAGTTCTTTTTCTTGAGCTAATAGTACCATTGCAAGAAATCCCATTGGAAGAAGACCCATTGCAGGAAGTCGAGGGGAATGAATTGGTGCCATACCAGGAACATGGGCCATCTGATGTTAATGAACAAGGGTTTGGTACTGTTGATGGGGTTAATTGGGCTGAAAAGCATGGGCCTGCTACAGTTGATGGGCCACCTGATGTTGAATTGCATGGGCCATCTGATGTGAATTGGGCTGATAATGTGGTGCATGCTAGGGTTAATAAAAAGGCTGGTAATAAGGATAAGGGAAAGCAGGTACTAGAAGAGGGTCAAGGTGAAGGTGAAGTAGAAGGTGAAGCTCAGGGTAAAGCTAAAAGTGAAGCTGAAGCAGAAGTTGAGGGTTAAGGTGAAGGTGAAGTAGAAGCTGAAGCTGAGGGTCAAGCTGAAGCTAAGGATGATGCAGATATTTTAGTTGAATTTGATTATGAGCAAGAGGCAGATGACATTGCAGCTAAGATTTGTGTCGATCCAACAAAGATTTGGGATAGTTTAAATGTCCCAAATAAACCACATGAAGAATGTGCATCTGGATCTGATCTTGAAGATGTATCTGATGAATTGAATAGCTTGGAAGGGTCAGATGATGAGGAAGGTGAACAAGGACAAGTTCGAAAGTTCATTCACAGATCATACAATGAGTTTCATCCATAAAGGGACATGTATGACCTAGAATTTAAGGTTGGTATTGTAAGTCGCGCAGCGAAAAAGAGTAGTTTTTAAATTAATAAAAACAAATTAAGAACGATAGGTTTCAAAAAATTTCTATCGTCTTCTTGGGACATTTTGTATACACACGAATATGAGGAAGAGATTTGTTTTCATCAGTGTTCTAGTAAACGCTAGGCGCTAGTCGGGCGGTGGACTAACGCCTAGCGCCTAGGCGGCCTAGTCGGTGCCTAGGCGGATTTCTAGGCGGCCGGTTTTTCACTTGCTTTTTTTTGTGATTCCCACCTATAAATTCAATATTAAAACTCATATTATGACTAATTTCAATCAAAATAATCAACATCTAGTCAAAATCCACACAAACAAAATAATAAATATAGTTAAAACTTAAAAATTGTCAATTTTACAATTCACATTTCACAATACAATATCCCAACAACAAAATCATCAAATAATAAATATTAAATAGAGTCCAAATCCACAAAAAGTGAATGAAATCCAAACACAAAGTCCAAGTTTCAAACATTCAAAGCTTCAAACAAACATCAAAATCAAATCAAACTATCTAAGATTGAATTTCTAATGCTTCATCTTCTACTACATATTCATCTAATTGAAAAACAACGTCATCATCGGATTCAAACTCAACGTTTTCTTCAACCGTCTCATTGTCGGATTGAAAATCATCTTCAAGATCTCTCATTTCACCATCATCTAGCCCCGAACCGAGCTCGACTTCATCATCTCCATCATCAACAATCCATCCTTGTGCATTACTAGCATCATTTGCTAGTAATATATCTATCTTTTTATCGGTCCCCCTTTTTCTTTGTTCCATCAATCTAGAATTAAATTGGACATACACTAGATTGTTCAACCAATTCGTATCTAATCGATTCCTTTTCTTCGTATGTATCTACATCAAAGTAAAATAAATAGAAATTTAAAATTAAAAGTAACTTCCTAGGTAAGTAGTTATCAATATTCAATATACTAATAAAGTAATAATCTATAAATCATTAAATCTAATATAGTAACTTACCCCCTCAAACGTGCTCCAATTTCTTTCACAACCGGATGAACTAGTTGTTAAGGAGAGGATCCTTTTTGCTGTTGTTTGCAAGTTTGGTGTTTCGGTTCCATAGTTAGTCCACCAAGTTACTACATCAAAATTCAAAAACAGTAAAATACATAAGCTTTAAAAAAAATTAAAAATACTAACTACTGAAAAGTAAAAAGTAAAACAAATGAAACAATTAAACTTTATTTTGTTTACCTGGATTGTAGAACTCATCATTCTTCTCACATCCTTTCAATGCCAATGGCCTTCCGAAAGGATCTTCTTTGTTCAAATACTTCCCAAACTCAATATTCACGAAGAGGTTTTGCTTTTCAAGATCATTGGGATATAAAATCTCTGCAAAAGTACAAAACCCACTAGAAACTTCTATAGTATAAACGCTTGAACTAGGCTCATTGAAGAAATAGTAGGGATTTAATACGTAGGCCGCCAAATGCAATGGAGAATCAAGCCGACCTTTGGATTTCTCATCAATAATCCCAAAGATCGGTTGATAATTACTCTCAACATTTTTCAACCCCTCTCTAATCTCTTCCTTAGCTTTTTTAGCTCCCCATATAAAAACCCCATAGATGGCCTTCGGTCCCCATCAACTAGTCGAAGCACCCTCACTAATGGAGAAAAAACCCTCAAACAATATTTCACACCATTCCAAAACACTATACTCAATACAGTGTTGTAGGCCGCTTTCCCCTTAACACTCTTCGACCATTTGCATTTCTCCCACTCGGTGTTAGTAAACATTGCCCTCAACTTATCTTTTTTCTCTAACAAAGATTGCAATGTTAAGAAAGCAGAAGCAAACCTAGTAACTCCTGGTCTCACTATATCCCTCTTCCTTGTAAAAGTCCTCATTAACGCCAATGTCGTGTGGTGGGCATAAATGAAGATAGTGAGACTCTTAGCTTCATCAAGTGTATTTTTGAACTTTGGTAGCTTGCCAATACCTTCAAGCATGAGATTCATGGTGTGAGTAGAACACGAGCTCCAAAATATAGATGGCATTTTCAACTTCAACATCTTCGCCGCGGCCATATTATTGGAGGCATTATCGGTCACCACCTGAACAACATTTTCAGAGCCAACTTCTTCAATTGCACTTAACACATATTTAAAATGTTTTCACCTGTATGTGCCTCAGCGGAGCTATCTTTGGAGGAAAGGAAAGGAAAGTGGTGCCTTCCTTGCAATTCACACACAAATTCATAATGCTCCTCCTTTTCCTATCCGTCCAAGCGTCCGTCATAATTGAGCACCCATTAACTTTCCATGATTGTTCTTGTTTTTAAGTGCCTCTTTGGTTGTTTCAAACTCCTCCTTTAGTAGTGGTTCCCTTAATTGCCATTGAGTAGGAGGTTTGAAGCTTGGTCCAAATCGACCAATGGTCTCTACCATTTGCAAGAAACAATCATTATCAATGGCATTAAAAGGAATGCCCGCTCGATACACCCATTTGGCCACATATTTTTGAGTAGCATGTGTCCTCTCCTTAAGGATGGTATCGTTGAGGGACTGTTGCTTCATACTCTTTCTAGAGACGGAGGAATCTGGGTTGATAGGATTAGCAAATTGATCCATAGGGCCAAGAAACTTAGGGGTTTTCCTTGGCTCTAATATTTTTATTTCCTCTAAATCTTCTTCACTACCAATATTCACCGCAGCTCTTAAATATTCTTCTTCCTTTTTCTTATTTTTTTTCTTGTTTTTTCCATCCATTATTGCTTGTCTACACCTTAGTTGATTATCCTTTGATGCCTTTCAACATGGCGCAACATTTCCTTGTATGTTGGCAACATGTTCTTTCAAACGGTAAACCCCAACCCCCCCCCCCCCCCCCCCCCCGAAAACACCTTTTCACACAAAGTGCATTTCACTTTATCTGGATTCTTCTCATCAATCAAAACTCCAAACTCCCACCCAACATCATTTGATTTTTGTTTCTTTCCGATTCCTGAAGTGGCATTAGAGGCGGCCGAAGATGAATTACCGGTGGGATTAGGGACGGTATTACTACCGGGCTCTGAAGTCATTTCTAAACTCTAAAGAAGTAAAGAGTAAATTATGTTCTCTGAAATCAACATATGGCAGCAATTACAATTTATAAAACAGTAAAAGTAAACACTAAAAATCTAAAACAGGGCAAGTAAAAATGTAAAATAAAAGCAACCCCAAGTCTCCAAATAGGCAAACAGGCAAATAGCAATTACAAATTTACAATTACAACAATTACAAAATAATGAAATATGAGTATATGACATGACGACATGTATAAAGTATAAACTATAATGTATAATGTATAGACAAAATATGACAGCAATTACTCAATTAGTAATGCAAATGTATGTGACATGTATAAATGTATAATGTATCATTGACTCATTGTATTGTAATTTGTAATTAACTAATTTGTAAATAACTAAATACTAAATAAGTAAATATGAGTATATCACTAAATCAGTAATTCAGTATAGAACAAAATCACAAATCCACATGAAACTCAGAGTGACAAAACGATTGAAGCAAAGTTGAAGCAAAGTTAAAGCAACTGCCAAGCTTAATCAGTAAATCAATAAACTAAACATTTACAAACGCATTGCACTAAGCCACTAAATCAGTGAACACTAAACAGATACAAACGCATTGCACTAAATCAGTAAATCCAA
Source organism: Acer saccharum (assembly GCA_030490815.1). Classification (NCBI taxonomy): domain Eukaryota; kingdom Viridiplantae; phylum Streptophyta; class Magnoliopsida; order Sapindales; family Sapindaceae; genus Acer; species Acer saccharum. The sequence goes on from CM059866.1 coordinate 27,189,580, forward strand.
ACTTAATCAAACAGTAGCCATAAAGAAATTAGTCAAATTATTGAAATCTCAAATAAAAAACCCTAAAAATCTAAAAGAGTAATAGAAGAAGAAGAAGAAGTATAAAACATTAAAATTTAAAACTAAAAAAAGAAAACTAAACAAAGTAACAAACCCTAGATGGTGACGATGAACAGCACGCCGGCGATGGAGGCTTCTTCTGGCGATTGGCGGTGACGAACGGCGACGGTGTCTGGTCGGCGATTGAGAGAATGAGAGGAGAGAGTCGATTTTGAGATGGGATTTTTGAAAGTGTGTCTAAGCTTTTACGATTGAAACTTGAAAGAAAGAATGAAAGGGGATTTTGTTTAGGCTTTTAACGTTTTTAACCCAAAACGGCGCCCTTTTTTTTAAACCGAATTAAAACAAAAAAATCGGTCTGGGAGGAGTCAACGACTTTGACTCTGCCTAGACCCAATTAATCGGCCAAAAATCGGCCACATCACCCAAATTCTTCCAGACCGCCTAATCCCACCGATTTTGCTCAAAACAGTTCGCCCGCCCATCGATTCCGCCTGTACGCTCGCCTAGCCCGCATTTTCGAACACTGGTTTTCATACATTTGAAGAACACTCATTCGTTTTCTTTTCGATCCTTTACCACTAAGCTTTCTGAGCTATGTCCCACGATCTAGCAATTGTGTGTATGAGCACGTCACGGATTCAGGGAGAGTTGAATGGAGGCTTGAGAGAACCAAAACACAACGCCTTGCTTCCCTTGATAAATTCGGCCAACCCCAATGAGAGGAAAAAAAAATCTTTTTTCTTTTCCCTCTATAGTTGCCACACCTCTTGTTCTCTTTAGGGTTTCGAATAGTTTATTTTTCCTAACAAGTATATCTTATATACTATGAATCTAGGGTTTAGTAATCCAAGTTAAAATAGAATTCCAAATCCTTTTTTAATTATTACTTTACTAGGGTTTGAACATTTGACCTATTTAGAGTAAATAAAAATAATCACTTATTATTTTATTACTCTTATCAAGGTTCAAAACTGAAACCTCAATATGACAATTTAATAATTTTTAATTATTAATAAATCATATTATTTAATAATATTTAATTCAACAATTAAATAATATATTAATTAAATAATCACATCATTTAATTAATTCCCAATATATATTTAAGTTACTTTCGTAACACAATTAATTGGACCATCCAATTCTCTGTGAGTCTTTGTTACTATCAATCGTATAAGGCTAGCAAGGGGACCTAATGGACCTCAGTTTTGAGCTCCAATAATAGTTAGAAAAAATTAATTAAACTCTTTAATTAATATTTCACAATTATTAACCTTGGAGTTATTCCACTAAAAACCCAAGGTTATACTCTCATAACTGTAGATGTTTTACATAACCAATTTATCAGTGTCTATTGGTATAGCTATTGCATATGGCATGATCCTCCACAAGTAGTTCATAATTAGAGCTAGGTCATAAAGTCTGTTATATCTCTCTAATTATATATTTTCTTTTAAGTACCATTGATTCTCTTAAATGATTATATCCATCATTCTTTTACGGAAGAAGGAGAGCGCTCTTAATCGTTCAAGCCTCGAATCAAACATTGAATCAACCCTTAAGGGAACTACTTATCTACTTCTCGTAAAGAGTGAATTCCACTATTGTGTACATACCTTCCCAGCCACAAACCAAACCATGATTCAAAGATACGGAGATATTAACTGAGAATGCTATTTCGATCTCACCCATGGTAAATCAAAAACCATGATCTAACCTAAAGGAGTCCGTAAGACATTCAGGATTTAGATCACCCATATATAGCCATCATTAATCGATATATATATATATATATATGAATCTTTTCAACTAACGGATCTTAGTGACAGATTCATATAGATCGTGGCCCAGTCCTATATGATCACATAATATAAGGTGCCTACATTCTCATAACATCATATGAGTAGTCTAAGATAAGATCACTGTACAATACGGAATGGACCGCAACTGTATATTAACCACAACTAAAGTACCCAACTTTATTTGCTTTCTACGGACTATTTAGATTGCATGTCTCAAACTGAATTCCTTTGTATATGACATTCATATACTCAGTTTGAGATTACATCTAGCAATCTTGGATGTTTGCATATATAATATAAGTGTATGAATTAATATATTTGAATAAAATAACTATTTCTTTTATTATTGAATTTATAACATTTACATATTATAAGCTTTAAGGTATAAATCCCAACAGGTATGTTGTTTGGAACTGCAGATACATATAGGAAAGCTATTAGGGAACATGCTGTAAAGCATAGGCGTGATGTTAAGTTTTAGAAGAATGGTCAGCATAGGGTTAAGGCAGTATGCAAATCACAAGCTTGCAATTGGTTTGTGTATGCTTCTTGGTTGAGTGATCACAAGACCTTCCAGATTAAAACTTTATGCAATGAACACACATGTGTTATGAGTTTTAAGAACAAGTTTGTGAATTTAAAATTAATAGCAGAGAAGTACGTAGACTAGTAGGGGGCAAACCCTGATTGGAATTTCGCTAGAATGTCAGCACAGTTGAGGATAGACACTAATATGGATGCTTCGAAGTGTTGATTCTATCGTGCTAGGAATGTTGTAAACGAGATGATTGATGGTGCTGTGAAGGAGCAGTACTCAAAAATGCAGGAGTATACTGCATAGGTGATAAGGATGAACCCTAATACGACAATTATCTTGAAGTGTGATGACAATGGAAGGTTTTAGAGGATATACATATGTCTAGGGGCTTTGAAGCAGGGGTGGAAACAAGGATGTAGACCCCTTTTAGGTTTGGATGGGTGTTTCACAAAAAGGATATCATATTGGACAGCTCCTAACAGCTATTGGGGTAGATCCAAATAACCAGACGCACCCAGCAGCTTATGCCCTGTTAGAGGCTAAGACCAAGGACACATAAGGTTGGTTTCTAAAGCAGTTAGTTGTTGATTTGGAACTGAACAATTCTTTTGGTATTATTTGGATTAGTGACAAGCAGAAAGGATTAATAGATGCTATTGTGGAACGGTTTCCAAATTCAGAACATAGGTTCTGTGTGAATCATCTGTACAATAATTTTAAAGCTCAACATAAGGGGTTGCTACTGAAACAAATATTGTGGGGTGCTGCTAAAGCTACTACTGAACAAGAGGAAGTATTGTATATTATGTTTTGTTTTCAATTGGTTAATATTTATGGTTTCTAACTTGAACAATCTTTTTGGTTACCACTTGACTTCACAGGTTTAATCAATGGATAGAGAAAATGAAGACCGAAAGTCTACCAGCATGTAACTGGTTAACTGGAAAGGATGTAAAGCACTAGTCATGAGTCTTCTTCAAGGACACAGCTTTGTGTGACATGCTTTGTAACAACATGTGTGAGGCCTTCAATGTAACAATCATAGCAGCTCGAGACAAGCCAATAATCACTATGATAGAGATGATCATAAACTACATGATGATGAGACTAGTGAGGAAAATGGTAGAATTGGAGAAGTGGAGTCATGAAATTGGACCAAAAGTTTTCAGGTTTGTCTTTTAAACATTTATTTTCTTATACCATGTTTTTTATTTATTTATTTATTTATTTATTTCATATGGCATGATTACAAGTTATTTCTTATGGCTTGCTTCAGGTTTGTTGAGAAGGTTAAGTAGAAGAGTGTCTACTGCTATCCTCAATACAGTGGAAACTTCACTTACCAAGTAAGGGCTCATGGAAAAGAACAGTTGTAGTTGACATCAACGATAGAACTTGTGATTGCAATATGTGGCAACTGATAGGGATACCATGTGTGCATGGAATGGCTGCTGTATTGAGTACTAACCACAACCCTATGGACTTCATACACTTAAGGTACAAGAAGGAAACTTTCATACAGGCATACACTCCAATAATTTATGGGATTAATGGGCCAAAAATGTGACCAAATCAAATGAAGCACCAATGGAGTGTCCAGATTTTAGGAAACAGAGGGGAAGACAAAAAAAGAAGAGAAATTTGCAATTGGATGAGGTCGAAATATGGAATACAACCAAATTGGGAAGGAATTACATAGTTGTAACATGCAAGAAATGTGGTAAGGAGGGACATAACAGAGCAACTTGTGACAGAAGGGGTGGAGGTACTAACAGTGTTGCAACAACAGAAGGTGGGAGTCAATCTATTGGAGGGAGTCAAGCTGATGGACGGAGTCAAGCTGAGCATCAAGATGGTCAACCAAGGGGTGGGAAAAGGACTAAGACAAAGAAGTATATGGGTTGTTGCTTCAGTTCATCAATATGGTTTGCTTTTGTGTTTGATGCTTCTATGCTTTTGTAATTGGAACATATATGTAATGCTTTTGATGGTTGTATTTATGTCCAACTTTAATGGTTGGTGAACCTTAATAGTAGTAGAACTTATGTACATTTTAATGGTTGGTGAACCTTAATGGCAATACTATTGACATGTAATGTGAATGTGTTTTGGTTTTTCTTTTGGTTATTGTAGAATGAATTTGATGTGAATGTCTTTTGGTTTTTGTAAAATGAGTTTCATGTGAATGTCATAGTCATGAATGAGTTGGATAAGAATGTCATTGTCATTTTCTTCTAAGATTTGTATACATTGTTGTTGATAAATTCATTAAAAATAGGAAATGTAAACAACAGGAAAGTTGAGAAGATGAAAATTGAACCAAACTTTTTTCATAAAAACATGACATACAAATTTGTTACATCATTTTGTTCTTTCAAACTCCCTACAAATACACTTTACATTTTTTCCAGTAGCTTTTTCCCTACAAATAACATAATGCCTATTGCTACAACCACAACACAACACAACACAAATTCCTTCTCATTCCTCCCCTAGAACTGACTTCTTCATTAGCAAAAACTAAAGATACAGATGTATTATTGCCTTCAAAACCATTAGTTTCCAACGATCTAATCTCAAGGTCTTGTATTCTTTTAAGCAATCCAGGAATGATTACTTTCGACCTTGCACACATCGGGGGATTAGAACATCTGAAAAATCCTCAATTTCCATATCCCTACTAAGATAAAACAAAATGAACACAACATTCAGGAAAGTAACCAGACAATGAACTAAATTTACAAACCACATACCCGATAATTATAGCAACCCAAAAAACGTCTTCCCGGATTGGAATCCGTCCAAGATGTGAGACATCTAGCTAGTATTCCACAGAGACACTTTGGGTTCAAATCCCCAATATCAGTTTCATCATTCATTTTTCCCAAACACTAGGGAAGAAGAAGGAAGACGAAAGAATTAGAAGGATGAAGAAGGAACAAAGAAGAAGGACAACTGATTATAGGATACCTAATCCCCAACTGATGGATTGCAAAGAAGGAACGAAGAAGAAGAAAAAATTGTTTTTTAAAAATTCCAACTTTACCCCTGACTGTAGTTGCACGTGAAGAGCATGTGACCAAAAATGGACGGAAATCAGTAATCCGTTAGTTTTTACCAATTTATAAAAGTTCAGGGGGGTTTAATGCCACAAAAAAAAGTATAAGGGGTACTATGCAACCGCGCAATTCAGGGGCCATTGGTGCTATTAACCCTATTTAAAAATATAAAAGAAAAGAAAAAGAAAATTGTAAATCCCCTTAAAATTTTCAAAAGAGCTTTCTTCACTACTTGTGAGTTGCGACGCCCACCTGACCCGCCCCGGAGATATAAAAAGCCAACACTATTCTCCTGGTTTTTCTAGGGCTCTCTTTCTCTCTGTCTCTCTCTCTGCAATCCATAGCTCTTGAATTCAAAAACGCTGCCGTTTCGATCCTAATTTGCTGTAATGAAGCTCACTGTAAAAACTCTCAAGGGGAGCCATTTCGAGATTAGGGTTCAGCCCACCGATACGGTTAGTCGTTTTCTTTTTGTTATTCTCTCAATAAATTTCAATCCAAACTTTGTTTTTTATTGCGTAGTTTGTAGAGATACTGAGATAGTTCGTAAGAGAAGAAAATGACAAATTGTTTGTTATTGTATATACGGCTTTAATTCATATAAATGACATGTCGTTTGTTTGATTGTTTGTGTGTGAAATCATAAGATTATGGCAGTGAAGAAGAACATAGAAGATGTGCAAGGAAAAGACAATTACCCATGTGGACAACAGTTGTTGATACACAATGGCAAGGTCTTGAAAGATGAGACCACGCTTGTTGACAACAAAGTCTCTGAGGATGGTTTTCTCGTTGTCATGCTTAGCAAGGTAGATTTTTTGTTGCGGTTTCATCGTAAACTTTGATAGCTAAATTATATGATTTTGGTTATGTTGTGTTTAGAGCATTCTATAGATGCATTGTTTGTTTTTCGGCTTTCGAAATAGTTACTAAGATCAACTAAGCTACTATGGATAATTAAATTTGGTTATTGTAATTTAAGTTGATGGTTCTTTATCATTGCTTTAATTTCTATGGATATTATCATGATGGTATATAATAACATGAGCTTACTAATTATGTTCTTGTATTGCTTGCAATTAATAGATTTTTACACAGTTGATGATGTTATAGGATTGTTTAAGAGAAGTGAAGGAATGAAACAGAAACCCTGTCAATTTAAAGTTGTCTCACTGGCAAGTGGAAAAAAAAAAAAAAAGGCACTGATTTAAAATTTGAAAACGATGCAGCTCATCTTGCATTTACCAGAAAGGCATGTAATTTAATAGGTGTTGGTAGTGAATGAGGTCGAAGAAATGGGAAAAGCTTAGATTAAAGGTTGAGTAATGCTAGAGGACCCAAAAAATTGACCCAAATTTTGGACCCAAACCTATGTGGCAACATCACATGGGATCTTTGGGAAGAGTGACGTGGGCCCATGTTGTGTGTGATGTTGCCACATAGGTTTGGGTCCAAAATTTGGGTTACTTTTTTGGGTCCTCTAGCATTATTGTTAAAGGTTTCCAGTTAAGCAAGGTTTTAAAATATGTGTAGTACATTTTCTTTAATTATGCATAGGAGCATCAATGTTTTTCCTTTCCCAGTACTACATCAGTAGTTTTAAAAGTCTTATCTTGGACGTTTATTTATTGGTCATCATTATTGTATTATGTATTTATTATTATATGAGCAGCATTACTTATTCTCATACTTTTGCTAAATACTGGATATATTTTGGAATATTAGGGGAGGTGTGAATAGCAAACAAATCATATCTGAGATAAGGTAAGAAGAAATATAAACGAGCAGCAATGCCACAACTTAGGGATAGTTCTAGCAAAATTTGAAGCACTACCATGATAGGAAAACTATGTATGAATCTTTTCCATATGAATGGCCATAGTAATATCATTAACATGACTGTCTAGAAAAAGGTTCTATTGGTTTTTCTTACTTTTAGGTTCCATGTACTTAAAACTATTGCTACCGGAATTTTCATTTTTTTCTCTATTCTGCAGAGTAAAACGTTAGGCCCAGTTGGGGCCTCATCTGCTCAGGTATGCTTTTTTTTTTTCCTTCTCATTTTAACTGTTTAGTGGGCATATTTTACTTCTTTAATCTTCCTTGCCCTCTGATATAAACTATTTTTATTTTAAAATGATAGCCTGCTCCTACAACTGCACCAATAAATGCATCAAACTCAAATTCTACTGCTGCACCAGAAGCATCTGTACCTGCTGCGTCTGTACCCACAGCATCTGTACCTGCTGCGTCTGTACCCACAGCATCTGTACCAGCAGCGTGAGTTTACATGTCAATTGTCCCTTTTTTGGTGATTGGGATCTTTGCTGGATTAATCTTAGATGTGTTGGATTGCAGGGTGCCGAAGACCACCACATCAGCTTCAGATGCAACAACAGCTAAGTATGGGCTCTATTTCTTCAATAATATTATGGTATTTATATAATAAATTGTGAGAGCATATGTGCCTGTGTAATTCATTACTAAGGCATAATGATAATTAAATATTGGAAATCAACTTCTTTTGTCATGGTTCTTAATTGGGCTAATTAACATCTTCTGCGCAGCTCATTTGTAATTTCAACAATTGAGCTAAACATGTGGTTTCAATTTTTTCGTCCCTGATTTTGTATGATTAGACTATAAGTTAATGAATATTAGATTTTTATGTTCAATTCTTTCTTAATCTGTTCGAGGTGGTGTAAGGGATAAAGGCAGGGGTTGCTCTACCCACAAATTACAATAATGTTCTTAATTTATCGGTTACTGTTATTACTTGTATACCATTCCCTACAATGCCATTATCAACTCTAGATCGGTCTTCTCTCTTTATGCACTTAGGCCTTAGCTTTAAGTTAAACAATGGTTACATTATGCACATATCATAGCTCTGAAATATTTCTCTATACCCCGTCTACCATCTCTATAATTTTATTTTCAAATTCTATAAATAATCTCATCCATTGTCAACATAACTTAAGTGTAGTACCTGCCTTGACAGACTAAGTTATTGAGATCATTTACAAACGCCAGGTGATGTAGGGTGTAGACTGATCTACATTTGCTTCCATCAGGAAGTTGAAAATGGGGAATGTGGAGATAGATTGTCTTTGCCGTTTGTTTCTATACCATTGCTTTCCAAATAGGAGTTCACACTGATTAATGCTATGGTTGTTCTTTAGGTTAAATTACATCTAAGAAATATAACACTTAAGACCCAAGGGAAGATGGGGGAATGTGGACAAGAACTGTGACTAATATAATTGTTTGACTGAGGATGAAGACATGTCTATTTGAAGTAGCTTTGCTTGGAATTTTACCTTTTGATAAACCGGTATTCCTTTCCTGGGAAAAACAATTACCTGTGATCCAGTTCAATAGGCTTAGAGCTTAAAGTAGTTCTTATCAGAAAAGAAAAAGCTTAATGATATTACAAAGTAGTATATTCATATTTTTCTCAAGGTGCACCGAGGCACAAAGGTCTTCTTGGAGCCCAGGCACGCTTGCACCTAATTGAAACAAGGCACACCTTTTTTTCAAAAAAAAAAAAAAGGTGCCTAATAATTCATAATTGTTGTATTTACCTAATTTATCCTATATATGTCGGTCATTAAGCAAAATGTAATGTGCAAAACTATCAATAACACGTTATAATTCATAAAGCAACTAACATTTAATCATCATATTGATAGCAAAGCATCAGACACATTAAAAAAAAAAAACCCCAAAGATCTTCAAATTAGTTTCAAAACATCACTCCTGACTCTCCCTAATTCAAACAATCACAATATCATCATCATTCATCATCGTTTAATGGCAAAACAATATCATCGTCCTCTTCAATCCCCTCTTCAACTTCTTCATCTTCTTTCATTTCACACTCTTCTTCTTCACTCTTCTCTTCATCTACAAGGTCAAGGTAAATTGATCTAACTTGTCATTACACTAGTTATACCCTTAATGAAAAAGTTGATTTTGATCTAAATTGATAACTAGGCTCTCCGGTCTCCAACACTAGTAGCCCTAGCAACATCATTTCATGTCTAAACATTTTCCTTAGTAAAAACAAGCTCATCATCTCTATCCTTTTAATCATTAACCCTCCCGATCAATCATTCATTACTTTCATAAATGTCATTTAAGGAGTAAACATCTTTATCATGTTACTCTTTATATGAATCCTTGACAACATAACATAGGTGGTTGCAAATCGTGTTTTTGTAGGCCTAAGCAACTCTTAAATGTTGGTAAATTGTCTCAACATATCTACCACACTTGAGCGGTTGTAGATATAACCATTCACCATAATAGCCCTCTCAAATGTTTTCTTCATGTTGGGCAACTTGAAAATATCTTCCAATATCAAGTCTAAGCAATGGGCAACACTTGGTGTCCAAAACAAATTGGGATATTTTGCCTCTAACACTTTCCCTATTATGAGAATCAAATACATTACTAAAGTCTCAAAAGTAGAGTAATAAGTATTTTTACTAAAAATTATGAATAGTCAATAATACACAAAAAATAATAAATCATACCAACCAAAACATTATTCAAAGTACTAGCGGTGACAACTTGAACAAGATTGCTTACCCGAATCTTTTCCTCAACATTACTAAGCAGCTCAAACATCTTCTCACCGGTCTTTGCATATGCTAAAGCAGTAATCGGTAAACATACTTCCCTTAGGACTATTGACTAAGAAATTAATCAATGTCCTTTCTCTCTTGTCCTAAATAATAGAACATCTTTTTTTGCCCACTCTTCTTTGTGATCCTTCATTTTATTACGAGCATTATCCACACATGCTTGCCAAGGGGAACCCTGTCTTCATGATAACTAGGCGCTTTAATACTTGGACCATATTGTCCAACCTCTTGAGTAAAGGCACATGCCTCAACAAGGTTGCCTCGCCTTGCCTACTCAAGGCGCAGGCATGGCGCCTTGCACCTAGGCACGCCTTTCACAACACTTCTCTCTGTTTTGGCTTTGGTTTTGAGATTAAATAGAAGAAAATTCAAGTGGACCTCCTTTTGTGTTGTAATTGTGTAAAAATATTTTCAGTTATGTTGTAACACTTGTTATACATCTCAACTGCAGTGCAAATTCTGATACCTATGACCAAGCTGCTTCAAATTTAGTTGCTGGTAATGATCTTGAGCAGACTATTCAACAAATAATGGATATGGGCGGTGGAACATGGGACAAAGAAACTGTTACCCGCGCTCTTCAAGCAGCTTATAATAACCCAGAGCGAGCAGTGGATTATTTATACTCTGTATATATAACTTCCTCAAATTTTTATCTGTAACCTTAATCTTTTTTTAGTATTGATATTTGTTGACAAGTAATTAAAATTGTTTTAACTTCAGGGTATTCCAGTAACAGCCGAAGTTGCTGTGCCAGTGGCTCGTTTTCCTGCTAGTCAGGCAACTGAAACTGGTGCAACAGGAGCTGCACCAGTCTCTGGAGCACCTAATTCATCTCCTTTGAATATGTTTCCCCAGGTAGAACTTTAAATTCTGGATGACTTCCAGTGTTTATCACTCTAATGCATATCTTATTTCAAGATTGTTGGAATTCTTTTTAGGAGACACTTTCAGGTGCCACTGGTGGTGGGCTTGGATCCCTTGATTTCCTTAGAAACAATCAACAGGTAATATTTTTTTTTCCTTTAGATCAACAGGCAATATTTTTTTTAATTTTTTTTTTTGTATTGTTGATTTCTGATTCCTTTGTTTTGCTAAGAATTCTAGTTTCATTTCCGGGGTATCCATTGAAGCATACATTAAATTGACTTGATGTGCTCGGATCAATTTTCATTACGGGTCATATCAATCTTTGTATATAAATGATGCTTATGGGCTTTGATGTGTTTAACCATGGTAATTTTGCTGATGTTTAATGGGATTGACAGTGTTGATTGGGGCCACGAGTATCATAGGAAAACACAATTATGAATTAATTTATTATGTCTCTTGGATAGTTATTTGCTTGATGTGCTTAAAGAGCTATTTATGTCTTATTATGCTAATTGGTCGTTGAAACTTTTTCATGGTACTAAATTCTTTAGTTTTGTATCTTTGTCGGCATTCTAGTTTCAAGCATTGCGATCAATGGTGCAAACCAATCCACAGATTTTACAGGTCTATCATTTGTTTCTTTAACTTCTCCTTTTCCGTTTCCTTTTTGTCAGTTAAACTTTAGCATTTTCTTCAATATCTTGAAATTCAAACCGCTATTTCTGGTGCAGCCTATGCTTCAGGAGCTTGGAAAGCAAAATCCTCAGCTTTTGAGACTAATTCAAGAGCACCAAGCAGAGTTCCTTCAATTAATAAATGAACCACTTGATGGTTCTGAAGGGTGAGTAATTTATAGGAATGCTAGGTAGATTGTAAGGTTTTTAATACTTCATGGATATCAAGAGTTATTATTTTTATCGCTTTTGGTAAATCATAGCCATCTTTAATTAATTTACCTGTTGATTTAGACACTTGAGACTTTCTCCTAAAGTCTATGCTATATTTTGTGTAAGTCGGTTGTCAGATAATTTTTATTTTAAGTGGCCAAAAATTCAATGTATTATATTCTTGGTCCATTGAAATATACATGCTGAGGAAGTCTGAGAAAATCCGTGTAGTTTGATTACCACATTAGATATTATTGGCATCATTTCTTACCATTTCTAGAAGATATTTGTATGCAGTTTAAGTAAAGTGTCCATTAGCTTATATTTTGGAAGAACTATCTTTCTTTGTTTATAGATTCTATCTAGCATTAGCACCGGATTGGATAGGAGTGAACTTTTAAATTCCAAGTCTTTGCTTGTTTCCAGAAACCGTTTTCTCCTAGCATATTTAAAAATCTGGTGTTGGAGCTACCTTGTGGCCTGAGATGAATTAAGCACTTCCTTTGCTGCTTATATATGAATCCATATTCTCCTTTACCCCCCAAAACTTAGAAACCAATGGACAGCTAAATTTGATTTAATTTTACAGGGATATATTTGATCAGCCTGAGCAAGAAATGCCTCATGCGATCAATGTTACACCAGCTGAACAAGAGGCTATCCAACGAGTATGTTTATGTGAATTTTTATAGTATATTCATTTTCCTGCTGTTTTACATATAAACTAATTAGTTTGTCTTCCGACTTGTAGCTTGAAGCGATGGGGTTTGATAGAGCCCTTGTCATCGAGGCATTTTTGGCATGTGACCGTAACGAGGAATTGGCTGCCAACTACTTATTGGAAAATGCTGGAGATTTTGAGGATTGAATGGGTAAAGAAAAGTTTATCCCATTGGATTCGTAGTTTTGGTTTTTAGATGGTTTACCTCGTATGAGCATCTTAACTTGGGTAGTGTTTGGATTGATTAAATTATTGGTTGTGATGATGAATCTTGAAAATTAATTTATAGTTTTTGGTTTTAGAGGGATTTTTTTGTAAGCATTCTTAATTGGATATTGTTTGATTGATGAAATTTAAAAATCTAATGCTAAATTATGCAAGAAATGTTTCTGATAATCTGTTGAGGAAGTGGTCTTTTCTCTTCTTTCTCCCCACCATCAATGAGTGTTGAACCATATTATCAAATGGACAAATTAAAGTAACAAATACAAAGTGTATTTTGATTTATTGACATTTACTTGCTTTGTGGGAAGTGGATAGATAGTGGTTTAAGGCCATTCGAGTCATTTCTCAAATAAAAATAACTAATCTTTGAACATTAAAGATATATATCTTCTTCACCAAGTTTCACATCATCTCCAGCATCCCTGTGCGCTGTTGGAAATGTTGCAATATTGTGGCCTTCTTGTCCACACGACCTGCACTTGTGGTGTCTCCGTGGTTGGTGTAGGTTGGGTTGTAGGGTTGTAGGGTTGGTGCATTCCTTTGTTGAATGCGCTACGAGTTTATGCGATTTTTGTGGTTGTGACAGTGTTGAACATACTTTGCTGACTCCTAATTGAGAATGGAATCTTTATCTTTCTTGGCCTTCCTGTTTGAGCTCGCCCAGCAGGTGATCATACAGTCAGACACCATTGAACTAACATTTCGTGAATTTACTCACTGTGGAATAAGCCTGTATAAAAATCAATGAACCGTTTCTTACAAAACCTACAAAGTCCTAATAGTTTTTGGAGGGTTTTGTTATAATTTTATTTTTATTTTTTTATTTTTTTATTTTTTTATTTTTTTATTACTATTTTGTAAATATCTTACGGGTAAAACAGTAATTTCCATTGTATGTTGAAGGGTAGATTAATCTTTTTGTTTTTGAAGTTGACAAAAGTTAACATCAAAGTAGATATGGCCCCGGTTCGGTTCGGTCTCGGTTCCCGATTCTGAACCGCTGGTTCTGGTTCCCCAATTCCATCCGGTTCGGATACCAATCAAAATCTCAATCATATCAAGATTTGAAAAACAAATCTTCTTCTCCCTTCATAAGGAGAAAATACGTATATAAATAGAATAGGAAAAAAAAAAAAAAAAAAAAAAAGTCAATTTCTTTTATTAGGGTTTTCCCACTGAAAACCTAGAGAAAAGAATAAGAGGCCCACTCTTTTTGTTCATCAGTGTTGGAGGCTAGGCTTGGAAGATTGTGGTTCCAGGAAAATTGTTTCATCGCCAATCTGCATGGTATGTTCTATTCTCTCATATTTTCTTTATTGAATTAATGTTACAATAGAGTTTTCAATGCATAGTTAATGATGGTGAAATTTTTGTTATTCACCTAGACGTATTTCTGTTACGTATTCTGATTATAGAACAAGACACAAATTTCACTATCATTAACTATACCTTGAAAACTCTATTGCAATATTAATTCAATAAACAAAATAGGAGAGGATAGAACATACCCATGAAGATTGGCAATGAAACCATTTTCCTGGAACCACAATCTTCCAAGCCTAGCATCCAACACCGATGAACAAGAGGTGTGGGCCTCTTATTCATTTCTCTAGGTTTTCAATGGGAAAACCCTAATAAATAAAAAATAAAAAATAAAAAATAAACTGACTTTTTTTTTACTATTTGATACGTATTTAAATAGTATCCCTTTTTTATTTAATTAAAACAATTTTAATTAAAATAAAATTCAATATTTATTTAAATCAAAATCTCAATCATATCAAGATTTGAAAAAACAAATCTTCGAGAAAATACATATTTAAATAATATCTCTTCTTCTCCCTTCCATTTGAAGAAAATACATATTTAAATAGTATCTGTTTCCATAAGGAGAAAATACGTGTTTAAATAATATTCCTTTTTAAAGGGATATTATTAAACACGTATTTTCTCCTTATAAAGAGGAGAAGATTTGTTTTTTCAAATCTTGATATGAATTTTTTTTTTTTTTTTTTTTACATTACAAAAATAACATTTTATTTATAAAAAAAAAATTAAAAAAAAATGTTAGAAAGGATATTGTAGAGTATTGGGACATGGCCCATAACCCTTATCCAAGTAAATATGTTTTTGTTTGCCTTCTTCTCCTTTTTATATAGGTTAGGTCTCTCTTCACTTCTCTTATTTATCCGATGTGGGATATGGGATTGAACAAATAAATAATTTTTTTCATTAAATAATACCAACTTAAGTAAAATAAAATAAATTATTAAAAAAAAAAAAAGTAAAACAACAAAAAAAAAAAAAAAAAATTGACACTCCAACAAAATAAAAATAATGATAATAATAATGTTGTTGCGCAACATTTTTTTTTTTTTTTTTTTTTTTTTTTTGGTTGCAAAAAGGCATGATCATTAATCTTCCTCTTTTGCAACTTGGTGCGAAACTGCGAATCCTAGGAAATATGTTTTTGCGCAGGTAAGCCATAACCAAGTTTCATTCTTGAACTTTTTCCTACAACAGTGTACTTTGACTCATGACTCATGAGCAACGTTTTAAGAAATCAACTTTTGCATCCTCATGAATCTATCTATGCTAGCCAGTGATGATAAGATGTTTAAAAAATGAAAATCAATCTCAAAATTAATTTTCTTTCTCGAAATAATAATCATCAAATTCAAAACAATGCTTTTAATATTGCTCAAGAAGAAGGGATGATTTCCTCAACAAAACCAAGGATTCTTCATTATCCAAGGTCTTCAAGACGAATCTTTACAAATTGGAATCTCTATCAACACTTGCAAATGAATAGAAAACATGAAATTAGTTTAATTTCAAAAATCAAGGATTAAAACTGGAAATTAATGGGAAAATCAAATATATGGAAAGATTCCAAAAAATATGGACCAAATTACCCGATTCCCTCAGCCACCACCGCTGTCCTCACCGCCAAATTAAGCATCTGCGGTGAGTACAACAACTCATGAGTTCAGTCTCCCCTTTTGTGCATGTGCTCTTCAAACCCCCCATCAAACGAAGTCGAAACCTTTCAAATAAATGCATGCCTTGCACATGCACATTTGGAATATGAATTGGATCCTATTTCTCCATGTTCATCTTCTCTGGCAAATTCCACAATATCTATATAACTAAAACTTCATCATGTTCTGGTCATTATTTAACTAATAAACACCCTTCCAGCCTTCCAGGTTCACTCATGACGTTAAGGGAAATCATCTCCGAGAGGACGCGACATACGTGAACGGATTCAAAAGACGCATTTTGGATTCCAAGTTTGGTTCACTGACGGTACTGACTACTGACCAGCCATTTAGTTGTTGCATTAATTTTCAGGCTCTTCTAGGAGAAATATACTGTGGTTTGAAAGAGTTTGTATGCGCTCACTCAAGACATATGATTTGGGTGGTGGAGGGACATTGTTAATTCTCTCCAATTACTACAAACTGATCTGATATGGATGGTGTCAAAACAAGAATTTGTGAGTTGAGTGATTGAAATGAGAGCTAGCTAGTTCATTGATTAAAGGCAGTGCAGAAGAAACATGCAGCTGAAGACTTACATGAACTGAGGTCTATATGGTGGAACTATTAGACTATCCAAAGCCCTAATAGGATTCAAATCACCTATGTACACGCTTTTATAAAAAAAACGGATTCAAATAACCTTACAAAAAATGGTGTCCTAATTTGTGTCTAACCAATAAATTGGGTCATATATACACAATCATTTACATTTAATTGTTTTTTAAAAAAAGCGTGTACACATGGCCCAATTTGATTGGTTAGACACAAATTAGGACACCATTTTTTGTAAGGTTATTGGAATCCAAAAATAATTAAATATAAATAATTGTGTACACACGACCCAATTTCGTTAGTTAGAGACAAACTGGGACAACATTTTTTGACAGGTGATTTGAATCCGCCCTAATATTGCTGACTTTTGTTAATTAACATACCGTTTTTATTTATTTTTTATAACATGTATGGTAAGATCCATTGTTCAGTTTATTTTAATTATACATAAATAAAAATGGGCGTAATATGTAAATGTTTTATTGATTGAAGTCCCTAAAACTCAAAGCATAAGTATAGTGTATATATATATATATATATATGAGAATAAATTACCATTTATTTCATTTTATGTTTTTTTCCAACTACATAACCAAATTCTACATAGGTTCCTTCTTAATGTTAACTATTTCATCATCATTAAACTCCTCTCCAGTATTAGGTTCCTCATTAATCTTCATGACGCCATGAAAGCTCTCTGTAACTCCTACTGAACCATCGTCTCCTCGTCGTTTGTCAGCCACAACCTTGACTTCCTTTTCGCTTCCCCTCCATCTTCCATTGTCCAAGCATAAACCGTAGTTGAGTCATTATTGATAGATTGAACTGGCACTGCAGTGAGTCCATTGCCTGAGGAAATTAAACGGAGCTTGTTCTTCTTCCTGTTCCTAGCATTGAGCCTACGTTTCCTCTCAGCGCTACTTTCATGCTTGTAATGTGACGAGACATGACCAGAAAATGATTGTGGTTTAATGAAAACTTTGTTGCATTTTGGGCATTGGTATGGCCCGTGTTTCTTGTAATGAAGACTATGAGTTCTCCCATCATACTCATGACCATCTTGGTTATTAGCAACTCTAGAGACTCCCACTGGGTGCCTAGTACTGGGCTCACCCAAATCTGTGGTTTGAAGGTTCCTGATACCCAATTGGTTAGGACTAGGGTTACTATCAAGATACGTAGTAGTAGTACTCATTGGTGTAGGATCAAGATTGACTCTCATATCAGACTGATATTGATCATTAGGTATTTGTCTGTTGATTGTTTGGTTTTGAAGATCAAAAGGGTTACAAAATGGGGCATGGTTAGTATTAAGGTTGTTTGAAATGAAATTGGTTTGGGGATGAACAGAAATATTTTCTGGAGCAAGAAAACGCTCCATAGTTGTGGTTGACGTAAGAATTTCAGTCGTACTTCTCGTAACCTCACAAACCCTAAGCAAGTCGTTTTGAAGAATGGCTATTTGGTTTTGCATATGGAATTCATAGTTGATACAACTATTAACTTGAACCCTATTTGGAAAAACGAAAGTTCTCCTCACTTCGGTCACTTTCCGGCTAAGCCCTAGTTGGCCAAGACCACCATGCTGTGCAGTTTGAGACATCAAACCATTTTGGTGGTGAAAACCAATGGTATCTGGAATAG
Source organism: Acer saccharum (assembly GCA_030490815.1). Classification (NCBI taxonomy): domain Eukaryota; kingdom Viridiplantae; phylum Streptophyta; class Magnoliopsida; order Sapindales; family Sapindaceae; genus Acer; species Acer saccharum. The sequence goes on from CM059866.1 coordinate 27,207,637, forward strand.
AAGGAATCATTTGATAAGAATTGATCGTCGTTAAGCCGCTTGGATCGAAACCTGAGTTACGAATGGTTTCATCACCAAAACCTAACGCCGAACGATTCGAAAAGAAAGGATTCAGATTCATAGCCATAGACTATTTGAGTGAAAATGCAAGAACTAAATAGGAGATATTGTGTGAGAAATATTAGTGTCCTATGGTCCTTTTTATAATCTGAGACTCGGAGATAGTCAATGTTTGGTTAAAATTAATAATTATTTTTGGTAATAACATCAAAAGGAAGTATGAAAAGGCTAAAGATTGGACTATCATAATGTGCCAGAAGGGATATAGTCATATAGATGCTGATCATGTATGGACCATTTAATGTTTCTTGGTTAATATGATGCTGTCAGATTTGTTTAGGTTGGTACATTTACTATTCAGGAATCCTTTTTGGGAATCCGATCTGACAAATGAAAAGGAAAAGGAAACGAGTGGATTTATTATCTCGTGTTTGGATTGTTAAAAGAGAATGAAAGGAAATGATAAGAAGGGAAAGGGAAAGAAATTGAGAGAATAATTTTTTCTTATTTCACCCAATTTGGTTTCTTTTCTTTACAAAATTGGATGGAAAATGAGGGAAAGGAATTAATAAATTAATGAATTTTTTCAATATCCCGAAACTTTCCCTATTAATAATGCATTTAGGGATATGTGGCGGATCGAATCCATTGGATTTTCCCTGATTCAAGATCTAATCCAATCTAATTGGATCAAAAAAATTACAATCCGATCTGATCCAATCTTAGATGGAATCCAATCCAATCTAATTCGATATAAATGTAAAATACTTAAATACGATCCATATGAGGCAATTATTAATATATAAAAGTTGAAAACATTCCTAAATTTAACAAAATCAATAATTATTCATAAAGTACTTCAAATAAAATTAACAACTAATAATTAACTTAAAAGCAATATATAATTGTACACTTTAAAGTTCAAAAGGTCTAACAAATTATAAACTTTAAACATAAGTTCTAAACACAAACATAAATAAAAGAGCAAAATTCATAAGTAGCCCAAAAATTTTGGGCCTATGCAAAACAGTCACATCTCAATAAGTTTTCTTTTTTTCTCAAAGAGAAATGATTTTGGACAAGACTGCCCCTATCTACCTTTTCACTTTATTCTCTGACACAACTTTTTCTTTCTCTTTCATAAGTTTTTTTTTAATCATCTTCATCGCCTTCATCAATGGAGGGTAACACTTTTCTCTCTCTTAAACTTTTTTTTTTCCTATCTTTTCTCTTTAAAATATTGTTCTCCTCGTCGAAACGATTCCAACGATATATTACGGGCGAAAATCGGATATCATTTGCCCCCTCAAAAGTCCTTTGAAAGTATTTCGTTTTATGTTGAAATATTTACATGCTGAAATATCAACATGATTACACGATGGAAATCTTTACACGCTAAAATGTTAACATGATTACATGCTGAAAATCTTTACACGCTGAAATATCGACATCTTTACGTGCTGAAATGCATTTTTACACGCTGAAATTAGAAAATGACTACACGCTAAAATTACATTTCAGCGTGTAATGTTTCTGGAAACTTCAAATTTTCTATTTTTCAATCTCTATTTCAATTTTCAATTTTCTAAAAATAAATAAATAAATAAATAAATAAATAATTCAAACCTCCATTGATGGATATCGAACAGACCTCCATTAATGGAGGTCGAACAAATCTCTATATATGGAGGTAATGAATTAACCCTAAATAAAATCATCCAAAAGTTTGAAATTAACCCTTTATCATAATAAAATACAATAGCATCAAAAATTTGCTAAATGTTTTTCTGTATAAGACAAAATAAATTGGCCAAATATAAATTAAGCCTTATATTTTGGCGGATCCAATGAATTTTATGGATTTTTATATTGAAATTCAAGATCTAATCCAATCCGATCTAATGAATTTTACAATTTAGGATCTGATCAAATCTAATCATGTCCTCAAATACGATCCATCGAGGTCATATATATTAAGAAAAGATTGCTTCATCTCATCATTCGTGAAGACAAGTAGATTATGTAACTTAGCTCTCTTGAAATCTATTTTGAGATAAATTTACAATGATCCATTAGTATATAATATTGTTCTAAAAAACTTTTCTTTTTGCGGACAAACAAGGATTCTCTATAAGGAAAGTCCTTAAAATTAACCTTGTAGGTTATCTGAGAATAGATTTATACTATAACACTGATGTCTGAGTTGAATATCACAATTGTAACTTTCCTTTTCTTTCTACTAAAAATGGTGATCAGTGATTACATAAAAGGCCGATAGCCATAGTTTGGAACTTGGAACTACTAGTTCCAAGTTGGAAGTGGATGCAAATAACACTAGTTCTGTATGGTCAATAATAAATAAATATATATATATTTGGAATAAGGTTAATTGGTTTTTCTTATTTAGTTTGTTAAATTTTGATTTATTTTTTATTGTATTTAATTCTTGTTGAAGTACAAGAAATGCATGAATGAGTTATGTATTTACAATATCTGCAATTAATTTTAAAATAATTTCATTTTATAGTTGTTAACATGTGCTTCTAATCATTTTATAAATATAAAACATTTTTAAGTTTCAAGTCATTACTAGTTTACTACTAATAAATATAGAAATTATAATTTGATATTTATAATATATTTTTTGAAATAGTTTGACCTTTATAATTAAAAATATTTAATGTGAATATTAATATAAGAAATGCACTCACAAGTCATAATTGCAACAAACAAAATCTCGGTACGTATATAGTATTGGGAAGCAGTTCTTTCATAAAAATATTGTAGCGTCCACATAAGAATGAGGTGAGTCATTGATTTTAGAGAATTACCATACTTTTTTTCCTTCACTAGGTTTTTATCCTATTGGGTTTCTCCTAGTAAGATTTTAACGATGCGGTTTTGTACGCAAAATACCTTCAAAGGTTATATTGGTATTGTTAGAGTATCTTCAATGGTATCCTCAAAAGTAGAAGAATAATCAAAATTTGATTATTTATTCAAAAAACACTGTCCATCAGAGTCACTAAAATTTAGCAAAAGTAGTTAGCAATAATCGAATTGCCTCTTCAATAATCAAATTTGAAGATTGACTTTCAATCATCAAATACAAACTCAACCAAAAATAACTGTTGTAATTTTATTCTTTCTCTCTCTTCCATGGTTTTTTTTTTTTTCTTTTTTTTTCTCTAATCACCTATGTATCTCATCATTGTTTCGATCTCAAAAATTTCAATCAGGTAAAATTCATCTTTTCATTACAAATGGATCAATACCCATATTATATACCTTTTCTTGTCTTTTATAATTTTTATTTTTATTTTTTTAGCAAAATAAAATAATGTACCATTACAAGTGTACCATTGTGGACTATATAATCATCAAATTTAGGAATCCCCGAAAACAATCCTCAAATGCTGATGTGGCAACTTTTGAGGATCCAAATTTACTTATACCATTGGAGATGCTCTTAACCTCTTGTAATTTGGTATTGTTAGCCTCTTGTAATTTGCTAGAAACCCAATTCACCTCCCTCTTGGATTGCCTTTCGGTCCAACAAGCATATAGATGAATAATATAACATTTTTCCTCCTATTACACAGATATAATAGTAGATGTTCATTGATCTATAGAATTAACTTCCGTTCTTTTGTATTCCCACCAGTTCCATCATCATGATCAATTTCATTAATCATTATATTGTAATATGTGATTATAAGGCTATATAAAAGAGCTCTCACTATTGTATTTGATACACTTTGATTAGAACACTCGAAGAATAAAAGACTTATCTCTTTACCCACTCTTTATATCTTTTTCTTCTTTAAGTTTTATATTATTATATTCTTATTTATTCTTATTCATTTTATAACAATTTTTTCTTTTCAGATCATTTTAAAAAAAGAGTAATGCTACTTTGCCCAAATTTGATGCCTAAATGACGTGCCAACACTCTCGTCCATTCATTTAGATTGTATTAGATTTGCTTGATCTGAATGAAAGGACGAAAGTGTTACCACGTCATTTGAGCACCAGATTTGGACAAAGTAGCATTACTCTTAAAAAAATTCAAAGCTATTTAAATACTATTTTCAAGCAACAAATCAAATACTTTCTTAATTCTTCAAGAAAGTAGAAACCAGAACCATGCATCCTAATAGGGACATACAAGCAGTTTGACAGTAAAGCAACATTGAAATAATATGCAATGTACTGGCAATAAATCAGCTTCCCTGTACATAGAACTTGGGGACATGAATTAGATCACACAAACTTAACATCCAAATGTTTCTAATGGCAAGTCACAAATCACAATTATCAATAATAGGTTTTCACAATCATCGTAAGCATTATTTTATTCGCACACAATCCACCAAGTCAGAGAGTTGCATCACACATATACAGTAATTTCAACATTGTAATTAAGTCCACGTTGTTTTTAGGACTCAGAACTCCCTATCTGGAAACATAATTGGAGCAATGAGAGACCATAGATAAAGAGCTGCAGTCACCCATCCAGTTCCGATCCTAACCCACACGGAGGGCCAACCCACGTCGACCAACTTCCCACTCTCCCCAACAGAGGTAGACCACCCGGTCAGAAGCATTGCTGAATACATACTAGCTAGAGAGAAGATGATATGGAAGAAGGCATATGAATATGTGACTGGCTTAGACTTTTCCTTTTCTTCGTGTTCTTCAATCTTGTTGTCTAATGGGAGCAAAGGCTTACCAGAACCTTCGACAAAAAAGCAGAATATAAGATTCAAACTAAGAAATGCCTGATCATTTTGTAATCCCAACACGAGGGTTCCACAATGCATATATTGCATTCAATTTAAGCATTTGTCTTTTCATTTCCATTCCCCCTTTTGTCTAGTAGTATGTTTTTGTTCCCATTTATGTTCCCATGTAAGTATCCATTTACGTTCCCGAGTTACCCATTTGTAATCCCAACATGATGAGTAACGGTAATAGTACTGGTAATAGTAGGGTGACCATGCTGGTGGTAAAGCCAATGATGGTGATGGTCTTAATAGCAGTGTTGGTCCAAGTAAGGTAGAATTAGTGGTATAAGGAATTAAGGATAGATTACGTAAGAAAAAACATAAATTGAAGAGTTGTATAGAAGTACTTTCGAAAGTTATTAAGAAAACCATTCAATGTTGTAAAATTGATTAAGGCCAAAACTTATCACTTTTTTTATTTAAATAAAAAACTACCTAATTTCATCATTAAGTTTAAAAAAACAAACTCAAACATCTCCACATTGTCTCGATTTTTCTCTAGAGAAAAGTACTTATTACTCTTAAAATAAATCATTTTTAGTTGCTTGTTTTTTTGAACTTAAATGATGAATTTAAGACTTTTTTGTCTGAATTGAATGAAGTTTTTTAGTTTTTTTTTTTTAAAGATAAACCCCCAAAAAATACCCTTGAAGGTTTTATCACTTCACATCCCTTGTTTTATATACTATATCCTTTTAACATGCACCATCACCACTCCACCCTTAACCAATTCATTGATTTGCATAGGTAGTACTATGAACACCTTATGACAGAATTGCAATTTTTAACACTAACCTGCACGGGGTGAATCTGGTGACGAGAGCAAAGTTGTAGAAGATCCAGCACGCACTGCAGAATATACGACTGATAAAACAGTGGTAATCAGACCAAGGGTAAGGGAGCCAGTGGAAACAGCTTTGGAATGCTTGTGGAGACCATTGCATTGATAATCCCTTGGTTCACTAGAAAGTCCACTGTAGCATAGGTACATGCAATACAGAGATATAACTGAAGCTGGCAAAATACTGCCATTTACCTGTTTCATATCATAATGCTAACTGTGAGATAAGAAAATCAACAGTCCTTGTACTATGAAAGAAAAACATATGCACAATGTAGCCATCGATATTAACATCAGAACATTACGATGACGACATTAGAACATGACAATACTGGTAAATTAAAACTTAATAAAAAGAATATGCTTAAGATAAGAAATATATTAAGTACTCCATCTCTGAAACTAAGTGGAAGCATTATTGTTAAGGATTGTAACAGATTCAAATTGTTCTCTATGAGAAAACTGCAAAGGCTCGATATCAAGATGATAAATCAAACAAGTTAAATTGAAAGTCACTTGCTAGCTAGGTTGTGTTATTATTAAAGAGCATGACAAGACGTAGGTCAACCTTCATAACAAATGTGTTGTTGCTTATTTCAATAAAATAAAAAAAATAAAAAAATGAATCATCCATTAGAACTCCTTTGTTTCCAACTTCAAAGCTCTTGAACACGTGTTGTACTACTGCAAGATAAATAAAAACCATGGTATCCAAGGGCTAAAGTTTTAAACTGATCATGCATTGAATCATGCTATATCTGCAATAAGCTTTAATGGTCAGTCTTGGAAACTCAAAAGCAATTGCATAATATGATACTCATACAGACAACATGGAGACTTTATTTCTTCTTTCGTAAGCTCAAAGAATTACAGCACAGTATGATAAACTACAAACATGCAGTATTAAGTTCATAATCAATGTGTTCATAAAGTTGATGCGTTTAGGATACATGAATTTAAAAATGCAATCATATGGGCACACTGGAAGGAGAAAAGGCTTACTACAAAGATACTGAAATATGAGGAAGGATTACAAACATCAATTGAAGGGGACTCTTAAAATATTGTGATGTTCACATTAACAAATGTGAATCTATACACATGTACTTCAAGTGATATGCATATCACGTATGAGTGAGGGACTATGAAATAAATGTAAGAAAGATAGTGTAAGAAGAAAGAAATTATTTGAGCCCTTAACAACAAGCTTAAGCTTAAGAGTTTAGCGGTTATTAAACATAGTATCAAAGCCAGTTTTAACAAGACTGCCTAGTTTGAATCCCTCCAAGTGATTGTTTTTGTATTTGTTATATGTGTTTATGGTAAATCTAAAACTTTGTTTAGATTTGTGTTAGGTTCATATGAAAAATCCATTGGTCCACCGTCCACGTTGGAGTGCTTAAATAATATTGTTTAGGCTTTTACCAACAAGCTCAAACTTCTAGGTCAGATAATTACTTAACAATAAACATATTTATCTAGCAAGTTTCTTCATTTATAGAAATCCAAAGTAGCTTTGTACTCTACCCCTTTGGGGTGTACATGCTCATCCATCTCACAAACACACTTATCTCCACTAAGCAATCCCTATATCTCATTAACATTTCCACAAGGAATCTAAAAAATCCAACTCAAATGGACTGTCTCACTGACAACATAATTGAGGCTTCCTATCAAAAACATAATTGAGAATTGAGAATACACATTCGTCATTCACCAAACGTCTGTACCAAACTATCAGCTGCTATTGTGGTATTAAATTTTACTCTATTGTGGTATTAAATTTTACTCTTGAAGGATATAGAAAACTCATTTCCCAAATAAAAACAAAAGCAAATAAATTAAAATCGCTAAGGACAGAGGATGATTGGATATGCAAACTGAAAACTTACAGCAGGGTGCAGTGCAACCACAGCAAATAGGAACACAAAGATCAAGGTCATAACAATAAAGAAGGTGTTGAGCCCACAATCCTGTCCTGATGGTGAGAACAAATGGAAAAGAAGCCCCGAGAAGGCAAGTGTCACCACGTAACAAACAAGTGAAACAACAAGTAAAGCCGCGTACCTATATACAAAAGACAGCAATCTTAATAATAATAATAATAATAAATAGAAATATGGTTTAAAGAATGTAAAAACAAAGTATGGACAGTCAGAAAGTTACAAAGAAAAACAACACCATAGTAATAAGAAGCCAAACTAACCAGAACTGCTCATCATATCCAACCCATTTGTCATTCCATCCATGTACAAAATCCAACAAAAGCACAACTTGTACAAGAAGAAACAATCCCGAGCCAAACTTTGATATATTCTCTGCAAACATAGAGTTAATTATCAGGTATTCAGGTTAAATATGAAAATGATTTGCAACAAATAAATCAATGGAGCACTCAAGATCAGAAATATTTCTTCAGTTTCTGTCAGGCAACCACTCCTAAAACCACAGCAGTAATTTTTCATTACTCTTTCTGAGTGCTCATTGAACCCAAAGACATTGGATGATACTATAAATGAATTCCTGATAAGAAAAAAAAAATAATGCTTACCATAGAAGCTGACAATCTCATTTGGAATGAAAAACATAAAAATCACTAGAAGGAACCAGCAAATAACTTTCATCATCCATCCACCATGGTGCAGGCCATCTCGAGGATCTTTCTGATTTTTCACACCAATCATTAAAAACGACAAAATAGTGAAAAAGAGAAAATTTCCCAAGCTAACTCTCAGCACTGCATCTGTTTCAAACCACTCCCTGTTGGGTGTCTTATGAAAATGATTAATCCCTGCATCAGCAACCAATATAAAATTAGTTCCAATATCAGTAATCACTGCCAATTAATGACATTAGCGAACTCATTCGACTTTAGGAATCAAAATCCAAGAGTAAAACATTTGCTAATCCTTGAAACAACAAACCCGAGCTAAATTCAACTCATTCGACTTTAGGAATCAAAATCCGAGAAGTAAAAACATTCGATAATCCTTGAAACAAACCCGAGCAAATTTCAAAGTGCCAAATATACACCGAATACATAATAACTTGTTGGTGCCAAATATCAAATTTCACAACAGGTTGGTAAATTAGCAAACCAACATAATCTATGGACCTGATTGAACTCATTCAAGGGACGTATAAAACGACAACGAATCAATTCAATTCAAAAAGGGTTGCTTACAAGGGAGCTTCTCCATGAGAGGAGCAGCAACTTCACGAAGAATCCATGACACGATCAGAGAGAGAGCAAAGAGCCCACAATAAGCAATCCTCGCCGATTTCCTGCTGATACTCGACACCACCGTGCGACAAGCGTCACACGCGCATGCTGCGCAGCACGACGCCAGACAAGATGCTGCCCACATCTTCCTCTTCCTGTTTCACGAATTGGACACCAACCACTTTGTTGATAGCCTCTAAATATTCAAAAACAAACAAAATCAGAGACAAATCACAATTTAAGAACCATAATTTATACAAATTATCAAGACCCAAATAATGATACCAACAATTATAAACAATCAAACCCTCAATTCCTATAATCGAATTACCCATAAAAATTAGAAAAAAATAATAATAAATAAATAAATAAAAGAGAAAAAGCATCACCGTGAGCGAAAACGATGCCTTGAAAACCAATACAAGTATCGAGAGAGATAAAAGAGAGATGGGAATTACCAAGAGAAAGAACGAAACGTGGAAAATAAAGGTGATGATAGCAGAGAAGAATTGAGAAGATACAAGGAATAGTCAGGAGTCAAGAGTCAGGAAGACTTTCTTTTTATCCTATACGGTTGGGTTTATATTTGATTTCGCTACTTCACTAATATTTGCCGTTCGATATTTTGTTCCCTATTCCCTGGATTGATTTACATTATCGTGATTCGTGGCCCTTCATTATTGACTTTTGACTCCGAGCCTCCGAGAGTCGGAGGGACAATGATGTTTTTTGTTTTTTTTAATATTACATAAATTCGGAATTTTTGGAAAAGGGAGGACTCGAACCCACGACTTCATGGTGTAGGTGTGATGAGTTTATCACCGGATCAACCTCATCTTATCAAGGACAACGATGTTTTCATCGTCTAATTTTATATTTTGTAAAAATCGTCGAAAATAGACACATAAAATATACAAAATTTGTTTTTAACCTTAAACGAAAGTTTAACCGATAATAAACATATTTTTAAATTATTTTCAGTCCATAGCTAAAATTATGAAAATATCCATGCAACTTATAGTTTTTTTTTCTTTTTGTGAAAAACATGAAATTGGGAGATTTCACAAAGAACTTGAAGAAAAACATGAAACCTTTAAGAAAAACGTGAAACTTGGGAGAAGAATGTGAAAAAGTGAAACCTTGGTTTTTTTTTTTTTTAAACTGAAAAATTAATGAAACCTCCCTCCAAAAACCTTATTTTTATTTTTTAATAAAATATTACCGAAAAATCCTCTTTAGAAGGGTGTTTCGGTAATTTTGAACCTAGAGTTATTTTTTCTTCTTTGACTTCAAACGATCAGTGCCAACGGTAAAGGCAGTGTTGGTCTAGACAATGCAGGTGCGAGATGAGAGAGAGAGAGAGAGAGAGAAGAATAAGGAAGAGATGAGAGGGATAAGAGAAGAGAGAGAAGAAGGAAGAGAGAGAAGAGGGGAGGGTTTGAGGAGTGTTTTTATATGGGGTATTTCGGTATTTCTTTTAAAACGTGGTTATAAACGGTTAAATTTTCATACTTGGTTAAAACAAACCCTTAATGTTTCTAGGAGCTTAGTTTTGGTTTATTTTACTTTTTCCCTTTTTATTTTGTGCAATTATCATTTTGGTCGGTAGAAAAATTCATGTAGAATCCATAATCCATAACTTGATAACTATCAGAATCCATGACTTGATAACTAATATATATACGGTCCTGATCTGGTCAGTGCATCCTGATATAACTTTATCAGGATATTGAATATGAGCCACTAGTTTTGACAAGTGCATACACACTTGAGTTAAAGTATGTAAAACGAGTGGCTCACATTCAATATCCTCACAAAGTTATATCAAAATACATTGACTTGAAAAATTTTCAATATATATGGTGGTTCTCTAATAAGGTTGTCATAAAATTATAAAGCCAGGACGTCCTGACTAGAGAATTATTATATATATATATATATATATATATATATATGAATAAAGTGTTAATTTTTTTTTATTAATTTTAAATATATATATATATATGAATTATCAAGTCATGAATCTGTATGAAAAATTCGTATGGTATCATTAATTATCACATGTGAAAAATTACGTTGTGATGCACCACATTAATTTTTTAATACGTGTACAAACATATTGGCTCAATTGGAAAATCTATACACAACCTTATATAATTTGCTTTCATTGATTAATATATTTGAGTAAATAACATTATTCCTCCTAAGGGAAGCACAAGTTTCAAAATCTTGAACACAAAATCATAAATTATTTATTATATAGTTAGTTTTGATAAGACAATCAAAGATAAACCCATTAATCATGCTTAAGTTTCGAATCCCACATCGGAAAAACACTTCCCGAAGACCTGAGTAATTGTTTTAAATATGACCAACAAGCATCCTTAATACATACTTACCTGGACGGGGTGTATGGGCGATCATGAAGGCCCATGGCCTAGATAGGTGGCTTCCATTGCACTTGGGAGGTGCACCCTTCTAAGGTCTCCTCATTGTAGGAGAGCCTACGTCAATATTTGTGGCAGTGGGGCCTGCGTTCGCGCGGCCCCTATCAATTTCAATTTTTAAACTTTTGTCTTTTTGGTTGGAACTAGCTTTTAAAGAAGCTGCTTCGAAGTTTCAACAATTGCTTCCTCATTTTTTTTGTGGATTTGAATCAAATCATATAATTTACGATTGGATTTAAATCAAATCAATGGGTCGGGTGTAATTATGTTATGTTCAATTGTTGTCAATTACAAAGGATCATCATGTAAAGATAATGCGATGGAAAGAAATATTAGTAACAGTAATATGATGTCAATATCAAACACGACAACAGGAATGACATTATGTACAAAATGTAGACCATCTTATAAAGAATAGTTTTTGTCTTCTAAAAAAAATATTTCATGTATCGTATACAGAACCATCTTATAAAGAATAGGTATTTGGCAAGAAATGTTAGCAGCTAAATACAATTTACATCGAAACATAAGGTTTTCAATGTGAAAATTGCTAAAGTAAATTGTTAGACATAAAAGCTTAAGCATGACGGTAAAGGTCCAAACAATATTTAGCTTAATAACAATTTATATATATCGTTTACTATCGGTTATTTCTCGGAGAAATTTCAAAATTATGCCTATGGTTTCGAAAGAATATCATTTTTTTTTTTCGTTACAAAATCTTAGAGGATTATCCAAAAGTCTCAGAAACTCAATTACAAAGTCTCGGAAACATAAATAAAACTCTCAAAACAAAATTACAAAGTCTCGAAAAAATAAACAAAAGTCTTGGAAACTCAATTATAAAGTCTTGGAAAAATAAAACAAAAGTCTCGGATAATCAATTACAAAGTCTTGGAAATATCAAACAAAAGTCTTGGATTCTATACAAACAATAAAAGTCTCGGAAATATATAAAAAAAAAGTCTCGGACCCTTCAAATAAGTCTCAAAAACGAGTAAATAAGTATCAGAAATCGAAAAGAAAAAAAAAACGTCTTACGAACACTCCAATGAAGTTTCACAGACTGTGCAACTCAACCTAACTACCTCAACAGCTTTAACAATGAAAGATTCAAAGTCAAAACAACACAAGAAATGAGATTACCTTAGCTTGATTTGCACACAAACAAAGAGGAGAAAAAGATGGCCTTTCGATTTGTACTAAGTGACCACAAGTTGGAGAAGGAGATGAAATTCGAACGAGTTGGAGGACACGATTACTTCGATTTCAGTTTTGTTGATGGTGATTTCTTAGAAGTCAACCGGTCAACGATTTCAATTGTTAAGACCTGCAAATAAACGTAATAGAAGGCAAAATAATGAATAAAAGAATTTATACGAGGTAAAACTCTAATGAAGGAGAAACATCCATGGGCGTCGCACGGTGACTAAGAAACGAATTCACTATTAAATATTGTTGTTTACACTCTGTTCTCTCTCTCTCTCTCTACATTATCGTCCCCTTACAATGCTTTTAACATGTGTATTTATATGGTCCCTTCTAGGGTTTCCTGAGTCTTGGCGTATAGGTAGGAGACTAATTGCTTTTAGGACTCCTTTCCTCTTCGGTGTTATCATGTATTTAATGTGATTGATTCAGAGTCCGGCTTGGACTCCTGTCGTCTCGGAAAATATCTAATTGTTTCCTTATTGGAGAGATCCTCTTCAGTATCCATGTTCGAATTGGCTTATGATTGTCTATTTAGCCAAATAAGCCCCGCTCGTGGAAGACAAATCTTGATATGGATATTTCCTGTTTTGCCCGAGTACAGTTGGTCAAACAAATTCATTCTTTGTCAAGATCACTTCCCCTAGGGAAATATCATGGGAATTCTGTTGTTGACGCGTCGCTTGTCAGCATTCTTTATGTTGACTATTTGACTTTAATCCAACGTGGCGTGGCTGGATTTATGTTCTTGGTCCTTTTTGGCGACATGTCACCTAAGCAAATTTTACATACAACAGGTTTACAGAGCTTTTGTTTGAGTAAAGAGAAAAGTAGATTTCAGATAACATAAAAGTAAGAGAAAGTTAAAGTCAGAAATATAATAAAAAATATGTAAAGTGAGGGTATTTTTGGAAGTCATTTACTTTGTTAAAACTTAATTTATTAAAGGGATGATAGTCTTAAAACACCAACTCAAAAAAGTGATAAAACCCCATATTCCCACCTATAAATACTCTTTTCAGTTGAAACTAGAGCAAGGATATCTAATCCTAAAAAACTACTACATTAAATAGTAATCATCTAACTTAAGCATAGGAGGGTGTTCGTCAACATCCTCTGAATGCATCTTCCAAAGACATCCCATATCTTTAAAGGGACTCCAGATGTATCCTTTTAAGAAGACCGTCCTCCGAAGGGGGGACTCCGAACAATCACCAATATGCTTCATTTTTAGCATTAACATATAATGACATAAAAACTGGTAAAAAAAAGGACTAATTGCACAAACGTCCCCTGAGTTTATGCATAATTGTATGTATATGGAATTTTTACACATAATTGCACAAACATCCCCTGTAATTAGTTGACTTTGTTAAATTTAACCATTGACCATAATTTTAACCAAAAATGACTAAAGTGCCCCTAGTTACCTATTTTATAATTAATTATATATATACTTTTTTTTGACAATTTATATATATACTTAAAAAAATAATTATATATATACTTAAAAATAATAATTATATATAATACTTAATTTATTTATTTAAAAAAATGGATTATAAAAATGTAAAAAATGGATTAAAAAATGGATTATAAAAATTGTTAAATAAATAAATTAAGTATTGTATATAATTATTATTTTAAGTATATATATAAATTGTCAAAAAAAAAAGAAAGTATATATATAATTAATAATAAAATAGGTAACTAGGGGCACTTTGGTCATTTTTTGGTTAAAATTGGGTCAATGGTTAGATTTAACGAAGTCAACTAATTACAGGGGATGTTTGTGCAATTATGGGTAAAAATTCTATATACATACAATTATGACTAAACTTAAGGACGTTTGCGCAATTAATCCTAAAAAAAAATCGTAATAACAATCACTTCCCTTGGCCCGTCGACCGATAGTTAACCACCGTTAGTTAATAACGAAAAATGAGCCCATATTAGTGGAGAATGGATATAGAGCGAGTCCATATTAGTTTGTCAAGACGAGTGAGTGTGATTGGCTCTTGGGTGTCACCGAACGCCATCTATAATGTCGAATGTCGAATTGTGATTGGCTCTTGATAGAATATATATATGTAACTTTTTGATAAAATATTTTAATATTTGGAGAAGAAGTCTTTCACACGCTCTACGCTGTATACCTACCGATCCACCATTTTGCCTAATTCTAGAGACACAGCGTGGACGGTCTCTCCCGAGATTTGCTCTACAAATAATCTAATTATATTTACACACCAATGCACCATTTTCACAATCACCAAGATTAGCTCCTAGCCTCCTACAACAAATACTTCTTTTCCATAAAATAAAAAAAAGACAACACAATTTTTCAGCTGTAAGTCTCTCTTCTTCTGCTTCTTCTTCTTCTTCTTCTTTATGTTTTCCTTCAGATCTGCCTGTTTTCATGCTTTTCTTGCTTTTCTTTAACGTTTTTATTGGATTTTTGTTGTGGGTTTTTCTTTTTGTTGTGTTGTTTTGGTGGGATTTCTTTGTCATGTAGATTTAGAATGATTGTGATCTGTTACCACAAAAATGAATTTCAGGTGAAGAACATGATTCACATTCAGCTAACCCTTTGGTTGAAAGGTCATTTTTGATCTGAGAAAATGACCGGAGAACTAGAATTGGCATTAAATCCTAAACCCATTTGTTTCGGCGAATTGGATTTGGGTTTGTAGAAATGTATATGGGTAGAGCTGATTGAATTTTACTCCACAGAACATGATAGATTTTTTATAGGTTCTTTTGTGCTGTGTGTGCAATCAAAGAATTGGGTTAGCAAAATCTTTAGTGTTACTCCAATTTTCTGATTTTTAGTTTGGTTTTAATGTATTAATTCTCTGTAGCAATGCTTACTAGATTTTAACCCCCCCCCTTTTTTTTTCCGTGGTGTTAAACAACTAATTATACAAGATCTCAGTTCATCAGTTTATGTAGCTGGATCGACAACTTTTGTATGCGTATTATGGTGTGTATATGCAAGCTTTGATTGTACAAAAATTGATTTTGGTTCAATGCTTGATTATGGTTGTGAATCTTAACCGGTTTTTATTACTAGTGAATCGTGGATCTCTTGATGAATTGATTTTACTTTCAATGTTTTTCCTTTGGTAACCACTTGGCAAGTTTTAGGCATTCGATGTCGGTACACTTGTGTTGTGATAGGCTTTATTTTAACAGGATGCCCACAATACCTGTCTTTTTTAGGGCATTCTCTATTTATGGTAGCACCGTAGCAAATTTTAGTAGGTATTGTTCAAAGAAAAAAGTTGCTTTTGGGTTTCGTTAGTTCAACAGAAATTCCAATGTGCCTTTATGGAAGCTTGCCTTGGTAATATTTTCTTTTCTTTCACCTCGAAGCTGGTTCTGGTGGAGGATCTCCTTGTTCTTTTAGTTAGACATTTAAGGGTAATGTTTTCTATTTATCAATTTTCACATGAAAACGAGAAATTGATTTCATGTTTTTAGAATCTGAAAAAAGTCTAGTAGCGATAATTGAAAACAATATTCTGAAAAAAAAAAAAAAAAAAAAAAAGAAGTTTAATATTATAATGTGTATTTGGTGAAATTATTTTGAAAACAATGGTGGATTTAAAAATATATATTAAACATGTGGGCCTCATGAGAAAAATGAAAAGTAAGAAGTTGAAAACGTTGACCAATTGTTTTCCATAATGCCATGTTTGAACTTGTTAAACGAAAAATTCCTTTTCCGTGTTTTTATTTTTTAAATTTGAAAAATGGTTGCTGATCGCATTCTAAGGGGTTGTTCAACAGCGTTTCCAAAAGGTGATTTCCATTTTTCAAGTTGCAAAAATGCTTAGAAACGCATTTAAGAACTAATTTTCAGATAAAAAATGAAAACACGGAAATCGATTTTTCCACAATAAATTTTTTTTAAAAAAAACCATCTGCTTTTGCAAATTTGAAACTATAGTCCAGGTATTTTCTGAACTTGTTTAAAACTTTTGTAACCTTTTAAGTCATTGTTTTTTGTGTCTTCATATATTGGGGATATATTATATATCTATATCTATATATATATATATATATATAGAATATGTATAGATAGATATTTTCATGTCTCCTTTGGTCTAAGCTAATAAGCTTTGCTTTGCTATTCCTTTTGAGGGAGGGTATATTAATATATAAAAGCACAGGGTTTGGATGACAGGATTTTAGTAATGGAATACAACATTTCTGGCACTGTTGATCTTCTCTCTCTTCACATTTTTCTTGTCATCCAGAGGTGGAATCAAAATTTCCGGTTTTGAGTGCTAGTGAAGTTGGATTGATTTCTTCTAGCATTAGCTTATTACATAGATCCCATCATTGTTGATTCATTTAGATTTGGGGGGTGTTATCTGTTTCAGGTTCTAACTTCTAACTACACAATCTCATTTTTACCAATGAATTTTATGATTTATGGTTTTATTACCTGAGAAGGGGAGTCTTATTTATGGTTGTGACGTTGTGTCCTTGCATTCGGTAGTCCGAAACTCGCTGTACAAAAATCTTGAGCTTTTGTTGTTTGTGCTACCTAAGTTCATTCCTTCTACTGTTATTATTGTCCTCCTGTTTTGCATTTAATGTGATTTTTCAATCAACAATTACTCCTAATATATTGTTGTATATGTTTTTGGGGTAATTACAAGAACCAAAAGCAACAAAAGAAAAAGGCTTTATCAATTAAACCAACACTTCCGATCCTGGCTTGATATCTCTAGTGTGTTTTGCTATATGATAGATGTGATTAATGATTAGCAGTACGTAAAAGTGAACGTATTTGGCCTCTCAATTGCTGGTCCTATTTGCTAATGAAAATTTTATATCTCAGACAATCTCAGTTTACTTCTGATTGCCATTACTCTAAATTCTTCCCGGCAAACCTCTCATTTACCCATTCTAAATGTTTGTAAAATTTGTGCTACATTTAGCGTTTTCACTGCTCATCATTAACAAGAACTGAATTTCCAGGTAGGCTGAGGAAGACTGGCAGCAAGCTATGGTTCTAGACACTATTTTATCATCTCCTCATCGTAGGTCACCATCATACAGGAAACAGTTCCCTCGTGATGAATTAGGTAGCTGGTCGACACTCGCCCAGAGGCATCGTTTCCTATTAACAGCACTGGTTCTCCTGGTTTTCCTCTGTACCATTTATCTCTATTTTGCTGTCACTTTAGGGTCGTCCACCACAACATGCTCTGGGTTAACCGGAACTCAAAAGGCGATGTGTCAAATACAGCAGGCAAAGGATTCAGTTTCTAAGGGAAAATTGAAATTTCTCTAGTGATGGATAACTCTTCCAACTAATAGTGTTATCTTTTTATTATTTGTTTTCAGATTTAAGGAGCTGGAAATGTGAGAATTTGTTGATTTAGTAACTGTAAGTTATGCTTTGGCTTGATGGTCATGTATACATGATATGTAACAGAATTTGTTTTGGTAGTTATATGAATCACATTAACGATTATTTTTTTACCCTCTACAAGCTAAGTGATGCTGTTATTTGTGAATATGTAGGTTTTTTTTTTTTTTTTAATTTTATTATTTTTTATTTATCTGAATTTTACATTTTAATGATTAACAGCGATTAATCATTGACTTTGACTGACTAAACCAACTAGAGACGGTAAACCACCTACTCTGGGTGGTGGACCACCCAGTCGGCCCTAGTTAGGGACTTTTGCAACACTATTAAAGCTCAATTGAGTTGATTTACAAACAAGACAATACAATTTTAAGCTAAATTTGATAAAAAAGAAAAAAAAAAAAATCTTATTAAACTTGCAAATTATACCACAATAACAAAATAAAATAAAAATACAATTGTGCAAAAAATAAAAATACAATTCTAACTTATAAGATTAAGAACAATGCATAAGGCAAGTATTTAGACCCGACACTCTCAAGTCTCAATCCACTCAATAATCAAAAGCATATCCATGGAAGACAGCTCATCCTATGCCCATGTTGAGGAAGAATATTCGAGAATACAATGTCCGAATGTCGGATTCATAACACCTTCCAAATGGCATCAAACTACATGTTTCTAAATAAGCCAATCGATAAGTGGGTTTCTACTGGGGGCAACCACATGGCATCTTAAAAATAAGCATGTCTAATTATTTTATGAGTTCCTTTTGAACTTTTTTTTAGCCATCAAACTCTCTGAACTCTTATTTATTGACAAACAGTTTGGTTTATTGCCCCCTGAATGTCTATTTGAAGTGTATTTACAGTCAGGTTTTGCGAATAAATGGAAGTTCAGAGGATCTAATGCCTAAAAAAAAAAGTTCAAGGGGTAAAATGCAAACTCGAGTAAAATTTAAAGGGGAATAATGCCAATAACCCTTATTTTATACATATTCTAAGTCATTTTAATATCAAACAAATTAGATTTAGTCATTTAGGCATTATGAGGGTGATCCCATAAATAAATATATATATATATATATATATTATATAGTCAACTGAAAAAGAAAATTGGATTAATATAATAACAGGTAACTTGTATTAGCTTGGTAAATGCACTTGGATATTATGTATTCATGCTAAATGCAATATGCAATACTTATTTATTTTTATATTTTTAAGGTAATGTTGCTTTGTTGCCTTGTTGCCTTGTTGGTGCAATTGTCCTTTTTTTTCCATGCCTATAGTTTCATTGACTAGTTATTGGTCAATACTATTAGGGAAAGTATCATTTTCCCCCCTGTAGTTTACCATATTCATAAATTTGCCCCCCCTAGTTTCAGAAATGGTTGGTCTTCCCCCTCTAGTTTGCCATATTCGAATATTTACCCCCTACCGTTAAGATTTCTGTTAAATAAGGGTTTGACCATTAAATACAAAGGAGAAAATACATTTTCCCCCCTGTAGTTTGCCATATTCATAAAGTTGCCCCCCCAGTTTCAGAATGGTTGGTCTTCCCCCTCTAGTTTGCCATATTCAAATATTTACCCCCTACCCTTAGGATTTCCGTTAAATAATGGTTTGACCGTTAAATACAAAGGAGAAAGTACGTTTTTACCCCTAATAATAACATTGATTAAAAAAAAAAAAAAAAACAGAATTAGCTTAACAAGGTATATTTAATAAATATTAAAAGATATTAAAAATAATATTAAAAAATTAAAAACATCAATTTCAACTTTCAAGCCTTAATTATCTCTCTCTCCCTCAAAATTAAAAAACAATTATTAATTATCTCCTGATTCAATCTCCACCATCCATCTCAAACATGGACGGTGGAGATAATTATATAAAAAAATATTAATATCAAAAATAATAAAATAATATAATTGTAAAAAAAAAAACTAATCAAATTATATAATAATAATAATAATAATAATATAATTGTAAAAATAAACAAAAACGATATTAAAAAAATCTCACTTTCTCTCTCTCAACATTATCTGTGATAATTAATCTCTCTCTTTTCTTCATCCTATCGCCGGCGAGAATAAAACAAAATAAAAAGTTAGGTGGTGTTTACTAATGAATCTAATAATAATAGAGAAAGTATCACAGATAATGTTGAGAGAGAGAAAGTGAGATTTTTTTAATATCGTTTTTGTTTATTTTTACAATTATATTATTATTATTATTATTATTATTATTATTATTATTATATAATTTGATTAGTTTTTTTTTTTTACAATTATATTATTTTATAATTTTTGATATTAATATTTTTTTATATAATTATCTCCACCGTCCATGTTTGAGATGGATGGTAGAGATTGAATCTGGAGATAATTAATAATTGTTTTTTAATTTCAAGGGAGAGAGAGATAATTAAGGCTTGAAAGTTGAAATTGATGTTTTTAATTTTTTAATATTATTTTTAATATCTTTTAATATTTATTAAATATACCTTGTTAAGCTAATTCTGTTATTTTTTTTTTAAATCAACGTTATTATTAGGGGTAAAAACGTACTTTCTCCTTTGTATTTAACAGTCAAACCATTATTTAATGGAAATCCTAAGGGTAGGGGGTAAATATTTAAATATGGCAAACTAGAGGGGGAAGACCAACCATTCTGAAACTAGGGGGGCAACTTTATGAATATGGCAAACTACAGGGGGGAAAATGTATTTTCTCCTTTGTATTTAACGGTCAAACCCTTATTTAACAGAAATCCTAACGGTAGGGGGTAAATATTCGAATATGGCAAACTATAGGGGGAAGACCAACCATTTCTGAAACTAGGGGGGGCAAATTTATGAATATGGTAAACTACAGGGAGGAAAATGATACTTTCCCATACTATTATTTATTTAGTTGGTTGTAATGATTTTCCAACACCGCAATTCCATCATTGCAACCAGTTTTCCAACTGGCCTATGGCATTTTGGACGTCTCCATGGTCACACTTTGTTGGATTAATAGAATACTTCACATCAGCTAAGTCTAAGGGATGTTAATGTATAATACCTACAAGTTTCCATTTAGGTGTCTTAAGTTAAAACCTAAAGGATTAAAGTGTAATTTTCCCATATAAAAAAGAGTGAGGAATTTAAAGTCAAATTGGTTAAAAACAAACAAAAAGCAGAAGCGCAGAGAGAGAGAGAGAGAGAGATGGAGAGGGAAGAAGTAGAAGTAGAAGTAGAAGAAGAAGAAGAGGAGAAGGAGGAATATTGGAGATGGAGGAGTGAATTAGGGAAGACAATGGGAGTGATGATATGTGGTACATTGGTGTATTACCACTGCGCCTTTCGAAACTCAAGCCTTGTCTCTTTACTCTCTGATGTCTTCATCGTCCTCCTCTGCTCTCTCGCCATTCTCGGCCTCCTCTTCCGCCAATTGAACATCTCGTAACTCTTTCTCTCTTTCTTATATGTTTTTTCATCAGATTTCTTTCATGGGTATTCTTACAAATCTTCGCAAAATGTTTTCTTCCTTCGTTTAGTGGCTTGTTTGTTTGTTTAATGAAAAACAAAATGTGGGAAATTTATATGTTGAATGTTTACCCTTTAATGCACTGCTGTTGATTTATGTGGGATTTGACATATGCATACTATCAATTTTAGCAATGGATTTCTACTTCCAGAGTGCCCTTTTTTTTTTTATATATGATAAGATACCTTATTGTAGGGTACCTGTAGACCCCCTCGAATGGCAGATCTCTCTGGACACTGCCAATAGCATTGTTGCATGGTTAGCTAACACCGTTGGGGCAGCCGAGTCTGTTTTGAGAGTTGCTGCAACTGGGCATGACAAGAGGCTGTTTTTTAAGGTAATTGAATAGAAAGATTGAGCTTTGATGCACTCTAGAGATTTCGAACTATCTGCTTTTAACTTATTGGAAATCTAGTTGTACTTGTACGAACATGGTGATTTATTGTCTGAGTTATGACCTGTGGAAATTATGTTGTTGTAGCCTTGTAGGCTATGCTAAAGACAACAAGTTAAGACACTAGGGCTCTTGTTAAAATTTTAAATTTTATTCTGTTGAAAGTAGCTGCACATAAGTCAGTAAGGATACATATATTTGACAATGCTTAGAGATGCCATACCCAAGATTTCGGAATGATTTTTTGTACTACGATTGAACCCTTCACCAAATAACTTAATACTTTTGTCTTTTGGTTTGAAATGTCCTTGCATGGTATCAAAGTAAAGCTGGTTTAGTTTCTGATGCATATGGAAGCCTTATGTAATTTATGGTTGGGGTAGGGCTTGGATGTAAAGGGAGCTTTAGTGTATCCCCCATTGGTTAGTATGTATTTTGGCTACTACATCATTGATCTGGTCCTTTACCCAATAACTTCAAACTTTCTGGTTGAATCTTGTAACATAATGTTGTAAGCAAGTTTGTTTTTTATAGTGTTTAAATTGGAGGGTTAGCATTACTATATGTCTATATCCCACATTAATAAGATTAAATATTTGGTAATGTTACTTGTACTTATTAAATTGGATCTCAAAGAAGCATAGCTAGGGGCTGGAAGAAGAATTAAAAAGGTGAGACTAGCGACTCTAGCGACTGGAAACTTGTTTGAAGTGTTCAAGACAGAAACAATGTGGAGATAGAAGGCCAAAACTAAGTGTGCTAAGCTAAGAAACACCATTAGTAGAATGTTTCACTTGGTTGCTAGTAACTGAAAAAGTTAGTAAGTAATTAGTAAATCGGAGTTAGAAGATGGCGGCACAAGAGAGGATCAATAGATTGAGGCTTCAAAGATCTAACTAGGGTCCTTATCTGATTCCAAGGCTGGCTGGCTGGCTGGAGAGGCTCTTTGAGTGGGAAATAACATGGTAAGGATAAGGCAAGGGGATTGAATGGCTATACTCATGAGTTTTTGCTCAAAACTGTTAGTAGGAAGTTTAGGGTGAGTTGGTGGCTGTTTTTGTAGATTTCTATCATAATGGAGTGGTCAGTGCTAGACCAATGCGACCTGTAGTTGTTTTGTACCCAAGGAGTCTGAAAATTAATGAACTATTAGTTTGGTCACGGGCATTTGTAGGCTGGAGAAGCTGGCTACTTGAGATTACAACAGATTAACAGAATACTGTTTCTAAAGACCAAGGAGTCTTTGTGTAAACTTGAATAATTCTTGGCACCTATAATAGCTAATGAGATAGTTGAAGAATATCATAAGGAAGGAAGAAATGAAATTGTTGTCAAAATTAATCTTCAGAAAGCTTATAAAGAAAGAAATCTTTGTAGGTTAAGGGTGTGTGCATGCACGTAAGAAGATGAACTTTATGAATTGGAAGTAAAACTTCGGAGATACTTTCATTTAATGTCTTGGCTAAATAATTAAAATTCAAACAAAGGGGTTGATAGTTGTCGATGTTAACTTATTAGACATATTAGTAGATATATATTCTACTGATGTTTCATTATCCTTTTTCTTGTTACTAATAGACTCGCAGATTTTATGCTTATTGACACCACTCTATTATGATAAAGGGAACATGAAAATACTGGATAGTCTGGATTATGAATTCATTTAACAGAAGAAGCAATTGGACTCATGAAAGTGCTTCTTTCCATGTGCAAGATTAAATGGCAGACTTAAATTCAAGATTTAATTAAAAATTACCACCCCACTAGCAAATTTTAGGCTGAGTTCTTTGTTACAAGGATGAACTGATGATAAGATGACTGTTCCACAATACAATATATCATCGGTCGATGTTAAAACAAAGTAGTTGTCTTTTCAGATCTTTTGAAATTGCAATGCCTAAATCAGTTTATGAATTTAACCCTCTGTATATATATATATATATTTTTTCTAATGACTGGGTTCAGTGAACTGCATATTATTGGCACTTTAAGATGTCACGGATGGTATTTGGCATAAGCATTGAATGGCTTTCTTGGTCTCAAAAGCATTATATTTTTGGTTTGGCCTAGCTAGATTTGCACATGTCGATGAAGCCATGCTAGTAAATCAACATATAGACTATAGAGGGCTTTTAGGTTTAAGATATCTTTTGTGAAAATAGACTTTGAGTCATGTCTTTATCCTTGTAAAGTCATTTTGGTTTCTTTTCAATCTATTGTTTTGATTTCAAACCATAATTTGTAACATTAAATGGGAGTAAATAATTCATTACAGTTGATGATGGAATATATTAGGATGAACAAAGTCGAGATAAAGCCATTTCTTTATCGTTTTGCTAAAAAATGAGATGAAGCTATATTTGATAAGTCTATGAAGCCATGGATGATTATTGCTGAAGGTGTAAAGTAAGTTGTCAGTTGCACCTAAAAGCATAAATATCGTTAAATTTAGTTATCTTCTTATTTGAATAAATGACTCTCAAAATTTAATTATAGATTGGTTGAATTACTGTTAATTGATTATACATGGATACCTTTTTGCCAATCCTATGTGTTGGTTGTTGCAAGAAAGGGCAACCAAGTCAAGTGAACCTCTGTTGGTGTAGTGGTGGAGAGACACTAGTACGATTATGTATTTGCTTATGCATGTCCTCCAATCAGTCAGCATACCTTAGAATTTTTCTTTAATGAGGATTTTAAAAGGGATTCATGCCATGAACTTTTATATTTGTCTGCAATGCCACACCTAACTCGGATTTGTTAACCTTCAGAACTTGACCACATTCTTGTTCTACTCTGAGTACAGTAGTGATGACACAATAAAACTGTGAAAGGTTCCGTCTTGGATAGCTTTTCCTTGCTGTTAAATTTACTTTTTTTTTTGTTCATTTATTTTTTTCTAATCTTTGTTTTTTAATTTTAAAGTGTCAAATATAAGAAACCAGCCTATATGTTGCTTCCAGGTTGTGGTTAGTCTTTATGTTCTATCAGCGTTGGGACGACTGGTCTCTGGTGTTACTGTTGCTTATGCTGGTACGTCTTGCAACTGAGATTATTTACTAGTTTTACAGATAATATCTTAAAGCGTTTTTGAATTGGTTTCTATTTAATCCGATTATCAATTATATGTTATCACCTCAATTATAATTCTTCTTCTTTGATGACAGCAATGTTGTTTCACTGATTTCTGGATAAGTAATTGCTATCTAGTTCATATGTGGGCTAGAAAATTCTTATTACTAAACCTTTTGTTTGTGGACATATGTCTTTCTACTTGATTGTCATTTCCGTTATGTTTCTTGTTTTTGCAATTTTTTTTTTTTTTTTAGCAACCCAATTTATAGCGGAGATCTCTGTGTGAAATAATTCAATGTAAAGAAAGGAAGATTTTCACATCACTTTTTCATCCAATTGTTCATCTAATTCAGTTACATTAAATCTTTGTGCTCTTTGGAATATATATATTTAACAAGTTCCATTGCAACAATGATCGTGTTGATCGTGTTAGCAGTAGATTTTTATGAATGAGATCACTTCAAGCATAAAACATTTATATATCATTTATAGCATTTGGGTGCTTCTTGTACTTCTTGCTGATAGATCGTTTCTGAAAATACGAATAACGTATTATTCTTCATTTTTTTTTTCCGAGAAACAGGATTATGCTTGTTCTGTCTTTACATGTTTGTGGAGAACTCACAATCAATCAGTACATGTCTTTCGCGGTTTCTAAGACAAAGAAACGGCACTCGTGCAGAAGTAGACAATATGTAATTCCAGTTTTGTATTTGCACAGATCTATCTATCATCTTGGTAGCTACCATTTCTTTCTAATACTACAGCTTCATCTATGACTTTATGATAACAGAAAAAGAGTGACTGGAATTTTGATAAATAAATTACAAAATACAATATCATATTCCATTGACTGTGACATTCAAAGACTCACCTGGCCATATCACTCTCACTAGTTTGCTTTAGTCAATTTGTAAAATTTATATTCTATTTTTATATTCTTCTCTTATTATTCCTGCAAAAATCTTCAACATATACTTCTTAGAAATCATAATCTAACATGGATAGAATATGTTCTTCTGCCATTTTTTTCCTTCAATCTGGTATTGAATAGATAAGTGATAATCTCTCTCTCTCTTTCTCTAGTGGTTCACATGCAACGCACTGATTTGAATATATATATATATATATATATATACACGTTAGTGCGCACTTATATAACTTTATCAGTGCGTTGGATATGAACCATTAGATTTATATATTTTGACTCAAAGTATATGCACTTGTCAAAACTTTTTCATAATTAGTGGTCCACATGTATAGATATTGATGTAGTTACATCAGTATGCACTGATGTGAACGGGGGACCATGGGCTACCCTTGGGTGCAACGTTACATGATGCAATTAAATTTTTTTGACTGTGATCATGTCTTCTTTGGTACAACCACATCAATTAATATGTGATTGTATGTTTTAACATGCGATCACAATAATTTAATTGTGTGATCAAGTGCAATTCATATGCGATAACATTATATATATTTATGACCACATGTAATCATATGTGATCACATACTATTTTTTAAAATTGTATGATGTCATGTTGCACTCAAGAATGAGCCATATAATTATGCTCTATATGCTGAATGTTTTAGCTGAAAACTACTTATAAGTAGAATCAATCGAGTTTTAATGGTTTACAGAAAGATAAGGTCACTGAACAATTGCAATCAAAATAATAGACCTTTCAGAAGTTTTAAAAATTATTATGAAATTAACATGATAAGCCACAAAGTTTATATATAGTTTAAACATGGCAAAATTTTATTAAATTAAATTATTTTCTTTAATTTTTCAGTTTTAAAATATTAGTCTTATGAGGGTATTGTGGACATTTTTCAAGCAATGAATTAGCTTCCAATAATCCATTTTTTGGGAAAAAAAAAATTGAAATGAAATAAAGTGATTTTGAGATTGATTTTTTTTTTTTTTTTTTTTTTTGTTTGTTGTTGATAATATCTATTAATCTGGGACCAGGTATTTTTTGAAAGTTTTCGTAATTGGTAGAATTCGAGTCGTTGACCTGTGAGTTATTTGCCCAAACTTACAAAACACTATTTTCTTTAAATTTATAAAATAAGTGATTATTTATTAAGTTATAAAAATCCTCGATGCACCATGGATGAATGACAAAACTTAGAGAATGAAATGAGTATAAATACAACAATAATAGTGAGGTGAAGGAAGTTGCTGTCTCCTCTTTTATAGTCACCTCTTTATCAAAGTGAGAAGGTCATTGATGCCTCTAACATATGGTATCAAATTCCAATTCTCATCGAAAAGAAATATTGTATGCCCCAAAGATTCCAAAAGTATTGGGACGAGTAGCGTGCATAGCAAGGAAAAGCACGACATTCTTCTCGTAAAAAATAGATTTTCTCCCTACAATCCAATTCTATCTTTTCAACATTTTTTTTTAATGGTCACTTCATTCTAAAAAGGTAAATATAATAAACAATTTTAAAGACAATCAAGTTTATTTCAAAATTATCTTTTTTATCCTTTTGACATTCAAAACAGAAGACACCCCACCCTAAAAAACATGAATTCGAAAATAATAATAATAATAATAATAAAAAAAAAAAAAAAAAAAAATTAAAGACGCCTAACTACTTGAGTTTACTCCAAAATTATCCCATGGTTGATAATTTTGTAAATACAATTAAAAGAATGCCCCATTATTTTAGCATATGAGCTGAATTTTTTTAGATAGATGCCGTTAACAATCCAGTAAATATCTTTTCACACTCCATTTTTTTTTTTTTTATTAATAACAATTTTAACCTTAATTTAATTTACTAAAAAGGATAAAAAAAAAAAATTCTAAATACATTACAAACCAATTTTTTTAGAATCTAACCTCATTTTTTCTTCCTCTTTAATGCTTTACAACAAATGCAATGTAATTTCAACTGGGTTTTTCATTTTTGGATTCTAAAAATAGCTTCTAAACATATTGAATGTTTATGTTTCTACATAACACAAAAATAAGATTATAAACACATTGGATTTAGCAAAATTCTAAATAGTAATTTTAACCTAAATGCAGCTACAGTAAATATAAAACATTAAAAATTCATCACTGTTTCAACTTTTTTTTATTTTTTATTTTTTAAATATACATCAAGAATTTTAACATAGCATTTCACGTGAATACACATTAAAGTAAGAATAAAAACATTAAGAATATTTTAGTATAAATGAAGCTTTTTTAGTACGCATCAACATTAGTTTCAGTGCCATGGATTGTGATGTATTAAGAATTAATCAAAAGTAATAACGAGTAATATAAAAATAAAATTCATAGAAATTAAATTAAATTAATATTTTTCTTAAATGAGGTGTCTTTAATAGGAGTGTCAAAAGATAAACCGGATAATTTTGGAAAAAAAAAAATGAAGTATATTTAAATTTTTTTTAAATTTAAGTTTTTAGTATGAATTGTCTTTAGAAATGGAGTGTCAAAAGAAAAAATTAGATTGTAAGGAGAAAATTTCTTTTTATTATTATTATTTTTTTAACTATTACAATATTTCAGGATTTAGGGAGGGACGTGACTTGATCCCACAATCTCTTGAATGTAGGTGTGATGGGTTTATATTGAGCCAACAACATCTTGTCATGAGCCGGACTCTTTCAAAAGTATATTGCTACACATGTCCGTAGCACTGCTCATCCATTTATTGAAGAAAATATTCTGTACACATATGTGACAACCACATGTCCAAGTCTTTAGTAGCCGAATGCACCACTTTGCAATGCACAATTGCACCGAAGTTTTTCTCTTTTTATTTAATTTTCTTTTGATGTATTACATTGTTATATAAATTCATGTTTTATTTTTTATTTTTTATTTTTATTTTTATTTTTATTTTTATTTTTATTTTTTTTTTAAGGGAGAGGACTCGAACCTACAACCTCATTACGCTCCGATTGAATTTTCTCATTTTTTTTTTTCTCATTTTATTGAAAGAAATAAAACCTGACATGGCATGCATCTAGAGAAAAGGAAAAAAAAAAAGGTTATTAGCACAAATGTCCCCTAATCTATACACGAATTTGCATTTTCCCTCTGAACTTTTTTTAGGCGTTAAACCCTCTGAACTTAAGGAAATTGGCAACCAGTGACGGAATAGGGACGGAACCCTTATTCCGTCTGTGTTTCGCATCACGTGATTTTCACATGTGTTATCAAGAAGGTAAAAATTGGAATTACAAAGATGAAGCTTATATATATATATATATATATATATATATATGCCTGATTTTAACAAATGAAAAACATTTTTAATTTCTAAGGCTTATTCTTCTTCTTCTTCAGAATTTCTAGGGCAAAAATGAATGATGTTAGGGATTTGTACCCAAATTGTTTCTGTGGAAGAAGAGCTAGGCGTTGCACATCTTGGACAAATTCAAATCCTGGAAGACGTTTCTTTGGTTGCTCCAAATATCGGGTATGTGAGTATTTAAACTTGTGTTCTAATTGTTCCTTATTTTCTGGAATTAAAATCAATTTTTGTTGTTTTGTTGGCTTCTTAGGGTGATGATAATTATGGGTTCTTCAGATGGTACAACCCTCCAATTTGTGCAAGGTCTAAGAAGATTATTCCTGTATTGCTTAGAAGAATCAATGAGCTACAGATGAGATTGGGGGAAGAAAATGGATTTGAAGGCATTGATACAAGCTATACTACTGCAGTTATTGTAGACGAAGAAGTTAGTTCTGCAGCTGGATTGATTCGAAACTCTCATAGTAGAAGGAATTGGTTTGGTCTGTTGGTTTTAGCAATAAGGATTTTCTTTGTTGTTGGCAAGAATTATCTAGACAATTTGTAATCCTTTAACAGTTTGTTTGTTGGTTATAAATATGTAATTATAGAAAAGTTGTACCTTTATCCTCAACTAATGACACATCTTTTTCTTGATGCTATTGTTACTTAAGTTTGTCCTAGGATTGAATGACCAAGGAAACCACACTGGAAATGTTCATTGAATTGCAATAAACCTGTCCAATTTTAAGCACACTATCATTGATGCAATACGTTAACTTGTATTTTAAAACTAATAATGCACGGTGTGTTCTAATATTATTTGGGGGGGGGGGGGGGGGGGGGGGGGGGGGGGGGGGGGGGTTTGAATAGATTTTATTCGGTTATTAGCAAATTTTCGCGTTTAGTCAATATTATGAAAATTACCTCAATCTAGTCAATTAAATAAATCAAGCATAATAGAACGGAAATTAAAAGAAGCTTGATTTTTATGTGGAAACCCTCAACAAAGAAAAACCACGGGTTGTTATGTGCGCTACACACGAACCTCAAATCCACTAATTGCAATGGTGTTTATAACCTAGGTTGACCTCAACCTCTCATGGTCTATAACCCACAACTACTATCCGCAGGTCTTTAAAAGTGAACGTAGTCCAATTTGCTTGTGGCCTAAGCAACCTTAGCTACAAGATTTACTTTTCTATGAAGAGATTAAATAGCCTATGTGAATATATATGATATCTAAAATGCAAATAGAGTTAGGGAACACTAAATACTTGTCTAGGATTATAAGATGATAGTTAAATCAATCCTAGATATCAAATGCTATATGACACAGCATAAATCTTAGCTAACTTAGATTAAACAATCCTAAGTATAGCTATCACAATAAATCACTCAATCAAAACAACACAAACAATCTCTATCTTGTATCTAGAATATGTTCTAAGAGCATATAAGTAATAAAAGAGAAGGCTTGATAAGAAGAACACTGATATTAGATGAAATTAGTGAAAACCTTACCAAGCAAGATGTGTTGTTGAAAACCCATGTATGAATGCATCTTATATAGTCATAGATGATGCACAAGGGAAATACTTTGAGTGATAAAGGAGAGTTCTTTATGAATTTTTCTCACTTGAAAAAATATCCTAAGTTAAAAGTTTGATTTTGGACTCTTGAACTCGACCTAATGAATATAGGGGCATATATATAGGGTGCCAAAATGAAACCACGTCGTTTTGGTAAAGTGCCCATAAAACATGCAAATATGTGCCCTAATTCTACGGCTGGTGATTGCCGAACAAGGGCGCCAAATACTAATAGTCGTGCAGACTTGGATTCTGCGACATCATTTTACACTCTGCCCATCGAACAAGGGCGCTGAATTACAATCAAACCCATTAGTCTGAATTTGGCGGCCATGTTATGCTGCCCTTTAACGCCGAACCAAGGGTGCCGAAAAGACACCAGATCAACTGGTCTCAATTCGGTGGCCTGATTCTGCGGTCACCGACCTCCGAACCAGGGCACCGAAATCCCTTGGCTTTGCATCTTAATACCTGAACATGTCATGGCATTTCAATGAACAAGATGCAATCAATTAAACATGCATGAAGAGAATTCATGCTTTGCATCCTAATGCCTAAACATGTCATAAAATTTTAATGAACAAGATGCAATCATTTAAAACATGGATGAAAAGATATTCAAGAACATGAATGCACACATATAAAATACATAACATACAAGTATTAGAGATATGCATAAGTTGTGAGTGTGTGCAACTAGATCTCTTCAAAGCAAGTAAGCACAATAATATACCTTTGGTGCTTCTTCTCTTGAGGTCTTGAGAGGGCCTTGGTTGTGCTAATCATCAACCATCAAAAGCCTAAGCTACCTTTACATCAAGCCCCACATGTGGTTTGTCACCGAAACAAGCCAATCAAATTTGGGGAACTTACATATTTAATTGATCAAAAACATTAATCTGTTCAAATAAACCTGTACTACAACCGTGTGCAAGTAAATTCCGAAACCTGTACTACTACCAACATTGAAACCAACATTTGATGTTCTGTTGTCACAAATAATACTAGTTAACAACAATACTAACAGTAACAACTAGGAGAATATCCCTTACCATTATGATAAACCTGAGTACCATACATCCCTTAATATTATGATAAACCTAAGTATCATACATCCCTTAACATTACAAAAGAAAACTAAACCCAAAGTAAAAGTGTCAGAAGAACAACAAACAACAAAATATCAAGGTATGCATAATACATATATCCCAAAATATCCCTACACATAATCTTTTACCTAACAAAAGCAAACTAACATCAAAATATCGTAGCACATGTTCACTAGGCAACTACAATCCCTGCTACATACCCTCCAACAGATTCAGTGGCAGCTCTTTTGTCACAAGTGGTCCTGTTGTGACTTTGTTGCCTACATTTGATGCACCTTACTGTAATATAATTCCTCCTCAGCTTGGTGGTCCCTCATACCTTTACCTCATCAGACTGTAGTTGCCTTACTTTTTTCGGCTTGCCCCTTTGTTTTTTGAACTCTAGGCATTAGAGAGGTTTGTCATTGGTTTTTGGCCATATGCTTGATCCATTGATGCCATATATCACAGATTCACAGGAGTATAAGCCTTGAGAAAGCTTGCCTTCTTGTACCTGTTGTCTATGAAGTCAATAGGGTATCTATTGGAACACATCAGACCTGAAATTCCATGGATACAAGGAATTCTAATCAGCTGCCATTTGTTTCAAGCACAAGTTTTCTTCTCAATGTCCACCACATATTGCTCATGTCCATGACCCCTTATTTGAAATTTAGAGTTGCCACAGTACTCAGAATGGCATATGATACTCTCCAACTTTAGCTTCTCAACAAGCTTGAACACTTTTGGACCTATGTCATGACACCATTTCTCCACTTCTGATATCTTTTTTACTAGCCTCTTCATCAAGTAGTTCCTGATCATCTCTATAAGAGTGATCGATCGCTTGTCACGTGCTTTTAATATTGCTGCATTGAAGGCCTCACACATGTTATTACATAACATGTCACACATTGCAATGCCTGTGAAGAAAGCCCTCGACCAATGCAAAAGATCCTTGTCAAGTAACCATTGATGTGCAGCTGCACTCTCAAGTCTCATCCGTTCCATACATTATTTAAATCTGTCAAGTCAAACAAGATAACAAGCAACTTCAGGAAATTACAAGCAATAACAACAAAACATATTAGGCAATAAAAGAATACAATTTAGAATTAGAACCCTTCTTTAGTTGTTGACTTTGCAGCATCTCATAGTATCTGCTTTAACATTAACCCCTTATGTTTTGCTTTGAACTTGTTGTAGAAATGTTTCACATAAAATCTTTGCTCTGAATTTGGAAACAAGTCCCCAATGGCATCAATTGATCCCTTCTGTTTATCAGTGATCCAAACAATATCATAGGAGTTGTTTAATTCCAAATTAGATCCCAATAGCTCTAGGAACCAGCACCATGTATCTTTACACTTAGACTCTACTAAATCATATGCTACCGGATACATTTGGTTGTTTGGATTAACCCCAATAGTTGTGAGAAGTTGTCCAGTGTGAAATCCCTTGATAAAACAACCATCCAACCCTAAGATAAGTCTACAACCTTCTTTCCAGCCCTTCTTCAAAGCCCCCAGGCAAATGTAGATCCTCTGAAACACTGGATTTTCACAACCAGCTTCCTCATCACACTTCATTATAACTGAACTACATGGGTTCAGCCTCCTAACCTCTGCACAATACTCCCAAAGTTTGGAGTATTGCTCCTTAAGGGTGTGTTTGGTATGCAGGACAGGACGGGACTAATTTCTCTTGTCCTGCGTTTGGCACACTATTAGCATGGGACAAGGTGGGACAAAAAACCCAAAAACTTGTCCCACCCAAATAGGTAGGCTAGCCTTGTCCCATGCATGGGACAAGTGTCAAAAATACTCTTTTGCCCTCCAAACTTCCAAAAATTACAAAAATATCAACTATATATATATATATATATATATAGCATGTCAAAAATATCAACTCTTTTGTCCATCTTCGGGGTTGCTTGAACTTGCTGTCGACGCTGTCAGCAGCATACCTTGTCTTTTTTCTTCAAAACCAGGTTCGTGAACTCAGATTTTGTCTTTTATCTTTTTGTTTTTGGGATCTGTCTTGTATATCTTCTTACCATCAATTTCTGGTTCGAATTTTTTTGGGTTAGTGCTTTGTGTTGGCTTTCTTGAATCTTGCCTGTGAATATGTTTCAATCTGTCTTGTATGTCTTCTTACCATCAATTTCTGGTTCGAATTTTTCTGGGTTAGTGATGTATGTTTCAATCAATTAAATTTTAAATTTTATTAAAGTGTTTTAAATTTATAAATCAACTAATTGATTTAGTTCTGGAAATATTGTACCCGCTAGCTGTAGCAGACAATATAGGTATTGATTTATATTTATATATTTTTTTTTTATGTTATCTTTTTAAATTTCCTATCAAAATCTGCTGTACTCCAGTTACATTTCGAATTTTGATTGCTAGGGAAGAAAGAAAGACACAAGAAAATGTTTTTTATTTCTATCTACTGTGTCGATTGCTGACAATTTGTTTTGTTTTTATAATAATTAATAATTTGAGAGAAAACCGAAACTAGCCTTCCTAAACATCAAACTTTTGTTTTTAACCACTTTTGAATTTTTAATTGTTAATAACCACTTTTTTAAAAAAAATTCAGTTTAGTACCATAAATTACTAGAGTACCCCTGGAAATAGTGTTTTTAAAACCTCGAAACAAACTTGAAATCACGACTAAATTGAAATACACAAACTTGAAATCATGCCTAAATGGAAATATTAAAACTTGAAATCATGCCTAAAATAGAAATATTCAAACTTGAAATCTGGACTAAATTGAAATTATGATAAGTTTTTTTTTTTTTTTTTTTCCCCTCTTTCTTCTTCCTCTTCTTCTTCCCCAAATTCAAATTAGGTTTAGGTTTTTAGTTTCTTTTTGTTTTTTTCAGGCCACATCGCCGGCGCACGTGAAGGACGGCACGGAGGCCGGCGTGAAGGACGGCATGGAGGACGGCGTGAAGGACGGCGTGAAGGGCTGCTGCACGAAGCGAAGGGCTGCTGCACGATCGCGAAGGACTGCTGCACGATCGCGAAGGGCTGCCGGCGCACGTGAAGGACGTCCAGAAGCTCGCCGGCGCTCGACGAAACCTTCGTCGGCGCTCGGCGAGAGAGAGATCAGGGAGAGGAGGCAGATCGGGGGAGAGAGAGAGGTAGATCGGGAGAGAGAGCAGAGGAGAGAGAAAGAAAAAAAAAGAAAAAGAGAGAGAGAGAGCTGATTGGGATGCTTTTAAATGGGGGCATTCCAGTAATTGCTCAAAAAGTTGGTTATTAACAAATAAAATTATGCATGTGGTTAAAAAGGAATTTCTTATAACTATAGTGGTTAGTTTTGGCAATTTCCACTAATAATTTTGTTTGTCTCTTCATTATTTTGATAGAACACCAAATCAAATAAAAAAAATGTGACAGAGATAGAATCATAGAACACCTTATTGTAGAACTTGCTTTATTTTATATATCTCTCATAAACTAGTGATCTGCACTGAATTTTATTAAAGTGATGTATGTTTCAATTAGGTGATATATATATATATATATATATATATATATATATATATGTAGGATTTCTGGTGCAGGCTGTGTTTTCTTTTTGCTTCTTATTTTAGCTGTTTGTTTTTGCTATCCCTATTGTAGTTTTGTGTTGTGTTGTGTGGTGTGTGTGTTCTGTTTATGGGGCTCTTTGCTGGGGTTTGTGCTGTTTTGAGTGTGTTTGGGGTGCTTTCTCTGGCATTGTTTTTCTGTTGTTGTGTGGCCTTTATGCCTTAGCCTTTTTGGCCTCTTGAATAAATTTTTGCAGTTTCTTCCAAAAAAAAAAAAAAAAACATATAATATTGTATATATAAAAAGAACCACAAACACAACAGCTGGGCATCAGCAGCCCCAGCCAAAGACGCAGAATATATAATATTGTATATATTATATAGTTCTTTTTATTTATGCTTTTATATAATTTCTAAAAGTATTCCCATATTGAATAAAACAACATATATTGTAAAATGGATTGATTATGATTAGATAGACTTGTGATTTTCTACTATGGATTTAATTTTCTGTTTAGACTAAGTGTGCGAAGTTGTATTGTGCTTAGATATTAGGTACTTTAAAATTATGACACTCCTTGTATTCTTGATTTAACTTTAGCAAGATACATGGATTAATTTGACTAAATGTATGCTTGTTTTGTTTAATTTGTGAAATTTGAAGCTATGGATGAACGTGACAATCACTTGATTTTACTTATTAAAGTGTGGAGGCTTTACGTACACATGCTAGTGTGTTTTGCTGCAATTCAGGTTTATTTATTTGAATATGAGAGAAGGCGATCTGAAAGGAGAAATTTAGGTCATAGGACATTTTCTAGTCGTCAAATTAGGTCAACAGAAATACAACGTATCACACATACAAGTGATACTAATTGTATATGGGAGTTGCAAATGGATAGAAATACCTTTGCAATGTTGTGTGAGTTGCTAAAAACTCGTGGTGGGTTGTTAGATGATGGTAATGTCACCATAGAAGAGCAAGTTGCTACTTTTATACACATATTAGCACACCACGTCAAAAATAGAAGTATTCAGGTTAGATTCTATAGGTCTGGTGAAACAATTAGTCGGTATGTCCATCGAGTTTTGCTTGCTTTGTTGCATTTGGAAGACGTGCTATTTGTCAAACCAACTCCCGTCCCAGATGATTGTACGGACTCGAGATGGAGATGGTTTAAGGTAACCATTGTAACATTACTATCATATACATTACATAATAATTTATATTTTCCATAAAAAAATATAAGTTGTTTCTTGTTTTTAGGGTTGTCTAAGAGCACTAGATGGAACATACATAGAAATGAATGTACCTGAGTCTGATAAACCAAGGTATCGAACAAGAAAGGGCCATATTACAACCAATGTATTATGTGTATGCACTCGTGATTTGAAGTTTGTATATGTCTTATCTGGTTGGGGGCTCAGCTACCGATTCTAGAGTTCTTCGGGATGCAATTACTAGAAATAATGGATTGAAGGTCCCATTTGGTAAGATAGTATTTAAAATTACAACAATTTACTCAACTTCTTTGCTCAGTGACAACTAATATGTGTAGTTATTATAGGTAATTACTATTTGGCCGATGCGGGGTATACCAACAGTCAAGGTTTTCTTGCACCATATAGAGGTACTAGGTATCATTTACAGGAATGGGAAGACTTTGATCGTGCACCTAGAAATCACGAGGAATATTTTAATATGAAGCACTCACAAGCTAGGAATATTATTGAGAGGTGTTTTGGTCTTTTGAAGAAACGTTGGGCTATACTACGAAGTCCTTCTTTCTATCCAATTATACTTCAAGCGTGAATGATCATAGCTTGTGCTTTGCTGTATAATTTTATTAGGATGTACATGGATGTTGATCCTGAGGAATACACACCAGTCACACTTGATGAGTTGCCAATTGGTGAAGACATACCAAATGAGTTTGAATCTATTGATGTCGTTGAAGCAAGTGATGAATGGAGTCAATGGAGAAATGATCTAGCCGAAGAGATGTTTGACACTTGGATGTCAAGGAGAACTTAATAGATTCATGTTTTCTTTTTCATTATTGTATCTTTATTTGACAGATTTTTGTTTTTTTTTGTTTTTTTTTGTTTTTTTTTGTTATTGTTAAACTTGAAAGATTTATGTTTTTGTTTTCGTTATTGTTGAATCTATTGTCTATTGAATGAGAAAGATGAGTTGAACATTTATGTTTCTGTTTTATGTTGTTGATCTATACATTAGTTTTCTTTTCTAGTCCAAGCTTTATTAAATATGGTATTAATTTTCTTTTCTTTTTTAATACTAAAATATGGTATTTCAAGTTTTTATTTATGCAATACTCAAGATATTTTTAGAGTATTAATTATATTGAATCAACTTTATAAAATGATAGGAAAATTCGATATGTCTGATAGACGTATCTGGACACTTGAAGAAGAGGATGTAATGATTAGTATCCTCAAAGGGATTGTTGCTGAGGGTGGTAGATGCGATACCGGTAGTTTTAGGTCTGGTAGCTATGAGCATGTTGCTTCTAAAATGCGTGAAAAAATTAAAGATATTAACATAACAGCAAAACATGTGCAAAACAAAATGAAACGATTGAAAGATAAATATTCAGAGGCCTATGATATGCTCAACATGAGTGGGTTCGGTTGGGATGACACTCACAAATGTGTTACTGTCACCGATACTGAAATCTTAGATGCATATGTGAAGGTTAGTGGTTATATTAATTCTCTTTATATATGTAATCAATTAATAGTTTTATTGTTATAACATATATAATAATAATAATAATAATAATAATAATAATATTTTTATTGTTCTAACATATATTTGTTTTTTGTGATAGAAACATCCCAACAAGAATTATACAGCTAATAGACCATTCCCACACTATGAACGACTGACAATAATGTTTGGAAAAGATCGAGCAACAGGTAGTATGGCTGAATCCGCAGCAGATGCTTTGGATCACATGGGATTGGAACATGAAGAGTCGGACACGGCTGGTTTCAGTCGGCCTTTGTCAACTCCGTCAAATGTTGCCTCCGGTTCCTCTGATCCAAATGCATGAGAAACGTTAAAGCAGAAGAGAAAGAGGAATGTCAATTCAACAGCAGCGGACATCACTAAGGTCTTTGAAAAAAGCATGGAAAGGGCATCCGCAGATATTGCGAAGTTGATTGAGGCTATTACGGGAGAGGATGCAATGATCCATTTGGGTGTTGAGCTAGATGGTATGGGTCTTGATCGTATGCAAGTGATACGAGTTGCTATGTATTTTGGAAATAAGCCAAACCAGTTGCGCATTTGGAATGGCTTGAATGACTCGTACAAGCCAGATTTCGTGAAGGCAATTCTAGAGGAGTGAACATGTTTGATTTTGTGAACATGTTTGAAACTTATATTTTGTTGGAATTGTGAATATATTTGAAACTTATATTTTGTTGGAATTGTGAACATGTTTGTGTCATGGATTATGTTATTATGTTTGTGAACATTTATATTACATTAACTTTTTTGTTGGATTCATATTATTAAGTATTATCAATAATTTACTATTTGTCTTTTCCATTATTTACAATTACGAGCATGTAAAATTTAATATTAATTTTATCTAACAATTTTTTTTTTTTTTGAAGGAATGGCCATAATATTATTAATTGATATTATTATTAAAAAAAATGAGGGAATGGCCATAATAATAATATTATTATTTGAAAAAAAAAAAAAACTAACATGTCTTCCAAAAAATTATTAAAAAAATTAATTTTCAATTAAAATACTATTATTTTTGTTAAATATGATATATAAAAATATTTATTTAAAAAAATAAAATATATACTGTCCTGTCCTGTCCCATCCCATATGTCACTATTATGTGGTAACAAACATTAGACAGGACAAGAAGGGCACTCTGGTCATTTGAACCTCTTGTCCCGTCCTGTCCTAGCCATACCAAACGCATAACAGTACAGTGAACAGTTTTGTCCCAGGCCTACCAAACACAATACAGAACAGCTTGTCCTGTCCTGTGATCCTGTCCTGTCCTGTCCCATCCCGTCCTGCCTTGTCCTGTCCCATGTCTATGCCAAACGCACCCTAATTGAACCATGGATCATCCCTTTAGCAGCATTCCTAGCACGGTAGTATTGCCATATGGACGCATCCACATTGGTGTCTGTCCTAAGTTGTCGAGACATTCTAGTAAAGTTCCAATCTGGGTTTTCCCTCCACTGCCTTTAGGGGTGGGCAAAAAACCAGTGAACCGAACCGAACCGAACCGGTCCAATCGGTTTTTTTTTCGGTTTTTTATTGTTCATTGGTTCGGTTCGGTTCGTTTTTTAAAAAATCGGATATTCAGGTTTGGTTTCCGGTTCGGTTTCCGGTTCAAGGGTTCGAACCGGTGAACCGAACCGAATCAAACCGGAAACCGAACCGGAAACCGGTGTATATAATAAAAAATACCTACATTTTTTCGAATCCTATCACTCTATCAATATCTGCTGCCTCTTTGCCTTTTTTTGGGTGTTGCCTTTATAAAATTGATGAAAATGTCAGATTGTATATGTTTCAGATTGTATATGTTTTATAAAATTTATAAAATGATAATAGCCGCCTGTAACTGCTTCATAATATGCTTGAAATTCTGCCATGTTAAGTGATTTCACACAACTATTAAAATGATTTAATACAATAAAAAAGCTTGGAAATAGCCTAAATTGCTTTGAAATTAAAACTAATAGTAGATTAGCAGCAAGTGAAACAAACTGAGCACACAAAATGTATATACACACACGCACTAACCACACCTATAATCATACATCTATAACATTATTTCCTAGCCAAAAAGGAAAACATATTGATAAACATATGGAAATTTCCTTGTGCTTTCAGTTAAACTAGTTCGAGAATTCTTTCTTATCACAATGAAAAT
This sequence comes from Acer saccharum, assembly GCA_030490815.1. Classification (NCBI taxonomy): domain Eukaryota; kingdom Viridiplantae; phylum Streptophyta; class Magnoliopsida; order Sapindales; family Sapindaceae; genus Acer; species Acer saccharum. The sequence goes on from CM059866.1 coordinate 27,248,027, forward strand.
ATCTCTGTAAAAGAATGTACCACAATCTTTCAAAAATTTGTGTTTTTTCAAATTTTCTAACTATGGCAGATTTTAAAAATTAAAGCCCAATAATTTAGCCAAACTAGGCCAAAAATCGAAAAAACCGAACCGAACCGAACCGAATTGGTTCAATCGGTTTTTGATCGGTTCACAGTTTTTAATTTTATCGGATCGGTTCACTTTTTCAAAAACCAGATATTATCGGTTTTTTATCGGTTCACTTGAAAAGTGAACCGATCCATTAAACGCCCACCCCTAACTGCCTTACATACTTTTGAGCTATAATTTTTGAACTAACAAACTTATTCTTAAAGGACATAGCACAAGTGTGTTCATCATTCAAAGACTTGATCTTGAAAGTTTCTAATTTGCTAACATAGAAGCAAACACAAACCATTTGCAACACTCAGCCTTGCATACAGCCCTAACCCTATTGGAATCATTTTTCTTAAATTGAACTACCCTTCTATGTTTCACAGCATGTTCCCTAACTGCCTTATGTTAGCACTGCCAAACTCCATACCAAGCATAAACACTGGATTTTGCATGTCACGACTTGAAGTGAATTCATGATACCTAGTCTTGATGAACTTCCTAGGTTGTAATCCTTCATCCTCCTCACCATCAGATCCATCCAAACTACTCAAATTCTCTGATCCACCATCATATGACCCTTAAAGATCTGGAACTTGAAAACTACCCCACAAATTAGTAGGATCAACACAAGTTTCAGCTGCTATATCTTCTACTTCTTGCTCATAATTTGATTCCACGAGATCGGCTTAATCATCAGACTCTGCCTCAACTTGTACTTGTTTGCCCTTCCTTGTCCTCTCAAATTTAGCTCTCTCAACTGATTCTTCAATGAATACTTCATCCACCTCAGGCCCATCACCATCCACCTCAAGCCCATCACCCTTTTCAGAAGCTTGTGCCCTATTGTGATCTTCACTAAACACCTCAGGCCCATCACCCTCTTCAGTAGCTTGTGCCCCATTGTGATCATCACTAATCTTGTAGCTATGAACCGAGGATTCTGGTTGCTGAGATTGAATCAACTCATTTCCTTCGATTGTTTGCAATGTTTCTATACGCTCTAAATATAAATCTACCACCTTATCTCCAGGAATTTATCTCCAAACCATAATAAATCCTAATCACATGCTATGTTATAGGGCATTCCATACCCTGGCAGCTGAATCCAGTACCCCATAGGTAGCTTATAACCTAGACCGATAGCAATCTCATCAATGTCAAGTAAAGACAATTCATCTAAACTCACATAGCCAAAAAAACTTATTGACCCCCCTAATGTAGTTTTCCATTCGTCCATCGAACTTTATACCATGATGCACCCTAAAAGTGAATAAATTATCTGGGTCATCAAGATTTGCAAAGGAATTCAAAAATTAGAATAAAAGTAATTCACAAATATAACACGTCATTTTGAATTGTAGCATGTCACTGTAATAAATTTTTAATTACTGTAATAACAAAAGTAGGTGGGTCTCATTTCGAGAATTCATTAACAATTCTTGTGATCCCTTCCTTTTTTGTAGTTTATAGTTATGTCTATTATCTACACACAGAATCTTTACATATGTTCAAGCTTTTCTCATAACTGATAAAAACATAAATTAGTTCAAGGGGCCTGATTTATAGATTTGTTAAAAGAATCCATCAATGTGGTCCCCATCATTTTTGTAGTTTTGTAGTTAGGTCAAAAACCATTCATATTAATAACTCGAAAACCAAAATTTATATGAATGGATAGTAACACACATCATCAACACAAAAAACCCAGAAAAGATAACAAAATTTCTTACCATATTGTGGTGGGTCATCTCCAGTTGACCTTGCTCCAGTCATTTCTCCACCCCGATCGTCAACGGAACAGCACAAACACAAGACCGACATATCGAAAAATCAAAACTGAGGGGAATATCTCTAAATCAGGGCGACTTTCTAACCCAAAACCACCTACATCTTGATCAAACGAATAAACCCTAACGAGAAGTAGTCAAGTCGCCTGAATTGGGAATAATAAAATTTGGGGATTTCATGAACTGCTCATTAACAAAATACCCCCAGATAACAGGGAAAGGACTAATTGCCCTCAGCCACACGTGAAAATCACGTGATGTGAAACACAGACGGAATAAGGGTTCCGTCCCTATTCCGTCACTGGTTGCTAATTTCCTTGAGTTTAGGGGGTTTAATGCCTAAAAAAAAAAGTTCAGGGGGGAAAATACGAATTCGCGTATAGATTAGGGAAATATGTGCTAGTAACCCAAAAAATAAAATAAAAAAGTACATAGGACATATGGCGGACCATAAACATGTACTAGGCAAGACTCAAGAGTCAGATTGTGAAGAAAGACAAAAGTTGAGCAAAGCATATTTTTCAGAGAAGAGAGGTCGCTTAACAATGGCGGAGACACAGCTGCAAGAAGAACTTTTCGATGTTCTCACCAAAACTGGTCAAAGAACCGGCATCACTAAACCCAGGCATCTTCTCTTCTCTCTTCTCTATTACCATTTTCAATCTTTCAACGTCATTTTACCATCTACTTTTAATGCCATGGAACACTCAATCTTGTTATATATAATTTTTTATTTTTTTTTTCGAATTAAAATTCTAAATCATGTGTTAGAAAACAAAACTCAAACCTGGATTATTGGCTGTTAGTATGTTAAGGAACACTTGGAATACCAAGTTGTGAGTTTGAGCTTTGATGAGATACTTTACAATTGAAAGGATTTTGGTTTAGTAGAATACATTTAATGTAAATTTTAGTGAAGGAAGTGACAAACAGGAATCATCTTCCAGCTTAATTTGTAACAAACTCCTTATACTGATTGCCTTACGTGTTTGTGACATTAGTTGTGTTCAAGTATCTGCTCTACAGGTTATGTATAGTTACCTGGCGGCGGCGATCATGTGTGAACCCACATGCATGTGACTTTATTCTTTAAGCATTGCTACATGACTGAAAGTAAAATGTCCTAACATTTGATATCAGTTTAATACTTCTTCGAACTTGCTACTACGTGGAAGAACTTGCTAGATTATGTCCTGATTATCTAGTTATTAGTAGCATTAGATGTTGTAGGTGGTCCATAATCTGTACATGACATTTACTATTGCTACAAGAATTTGTGTATTGATCGGTCATTCTGTTTTGTCTTGACTATATTCATCTGCATTTTAAAATTTTCTCTTTTAAATGATACTATTGTCCATGTAGAGGAGATGTTCATCGAGACGGAGACTACCATCGAGCTGTCCATGTGTGGATTTTTGCTGAGAGTACACAGGAACTACTTCTCCAACGACGTGCTGATTGCAAGGATTCATGGCCAGGGTTGTGGGATATTTCCAGTGCTGGCCATATTTCTGCCGGGGATTCATCACTTACAACCGCCCAGTAAGCAAAATTCCATTCCTCTCATTACATTTTTTTTTTTTTTTTTTTTCTTGAGGTTAGTTTTCCGGATATTTTTATACATATTGTGATCAAGCTTGTTACTGGAACTTGGTATTATTTGCATTCAGGAGGGAGTTTCATGAAGAGCTGGGTGTAAACCTTCCAAAGGATGCATTTGAGTTGATATTTGTTTTTCTTCAAGAATGGTTAGTGAATTGAATTTCTCCCATTCTTTTATGGTATTTATTTTCATCTGTTTAGTTGATCTGATGGGTTCTTTGTAATGACCATCCTTCATTTTCGTTGGTCCTAGTGACCATAATGTAGAAAGTATCCATTTTTTGTCATAACTCTGTACTAAAGGAGAAGAAGAATTTGGAGGTGTAAAGATTGAGCTAGACTTCTACACTTGACTTGAGTTCGACTTTCTATCCCAACAGACTAATTGGTGAGAAATAGAATTGAAATTGACAATATGGTCAGCTTGATCAGATAGATCAATAGCATCCTGTATTTTGGTCGATTAAAAAAAAAAAAAACTTTTGTACGGGCCTTATAAGTCAAAATCTAGTCAAACCTCAAGGTGTACCTGTCTTCAATCAATGTTCCTTGCTCACACAGAAAACAGTAAACAATAAGCAGTGGGCAACCTGTCCTTCTAAATATCCAGAGATAGTGTAATTTTATTATTATAAAATATTATTAATTGTTATAAAAGATATTTAGTATGAATAGAAAAACCAATATGATAATGAAACAAATTTATTGATTATTTTTGGTCCATTGTCTAAAAGATATTCTTGCTTTTGTCATGAAGTTGTTTTCTTCTGTGTTGTGTCAATGCTTGGGTTTATATTCTACTCAATAAATTTGGTTTTCTTGTTGACCTGGAACTACGAAGATCTAATTGCTGTTAGTTTGTTGACTGCTTACATCTTACTGAATACTGCAGTGTCATAAATGATGGAAAATTCATCAATAATGAATACAATGATGTATATTTAGTAACAACGCGAGATCCAATTCCTTTGGAGGCCTTTACTCTTCAGGTGAGCAGTTTATTGATTATTCTCTTGTTCTGTTTTGCTTTCTCTTTTTTATTTAATTTGGTTAGGTTTTAAAACAATAATGGGATACTTTTAACAACCCCCCTCACCTGCAAGTCCAGCATAATACTATAATCGAGTCTTGCATGTGGATCAGAAACAAAACCAAATAGTAGTTATAAAATCTAGATTCTAGAATAGGAACAAACATGACTAAGTTTAGATATAAAACTATGATTGACAAATCTTGCCCAAAATCTATAACTATGAGATAGAGGGTTCAACCATAGTATAAGTAGTCATAATTGTCTTCCTAAAGATGAGTTCAAAAGACACATAGGAATTAGAATACTTTACTATCGTGGTGATAAGTAAACAGTACTCTAAGACCCTCATAATAATTCATGTAACCTTTAATTTAAATTTACCCATACATTTGCATCATAAAGGATTAACTTGTTCTTGATAAAAGCTAACATGGTATGAAAATTTCTACATTATCCCATTAAATTAATATCTTCTACAATACTAGGCCATTCTACTTTCACTCTTGTGGACTGCCCTGTATCAGTTGGCATTGCCCTGAAATTAACTATAAGTTAGATATTAGAAATTTCTGGTTGACATGCAAATTATTACACATGATGATTGAATACTTCTTGTAATCAAAATGCTTAAGATTCTCACTGTCTTAACTTTTATCTTATGATAGGAAACAGAAGTTTCTGCTGTAAAATATATTGGTTATGAGGAATATAGAAGCTTACTTGGCAAAGAAGATCCTGGTTACGTGCCCTATGACATAAATGGACAATATGGTCAACTGTTTGATGTTATTACAAAAAGGTACATAACACAGTGGGGATTGCGGCAATGTTCACTTATCTTCTTATCAAATCTATTATGAATAGCAGACTGTCCATTGGACAACCAGCCTGTCTGGATGTTTCTGTTTCTCATAGTAAATTTCGAAAATGGCATGGTTTTGTGCTGCCATTGAAGAAGCTTTCTCATTGTTGTTTCTTAGGCACACAGATATTCTATGTTGGTTACCGTTTTGCTAGTATTCTAAAAAGACAGTAAAATATTGGTGAATGCTGTCATCTTGTCCATACTGAATTCAACTTTCATAATAAGTGTGTTCTGCTTACATCACCCTTTCCATCTAATTTGATGTAGGTACAAAGAGAACACCTCAGAGCGCAGTTTGAATCTACAAAAGAAACTCCGTCAATATGCTCCTGTTTCCCTTAATGCAGAGGTCATCAGCTTTCTGGTGTTGTTGACATTTTTAAATTCCTTAAAAATTATGATATATGCTTATTTTATGGCCTTCAAGCATCAAGCCTTTAATTTCTGTCAATCTGGATGAAGCATAATGCATGGTGTAATATTGTTGACATCTAATAGCAAAGATTAGTTCAATGAGCAACAAGTTAACTCATTATATGGAGATGTGTGGCGGTCATCTTTTGGAAAATTTTGCAGGAAGGGAACCCGATCTGGTTATTTGGAAAATATAATTATACTAGGGGACTAAAAAGATGGGTTTGGGCAAGGCTTCTCTTTGTATTTCCTTATTCTCATGACATAGTTGCCTTCAATTGTCCCTGGTCCATCTGATTGCTCCTTTGATTTTAAAGCAACAAACTTCAAAGGAGTATGATCTTCACAGTTCATGTGGGGGAAGAAGTTTATGACAGAGAATGCTTGTTCTGTTAATGACAGAAGATGCTTGTTCTGTTCTATAGAATGATATATTTAGCTCATTCATTATGGTATTGTTCTTTCTGTTGGAAAGCATACCATTTATCTATGCAGTCTATCAAAGATCAGGAGATACAATAACGTTTATGTACATCCTACTTATGGACATTGGTTTTACTGCAAGAGAGAGAATAAATTTAATTATATTTTACTTTATGCTGTGACTCTATGAGATGAGATGCTAGGAAAAATTAGGAACTCTGACCATAGCCTTGTGGATGATTTATGAGTGTGCTACCAAGGGCTATTGAGGACTTTTTTTTTTTTTTTCTTTCTCTTGTTCAATTATTAGACATGACTGAATTATCTAATTAACCGCTCTTTCTCTATTTTTTTTTGTTTCTTAACTTCTCTCTTTTGTACTCTCATTTGAAATTATTTAGATTACAGTTTTCAGTAAATTATGCATCTATCAGTTCTGCTTTAATTTCTTTGTCAGTAAGTAGATGGCAACAGGAAGCATTTGGCCCTGAAGGTGGTAATTTTTTAGGGAAGCTTTTCCGTAGTTGTGGTCATGTAGGAAAGAGAAAATGAAGAGAATTTATAAACTAGGGTGATGGCTTAGGGCCCTAGGCTATCTAGGGAGTGGTTAGTGGTTGTGTGACTTCTCGGATTTCTTGCATCCCAATTTACAGGTGTTACAATTTTGTAGATTTTAATGTGCTTCATCAACAATTCTTTTTTTTTTGTTGTTATTTTTATCTTCTTCTTTTTGTGTGTGTGTGTATTTTCAATAAGTAGACTTTTGCTTTTCATCTTTTATATAGCTCATGCATCTTATACTTGGAATTGAAAAAAAAAAAAAAGAAGAGAAAATCAATAATTTTAATTTTCTCACATAAAAATGTGTATTTCTTTAATAATTGTGTTGTTAACTTGTTCTTCTTAAAATTTTTGTCATGCTAATATTGTGCTGCCAATTTTCTTTGGTTCAGCTGTCTCCCCTTTCCCAATTTTTCCTTTTTATTTCTTAGGCATTAAAATGATCTTCGGTATTTTCTTTTCCTCTATGCAGTTGACTGGGCTTTCAGATGTTGACAAAGAGGCTCTGGCTTTAGTTATTAAAGCTGCAACAATTATGGATGAAATCTTTCACCTGCAGGTTTTACTATTGCATTGTATTATAATTTATAACAAATACACTTACCACTTAAGCTACTGGAATATGATTAACTTGGTTTTTATTTAAGCACCAATATGGTTATCTGTGCCATGTGGCAGACTTCATTATCTAAAAAATATCCTATGATGGAATGTTTTTATTAGTTAATCGTTAGATCCAAATAACTTTACGATGGACTGTTGTAAAGACGTAATTTTGGACAATAGTTGTAGCTGATACAGGACACCATTCTCTTGTAGATATATTGACTGTCCACAGTAGAAATCTTTTCATCATTCATTGTTGATACTTGTTCAACTTTTGTATCCTTTCATTTGCACATTCAAGTTCTGTTTCCTATTACAAAAGAAAAGGAAAAATAGTGATGCATTCTAACTCTCCTTAAATTACATATTATATCATTAAATTACATATTATATCGTTAAGATCCTGTAGTATTAATGAGCTTGATGTTCTCCCTGTTTGAAATATTATCATAGACTTAATTTTTTCTATATCTAGTTTTTTATCATATTGTTTAAGCTTTTCAGATTATTGGTTTCTTTTAAATGTAATACAAAGAATTTCTTTATGCTTAAATAATCAACAGTAATCGGTAAATGCAATCTCTTATTAACATCTGTCTTCTTTCCTTCCAAATCAGGTTTGGCACAGCAATCCAGCTCTAAGAGATTGGTTGAAGGAGCGAGCTGTTGCATCCGAATTAGACTGCTTGAAATGGGCGTATTATAAGATTAATAAGAGTCCATGGTATATCTTCAGTGAAGCTCTTTAATTTTCTAGTTTGTGTTTAACTTTGGGGAGTAAGGTTGTTCAATAATCATATTTTTAGGTCATTTTGAATGAGTAATAATTGGATAAAGAAGATCTCATTTTATTGCCTATAATGTATTCTCTACACCAGGTCCAGCCTTGATGAAAGTGAAGCATTTTTGACAACTGCTGATTCGGCCGTAAAGTTGCTTCCTGCATCTACCAAGCAAGTGACTGGGTGGAAGGGTCTGGAATACAAAGCTGCCTTTCCCATGCAAAAACCTCCTGGTGCTAACTTCTACCCTTCAGACATGGACAAAAAGGTAATGGATGAGAAGTCCATCATATGCGTAAAGTAAAGCAATCTTTTTAGATAGCTTCACATCTTATATGCATGACTATACCATAAATTTGCTGCAGTATTTATCAATAGATTAATTCTTCTCAAATCCAGTATGGTGACCAATAAGTTTCTCTCATGTACTAGGAATTTGAATTGTGGAAGGACAGTCTAACGGGAAATCAACAAGAAGATGCAACAAGCTTTTTCACTGTTATCAAAAGGCGAAGTGAATTTAGCTTAGACTGTTCTCCGTGTGACCATACACTTGATGGAACAAACAATTCGGTTGGTTCTATTCACGATCTATATAGTGTTCCTTATTCTGAAGAGTATATTCCGTACCTCAAAAGAACTGCTGAATTATTGCATAAAGCTGGAGACCTGGCCAGTTCATCTAGGTATTTTTTTTCTTCTTCTGAATTTGTGTTGTTGATAGTGCATTCCTTACTCTTTTTGCAAACTAATGTTCTACATGAAGATATTGCTGAATTTCTTTTACCTTCGTAGTTTGAAGAGGTTGTTACATAGCAAAGCGGACGCTTTCCTTTCAAATGACTATTATGACTCCGATATAGCCTGGATGGAATTGGTTAGCACTCTGTCCATATGTGCTTTACAATCATAAAGTTGTTTGTTTTACTCCATATATCATTCAGGTGTAATGTTACAGCAAAGTGCATAGTCAGACATTTGTAGAACTTCACTGTGAGCACGTTTTCTAGTACATAAAAAGAATCAAGAAATCCCAGGCACCTAGTATTGTGTTTTGTCTTTTACATGTGATAGCCATGTGAAACATTAAAGATTACATCAACTTTCTCGCATTAACCTGTACTTCTCTTTCTCTCTCTGTGTTTCACATTCATGGAGTTGTTTGCTTACTCTGTATATCATTGTTAGTGCATAGTCAGACATTTGTAGAACTTCTCTGAGTTTGTTTTCTAGTGTACATAGAAAGAAATCAAGAAATCCCTTGCACCTATTATTGCGTTCATCTTTTATATGAGATAGTCATGAAACCTTCTTGCATTAACCTGTACCTCTCTCTCCCTCTCTGTCTCTCTCTCTCTCTCTCTCTCTCTCTCTCACACACACACACACACCACACACACACACACATATCTGTATTCACAAACTCCATTTTGAGGTTCTAATTATTTTAATTTTATGATTTAATAATTGTATAGAGTCAAATTTGGTTCCGAAAGTCACATGCAATATTGGATGATTTGGGTGTTTGAATGAGTAGAACTGGAGTTTCTAAAATTCCAAACCACAGAACATGATTGTAATGAAATATGAACAACAGAAGTAATTTGGTATTAGCTGAAGATGAGATTGTTGCAGCTGTTGCTGATAAAATTAATTTGGATACCAAAAATTTGGATCTTCTGAAATAACTTCTTTCCTACTCTTGAAGCCACATGGGGTGTGTGTGTGTGTGTTTTTTTTTTTTTTTTTTTTTTTCTTTTCGTGTTATTATCTTCTTTTGCTAACTTTCATTTTGTCTATTATCATGGTTGATGCTTTGTAATAGTCCTTTTTATTTTGAATTAATTGGTATTCCATATCGTCATCAAACTTTTACCTTGCTAGAAAAGAAGATAGGTTAGGAGCTGTTTGTTTTATTGGAAAAAGATGTTTTGGGTCTGAAATGTGATTCTAAGATGAAACGAAGGCTAAATATATTTATTTTTGAATCATTTAAGGTTAAGAATCAAATCTTGATTTTATGCTTAACTCTGTATGTTCAATAGTTGAACCTCATTTGTCAATTGGTATCTCAAGGTACTCATGAATACTTTGCAAATGCTAAAAAATTCACATTTGCAATTGTCAACTTGGTTTTTGTTGACCTGTTTTCTTGCTGATGTAGGACTCTAAGCTGGATGTTACCATTGGTCCATACGAGACTTACGAAGATGCGTTATTTGGGTACAAGGTAAAATTTATTTTGTTAGTAACTGCTTAACCCAAAAGCTTAAGCTAATAGGAAAGGGTCTCTAACACTCCCTCTCACGTGCAAGATCAACAAGCCCGCCAAAAGGCTCAAACCCAAACCCTAACACACAACAAATTTAAGTAACAAATAACAAATTCAAATATAATCATGTGGGCGGACTTTGAACTCTAGGCTCCTTGATATAACAAGGCTCTAATACCATGTTAGTCATTGTTAGACCAAACTTATGCAAATAGGAAAGGGCCTGATAATAGTATTTTAAACACTAACATATTTAATTCAATATCTTGTTATCGTAGCCTAAGATTGATGTTGTCAATGAACTGACAACCGTGCAATGCATATGCTATGAATTTATCAAGAATATGAGAAAACAAATAAAGAAATGTGATCTTTTGCCTCATTAGTTGCATACATTTGTCTTAGGCTACATTTGAAGCATATGTTGGAGTTCGGGATGACAAAGCAACTGCTCAACTAAAACTCTTTGGTGATAATTTGCAGGTACTCTTGTAGAGTCAATTATATAATGAATTCCATTGACCTATATTTCTAGTGTTTGTTTCTAATAAACTGCTTTCTTTAATAGTTGTTGGAAGAAAATCTTCCAATGGACAGTGCATATAATCAAAAGAAGTCATTGCTGCTCCCATTCGTGTCATCCAGCTTGTTTATAATTCAGGGGTAAGTGATATGGTGAAAAGTACGGTTATTTCATCAAATTTGTTTCGGAAGTATATGAATAAAAAACTTGCTCATTTTATCATTTAACAGCATCATTAAAAAACCATCAACTAAATTTCCCCCACTCACTCTCACATTGCACGTGGCAAATACTCATACACAGATTCACATTCTCTCCATACAGCTTTGTATTTTCAACTAATAATTGCTTTCCATGTTTGGGTTTAAAGCCATTATATTTTGATTGTCATTTGATTTTGATTTGAATTGAACAGTTCTGTATTATATGTGTAATTGAATTATCTGTTCAGACTGGGAACAACTTCCTTAACAAAAATCTTTTATAATGTAGAATATACATTTTGGAAAATTAACTGTGTTGCATCTTCACTAGTATCCTTTTTTTTTTTTTTTTTTTTTGGTATCACATTATATGAATTTATGTGATTTGGTGAGTAGCTGATATTAATAATTTGATTATACATCAGGATGTAAAAGGACCTCAGACTGTTGCCTTCAATTTGCCAAATGATGAGCGTATAGTAAAAGATCGAGGAACATCAATGGTTATGCTTAAGAATGTTTCAGAAGCAAAGTACGGTGCATTTTCTGGGAGTTTATTCAATAATCATGTTCTAAGTTTGTTTCATATAGTGTTCTATTCTTGTTCCTTCTTTAGAAATTATCGTTGTTGGTAAAATCTTATTGAATGTAAGATCTGTCTTTGACCAGGTTCAAGCATATTCTTCAGCCTATAGCTGATTCATGTATTACAAAAGAACAGCAGGAACTTGTAGATTTTGAATCTTTCTTTACTCACACTATCTGCCATGAATGCTGCCATGGTATTGGGCCTCATACCATAATACTTCCAGATGGTCGAAAATCTACAGTGAGACTGGTGCGTTATATAAATTTTCTTTCTATGCAACTCATTTATTGCTTCATTCTGGTTCACATGTGCTGTCCTTAGTTTTGGACATGCTTTTACATTATCTTCTATTTCAGAATGAAGTTTTCACCTCCTATGTAAGTTTTTATTCTTCTTATGTCATAACAGCATTAATATAATAAATTATTACTGCTGTTGGGTTCTTGTATGTGGCACACAGTAGAATTACATGTGTATATCCATGTACTGAAGTGCTCACTATAATAGTATAATCTGTAAAGTTCTTCTCTCAACTTGGAGGACAAATTTCTTAGTGAACTCCTCCGCAATAGTTGCAGACAGTGCTCAAAACCTTAATCTAAGTTGTAATAATGCCTAAAATATGGCTAAGTAATTTGAATGGAGTCATTGGTATAAGTAGTTATGACTTCATCACAAACTATACAAATTCTAAAAGACTTGTGTACTGGAATACAAATGTTCTATCACTGCACCTAGGTTCCATTTGTGGACTTGATATTACATTTATACACAAAGGGATATCCCTACAATGTCCGATACAAGTAATGCATCCCAAGAAGTATGTAGTTGTCATTACTGCCAGACGTATTGCAAAAATGTTTATTTCTAAAATTGCCTAATAGATATGGGATAGGATTCTGGAGAATGATTGGAAGGAGAAAAATATACCATTTTCTATGACTTTTATGGGGAAAAAATTCCGAAAAAAGGTTGATGGTTTATCACTGGATTTGTCATGCTATCTGTTCTAACGATAAAGTAAGAAATTTTAAATATTGGAGGTATTCTTCTTTGATTAGGGCAAGGGATTATAAGATGGTATCCAGTTTAATAGAAAAGAAAATTTTGCTATGATAAATTCATCTTCATAAAGTACCTTGTCAGTTGGAATTGGTTCTGGTATCTTTTCTCATTTCACCTTGAGCTTTATCTGGTTAAGCGTTTGTCATTTGCTTTTATTCCCATGTAAGTGCCATGTTATCCCAAAACCAGTTAATCACTTTGTCAATGGTGTGCTTTTGAAATACTGCTACTTTGACTTTTGGCAATAGAGGCCTTACAGAACGCTCTGTTATGTTTAAACTTAATTCGTGACAAATAGAAAACAGTTGCCTTCTCATAATTATTAGTGGATAGAAGTGAGTGATGGTCAATCTAGTTTAATGGTTTCATCATTTGAAATTCAGTAGTTCATAGTTTTTTTTATTTTGCTTTAGAGGTGTTGATCTACCGTTAGCTTTTCTTATGATAAAATCTGTTTTGATTCTCTCTCTTTTTATCCTTTTTTGATGAAAAGAATTCTCATTTTCTTATAAAAATAAGTTGACTAGGTCATTTCTGGTTCTTTGTTCACTCCTTATATAATATAATTCCAGAAATTTTCTATTCTGTTTCCACGGTTATCAAAAAATCATCTCTAATATCTCTTTTATCTTTTTATATAGGAGCTGCAAGAACTCCACTCAGCTTTGGAAGAAGCAAAAGCTGATATAGTTGGCCTTTGGGCACTAAAGTTTCTGATCAGTCAGGTAACAAAATTACATATATCATGTATTTACTATGGGGCGGTTTACATGTGTATTTAATTGATGTGTGAGGAGCTCGGATGTTTATTTGCTAATTGATGAAGGGTTTATGTGATGTGGAGATGTTTAGGTTGTGGTACACTAGTAGAAAGCTTTGGACACTAGCAAAAATAGGAAATAAAGAGAAGTAGATAAGAAGCCTAGCATCACACGAGGGTGTAGGAATCACTCGCAAGGATCCCAGGAATCACTCTATAGGAGAAATGGAGAATGTATCATTTATCCATATGATATGCATCTCATTCATCACACAAGCTCTAGAGAGTAGAGACTTTTTGAGCAGTGTTTGTTCCAGAGCTCATGAAAGTTAAAAGAGAACGGAATGGTTCTTGAATCTTGATAAATGGCTAATAGACCTGATTCTTTCACACTGTTAATGTTGAAAACTGACACCCCTGATCTTGATTAAAAAGTTGCTGGAATTTAATTCTTGGGCAAGAAAAGAATTAGGAATATGTAAATATTATTAAATATATATCATCTGTGCAAGCTTTCTCTTCAATCCTATTTCTTGAATGTGCATATGTTCTTTCCTTTTAATTATTGTAATCCTACATCATTTCTACCAAGAAGTCACAGTTACACCCAATTTTTAAGTTGTCGGATTAACACCTATACATGTATCATTCTTAATTTAAGTAAAATTCTCATACTTAGCTCTTTTTTAAAATCAAAGATGCTGGTAGCCCCCAATTTAGAACCTGGGTAACAAGGGAAACGTTGGGGAGTTTTAGTTATCAAAAACAAAAAGATAATAATAAAAAAAATGCATCGAGTCAGTCCTAACCTTCTCTTCTGTGGACATTGTGCCAACCCAGTGCAACTGATGTAATTTTTACCATAACAACTTGCTGCTTTCCTGGTATTTTATAGCAAGTTGACCTAATAATAGACATGCAGCTTTGTTTAAGTTGACTGTGCCTTGGTTTATTGTAATTTAAATTGAACATAGAATTGACTTCAAAGGCAAACCATAAATAGTTAGTAGTCAATTGCTATTTTGATTTGAGATAAAGTGAATTTTTATCTAGCAGTTACTCATAAATTCTTTGACTTTTTTCAGTAATGGATTCCAATCTCTAATGTTGACCAGTATCTCATAAAACAGTCAAGAAATATAGAAATCATAATTTGTGAAATCTGAATGAATTGGATTATAGTCCTGCAGTGTCTAATTATCAATCATTCTTTCCCTCCCACCAATGAGAGCAGGGTTTACTTCCGAAGAGTTTGGTAAAGTCCATGTATGTTTCCTTCCTTGCGGGGTGTTTCCGCTCAGTACGATTTGGCTTAGAGGAAGCTCATGGGTAAGCTAAAATGTTATACACTTCTTTGATACTTTTAAATGTGAAAGTCACTAATTATTCTGTACCTAATAATCATTCTCAGAAAAGGACAAGCATTGCAGTTTAACTGGTTATTTGAGAAAGAAGCCTTCATTTTTCATTCTAATGATACATTTTCTGTGGATTTTAGCAAGGTAAAAACCTTCAAATTTCATTTTTATCATGGATTTTACTAGAAAGCCATAGCCATAAACTTTCATTTGGTTTGGCAGGTCGAAGGAGCAGTTGAAAGCCTGAGTAAAGAAATTCTTACCATACAGGCAAGAGGTGACAAAGAGGCTGCAAGTTTTCTTCTCCAAAAATACTGTAAAATGACTAAACCACTAAAAGTTGCATTGCAAAAATTAGAAAACATTCAGGTAAAAGCTGTGACATTTCCTATTAACTTTTGAGTCATTTCCTATTAACTAAGCTTTAAGTTTAGCATTTACCTAATATGATATCGTATCTAGTTAACTAGGAGTGTCTAGGTTCGAGTCCTCAACGTGATTATAATTAAAGTCGTTATTTGTTATCTAAATTTTAGGTAACTTGTTTTACCTCTTAATTTTAGAACAATAACTTGGTGACCTATGTAAATTGTTGTGTATTCACTTTGTATTTTGATTTCTTAAACTATTCTCTTAATTTCCTTATCCTTTCAGGTGCCTGTGGATATAGTTCCCTCATTTCCGATTGCCGATAAATTGTTGCAGTGAAGGCAGCAATTTGGTATGACATCTACAAACATTTACACCAACTTGGGTTAAATGGCAGTTATTGTGATTGCAATAATTGAACATTTCTGCTTTACAGTAGCATCTTTGCCATTTGTGTCAATTTATAGGCAGAAAAGTTCATATAATTATCCAACTCTGAATAATGTCTTGCTTGCATCCAAATAATTACTTGGAATTTCTGTAACTTGAACTTTCTTATCTATATTTCTCAAACTTGAACCTCCTTAGGAATTTTAATAGAAGAGAGGGGAGAGGCAGTTATATGCGAGAGAAGAGAACGCATTCTTAATGTAAGTCAAGTAGGGTTACATAGCTACGAGCAAACCTATAAATGGATTAGAAGGATCACTATACTGTTTTATTATACGGTAGATCTTGGTGAATTATAGTTTGATTTGGCTTGCATTCTCCGGTTTCTAATAGTTCATAGCTTCCAATTTTTATGGTCCTCAAGTATTGTAAACCGTTATACTAGCCACTGAACCTCCTTTGACGTAGCTTATTACACCTTTTGTCGTGCATGAGTATTGGGATGTTGTATGGTTATACACTTGGGAACCTCTACGAGTATGTCGTGCTTAATTTTTTGCCTCCTTTATGACAGAAACCATTTATATAGGGATGTATCGTTTGGGGAGAGTCATCCTTAAAATGGTCGAAGAGTGCTTGAAGCCATGACATTTGTGGTCTCACAACATCCACTATGCATGAACTAGATAACTTTTGTTCTATTTATTCATTCCAAGTTCCAACTGCTGCTTCATACATGCAGCCACAATTTTGACATAACTGGATTTTCCTGTGTACTATTTTAAGGGAAAGAAATCATGATACAATTGTTAAGGAACTAAAGTGGCCTACGGGCTACGGTTACTATTACCAAACTACCATTAGTTCATTCCCTCAAGTTAAGCCATTGTTTCGGACAATTGGCTAGTTTCCAAATTTTCTCTATATAAACAAGCCTCAAACCCTTCAATGTCACTTAACCAACCTCTATTGATAGATATAATCTTCTAGAGAGCATTTATTGAATTTCCATTGATTTGCTCAACTTAGGCCATTAATGGAGAGTTATATGTCTATTTTAACTCTCAAAATAATCCCAAATGGAGAGTTAAAATGAGAGTAAAAATAGGTTGAGTCGTTGAGAGTTATTTAGTTGAGTTATATTTAATTATTTAGTAAAGGTGAGAGTGAGAGTTATATGGTATTACTTATGTGTAAGGTGGTACTGGTGGGACTTATGTGTTGGATGAATTAAATAGTTATATTTTTGGTTTTTTGTGGGACCCATGCCCTAATTTTTTTTTTCTTAAACTAAACAATGATATATATATATTTTTTGAAATATTACAATAATTCGGGGTTTTATGAGGGATCTGGGAGAGACTCACACCTACAACCTCGTGATGTGGGTGTAAGAGGCTTTACCATCGCACCAACCTCATCTTGTTCTCATGTCATAATTAAGAGATGAATGTATGAGATTCGGTTGGATTTGTTGACGGTTGGAGATGAACAGATCAGATGGACGATCTACAATTTGTTAGACACTAAAATTTGAAATAAATATATTTTTATAAAAAAAAAAAAATCCAAAAAAAAAAAATTATAGAAAAAAATCAAAAAGCCTTCCAATGGGTAGATTTCCAAAATTGCCTTTTTTTTTTTTTTTTTTTTTTTTTTTTTTTGAGAAGATCATGCTACCCTAGAAACAGCCAAGGGCAGCACGAAAAGCAACACAAATTAACCAGGCATATCAGCCTGTATCACAACAACAGCGCATAAAGGAAAATCTTCCATCCAGAAGAAATCTTCACAATTCTTTAGCGCCTGTCTAGCCAAAGTATGGGCGACTTGATTGGTTAGCCTAGGAGAAAAACATACCTCCAAGCCACCAACAACGTTCCTCAAACCATCGATGTCAGCAAGGATCATTCCATCCACAGAATTCAGATGACTCCCAACCATAATTCGCTTAACCACCACTTTAGCGTCTGATTCGAGAACACAGGGGAATAAACCACAATCCCGACTAAAGAGGATAGCTCTGTAAATAGCCAAAGTTTCAGTAGTCTGGGCATTAAACGAAGCATGCATAACCTGGGAGCTGCAAGACATAACGAAACCAGTTGAGTCCCTGATAACTGACCCAAAACCAACTTTCCTTCCAATAGAATCAATAGCAGCATTGCAGTTAATCTTGTAAACACTTGGAATCGGAGGAGACCATTTTTCCATCACCCCGCCTAAAAGGGCTGCACCCATGCATAGGCTTACACACATTAAGCTCGTTCAGGAAATTTGTAGCCCAAATAATCACCTCATCAAAATTCTCTTGAGGAGCATCATGAAGGCCACTGTTACGAAGGAACCACACTCTCCACAATATAATGCAAAACAGCTCCAATTCCTCACAACTCATAAGAGGGGAGCAAGCAAGAATGTGATCAAAAAAATCACAGTATTTACCTTTATGAATAATCTTGCTGGGAAGCCAAAATTTACGGGCTTGTTTGAGCTTTCCGCAACCCCACAAAGCGTGACGAGTTGATTCACACCATTTCCTACACAGAGGGCAGAAATTCTGGACATCAATTTTCCGGTGGTGGAGATTATCCATAGTGGGAATCCAGTTGTAACACACTTTCCACATGAAAACCTTGATTTTACCAGGATTATTCAAACTCCACAAAGTTTTCCACCAAGCTGCAATGGCACTACTACCACAATTCGAAAAGCTTGCCTGAGGGATCAATTGAGTACCTATTAAATTTTTACATCAAATTAAATTTTAAATGTTATCAAACTTTGTAATAATTTAAAAATATTTAAAAATATTAAATATTAGTACCATTTTGAAGATCCCATTGAGAAATTTACAATGGTATTATTTTATCAACATTAAAGTTTATAAATTATAATTTATTAACCACCTATTAAAAAATAGTCATAATTTAATTTGTTATAAAAATATCACTCTCAGGACAATTTGAGTAAAAGTACATATAAGCATTATTTGAGACCTAAATATAAATATAACTCTTACTCTCTATTGGAGATGACCTTATATCTTAACCTTCAAATATCTCCTCATCTCTTGAGCTCATTTTTGAACTCATTATTACAAATTTACAACTACTCTTATAATAGTTCGTAATTTTATTGTATTTAAGAGTGGGAAAATACTTGTGAGCAAGGGCAAAGCCAGGAATTTGGATTTGGGAGGAGGGCAACACAAAAAATAATATTCAATGTCACACATGACAAATAGATTTATATTTAAGAAATAAGTTGTTAAAAAAAAATGGGATAACCTTTAGTTTCAAAGTTAGTGTCACAAAATATATATATATATATATAATTTTAAGAATTAAAATGTACTTATCGCTATTTTATATCTCAAAAATCATTTAGAACTAAATATTAATTTTTTTCTTAACAAACAAGGTAGAGTAAAACTCAAATAATTGTATCGAGATACAATGAGTACTATAGAATAAGATAGTAAGCCTCAAATATTTACTGAGCTTATTACCGTGAACATATATTAAATAAATAATTATTTAATTAACTCAAATGATGTGGCAAGTGAGTTGTCATTACCACAGACAATATGGGATAATGTGGTTAATGAAAAAACCACTTGCCACATCATTTGGGTTAAAATTTACGCTAAATTTTGGGGTGGGGCATTAGTGTAAATAATAATGTATACTAGACTAGACAATAATGTATGAAATAATAAGAAATTATTTATTATTATTATTATTTTGATTGGAAATTAAAATCATGTAAAGAAAAGAGATTGATTTTGTATCCAACAATCATGGGCAATAAAATAGGAAAAATATTTATTAATTAATCAATATTATTAAAATAATAAGATGAATCAAACTAATATTATTATCTATATATTATTATGGACAACACTTGGGTTCTGACTAATCAGTACCTACCTAAGGTATTGACCAACCGATGGGGTTTTGCCAAAAAATGCAAAAAGATAAATGTAAAAAGTTAAGAGAAAAAAACCACATGACAACAACCCATCGGTGGGGTCAGTACCTTGGAGCATTTTCATTATTATATCATGATTCTTTTTCATAATTAAAACTCGGTGCCATTTTCATTGGTTGGGGGACCATAGTCCCTCACCCCCCCCCCCCCCCCCCCCCCCCCCCCCCGAGTATCAAGAAACATTTGTATTGATTGAGTTCCTAAATCCCAAACAGTAATAGTTCAACAAATAATAATAATAATAATAATATAAGATATATTTGAATTAACTATCTTGTTAATAAAGCATGCAAGGTGAAAAAAAGACACAATTAGACAAATAAACAAAAAAGAATTAACAAAGAAACATTAAACAAGAA
This sequence comes from Acer saccharum, assembly GCA_030490815.1. Lineage (NCBI taxonomy): Eukaryota > Viridiplantae > Streptophyta > Magnoliopsida > Sapindales > Sapindaceae > Acer > Acer saccharum. Next base: position 27,268,101 of record CM059866.1, read on the forward strand.
TATATATATTTACGGGAAAATCTGGAATTTGAACAAACTATTTTAAAATAATAAATAAATAAATAAATAAAAATTTGAGGACCCTCGTGAACCCTTAATGGATTCACCACTGATCTAGTGGTATTTTACTCATAAAACAAGGGCAATATTTTTGTTTCCCTAATCTACTAAGAGTTTACTAGTGACCTAGTGGGTATATTTTACGGAGTGAAACCATTTCCCAATCTACTAAGGTCATGTTTGGCATGTCGTACTGGAAGTTTCGTAGTTTTCTAGTGATGAGATTTGCTACACAATTTTTAACTCTTTGAGCCATGTTGTATGAAGGGGGCATGGATCAGATTTCCCTTCCGCAATTGCCTTCTCAGTGACAGAATAGAACCATCCATTCCTCCATTTGAACTGCAAGGATCGAACAAACTCGAGAGTTAACAGAATATCGCAAGATTTGGATGTTTTTAATCTGAATTTATATCGCATCCTTTACCTCTTTAACAGCAGTTGGGAAGTGTGCAACGGTTCGTGAATAAGCACATAATCTATCTTCCATAGCTTCTTCAAATGTTAATCCTTTCTCAGTAGCAGCAGCATATGCAAGTTCAGCAATAAGGCTAGAAACCTGAAAGCAATACCTTTTATCAGTCAAGCAGGGCTTCATTTCCTACTATATATAGCCAAAATATTAACCAGAAGTGACATTCACCAAAGGCAATCTAGAGTTCAAGCTTAGTTATAAGTTTCAATGCAACGTATATGCAGTTCAACCAAATCAAAGTGAAAAAGTTTATCTTTTTAATCCTGCTTGATGTAAAACCCACAAAGCCGATAGGTTAAGTTCATGACTAACAAGTCCACTGAAGTTAGTCTGCGTATACAAGCACTTTCATGATTTACAATGAGCCCTTAAACACTTCTATGAGCATCATTATATTAAAAAAAAAATGGGACCTCATGTAGTCACGTTCCCCTCTCTGGCTCTCTCTATCAAGTTATTGAAAAGGGTTAATCAAATATTCTACAAAATCCATACTTCCTGTTAGTTAAGGAAGGTTGCAAGAAGTAGAAGCAATTTATGGAATGGGATGAGTTAACAAAGGAAATCACACAATTATACCTTTGTAAGAACTAGGTTTTCAATATTTCAATATGTATGACATATAGGAAACCTTTAAATGTGATTTTTCACTTTTGTAACGACCAATTTCTACCCTAAATTATACTCGGAAGAGGAGTCTCCAGCGGAAATGGTGCTAAAGTAACCATTGATGCTTCAAATTAAATCATTTTAGACAGCAGCAGTCTCACCTCAGACCGGTATTCCTTTTCCACAACACCTACAGTTGCACCGGGATGACGAGCTCCAACAAGCATGAATGCTGAAATCCATATCAGCTTTTCTAACATTTGCTTCTGAAACGCTTCCTTGTCAAGAACCTGAATAATGGAATACAAAAGCAGAATTTAATTTCACAATTTCTTACAAAAACTATTTGTTTGCAAATGTGGATACAATAATGCTATTAGAAATGTATTAACAGGTTTTAAAAATTCAAGAAAATATTACAAAAACAGATATAAAATTGTTGAAATTTCATATATAATTATCAATTAACATTCTTTTATTAAAAAAGCAGTTCTCTTTTCTTTTATTTTCTAAAAAATCTTTACCCTTTTCACCCATTATTTATAACTAGTCGCGTTAACCTTACTCATACTCAACTATAAATCACTCTTATCAATCACAAAATACACACACAGCTGAAACAGTTTCAACTTGCAATGAAAAATCAAAGGAAGAACAAAATCAATTGTTTTGCCTTGCAAGAGAGGCCTCCAGCATGTAATCTTGCAGCAACAGCAGAACCCCATTTCCCAAATGCTGCAGTCAAACCTTCAGGATTCATGTCCGTCTTGCCGTCAGTGGGAGGCTCTCCAAGCTTGGATATAGCAAAGTATGCAAGCACTTGGTCTGCATCTCTCAGACCTTTACTCTCAAGCCAAGGTTCCAGCATCCCATTCTGGAAAAATACTAAATCTGCTACATTGTCAACATCCCCATCAAACCACAAATCAAAAAAGGACAATTGAATTCAAACAATTTTTTTTTTTTAAAAGTATTACAATAGGACTAGACCTGCAAATATCTATCGGATGATACATGTGCGACCAAGATATCTACTCTCACAAACCGAGAGAAAATTACCCACAAATGCTTTTTATATGAGCATAGTGGAACTCAAACCCCTCGGGTGGTGATGTGCCAATTGAATTCAAACAATTGAATGCAAAACATTGAAATTTGAAGGAAACGATAAAAGGGGACGATAATACCGTTCCATCTGGAGGGAGGAGTGGCATCAAGAACGGCTTCAAGATCATCGTTCCTGGTGCAGACCAAAATGGGACCTTGGAAATCAAGTGGCACAGGCTCCCCTCGCTTCACCAGCAAATCCTGACCGTTACCCATTTGTTGCAAGGCTCTACCCACCCGTCCACCGCCGACTATGACGGCGGGGGCCACCTTGGTGGTGGTGATGGTGGTGGACATAGCGAGAATGGGTGTGTACTTGACAAGTTTAGGAGTAGTGAAGTAGGGACAAAGAGTAGAAGGGGTTGTCAGTGAGTGGAGTGCCATGTGAAAATGGTGTTAGTGGGTTTGAAATTTGAAGACATGCTTGGATGGTTGGGTTTTGAGAGGCGAGAGAGTGTCTCCGCCGGTATGGTCACACAGTCACAGCCACTCATTTTGCCAATCCCCTATCACCTTCTCTTTATTTTGTATTTTTTTTTAAGGGAAAATTGCAATAAAGAACCACAACTTTTGTTGAAAATGCAACCAGAATACCAGATCGTACTTTTGCCAAAAATACAGGAAAATATCATTTACTAAATACTAACCTTTCGGCCGTTAGAGTTAACGATGTTAGAATGTAAGAAGGGTAATAATGTCAATATTATTTTAAAAAATTAAAAGGGGAAATTACACCCGCACCCTTGAGGTTTGACACAAATACAACCAGAGGAAACGTTTTCATATTTTACTTGAAGCCCCCTACAATTAACCATTCCGTTACAGCTGACTAATTTGATTTATAAAATGTCCATAATACCCTTGCATATTTGTAGTCTGCTGCTGCTTCTTTTTTACATTCTCTCTTCCGGTCTTCTTCCCAGCAAGAGAGAGATTTTTTCCTTCTCTTCTACGATCTTCTTCCACGGCAACCTTGAACCATCACCAATCCACCCAGAAACCGCCCTAAACCCGCCATCAATCACCCAGAAACAACCCTGAAGTCGCCACCAAACCCAACCCAAAACTGCCATCGAAACCCAAACCGAAATCATCGTTGATACCACCAAAAACCGAAACCAAAACCAAATCGAAATCAAATCGACCCAAACCAAATCGAAACCTAATATTGGGGGTTTTGTGTGAGGGAGATGGTGGTTTGGTGTTTGTTTGTGAATCAGGTGGTGGTGGCAGCGTGGATTGGGAGGTGGTGGCGGTGTGGATTTGGTGGAGGTGGTGGTGTTGTCGATCGGTGTGGATCTGTGTGGGTTTGGTTTTTTTTGTTTTGTAAATGAAAGTCAAAAAGACCAAATTGACCTCTGCCGTTAAATTTCAATGGAAGTTTGTTAAGTATTTGGGGTGTCTTTGTTTAATAATCAATGGAGTGAGTGTAATTTCCCCAAATTAAAAATATTTAAATAAAAGTAAAAAGATTAAAAAAAAAACTGGAAAACATAATTCTGGTTCACCAATTATGAAACAGTGAAAGACATTTTATATATCGATTCACTTCTCAATAGAACCGATAAAAAATTGAGAGCCTTTCTTTGTCCGTTAAGATAATATATTAACCAATTGATCCATTAACTTATGATGATTTTTTTTTTTTTTTTTTTTTTTTTTTTTTTTTTTAAGCAAACTAACGGACAAAATGTAATTATTAATTTTTTAATCCACACGCATTTTTTTTAACCGCAGTAAGTATATAATGTCCAAATTACCCCAGTTTTGTATATTTTTTTTGAAATATCCCAGTTTTGTATTATTTTTTTTATAAAAAAAAAAATACAAATCCTAAAGGGAAATATTGGAGTTGGAGTTTATTTCACGTTTTCCATGAAATTCTTGATTCCTTTGTTAAAGAAAAAGTGACAAATCACAAAAAATATAGGACTTACGTGAAATTTGCTCTTTTAATAATTATTTCTAGAAGCATTTGATTGATCTGCGTAGACAGTGTTCGACGAAATGCCTCAATGAAGTATTGGGTTTGATAGATAAAAGGGAGTGAAGATGCTTTACATTAACAGGGTTTCGAGGCATTGTTTCTGCAGAATCCTCCCTTCAACTAGTCGTTTTGAAACTTGTTATTCCAACACCTCACAAACTCATTTTCTCAATTCCTCCTCTCAACTTCAAAACTTCTCTCAAAACCTAATATTTTCCGGCAAAACCTTCTGCTCCGAATCAGCTGACAAACTTAACAACTCCTCGTGCTGGAACTGCAATGCCGTCCCTAAAGCGGCACCTTTTCTTTTCTGTGACTCTTGTCAGAGTGTTCAGCCTCTTCATCTTTCCGTGGACTACTTTCAAATCTATGGATTGTAAGTTTTCAATTTTTGAATTTTACCTTCTGCTGATATATATATATATATATATATATATATATTTGATATTAGCAATTAATTTACTGTTGTCCTTCAAAAAAAAAAAAATTAATTTACTGTTGTAGTGTTGTCCAAACCAGAATTTAGTTTTCAAAATTAATGATGAAGTGGAGTTTGAGACAACCAAAATGTTGTATTAATTTTAGATATTGAATATTATTGGTTTTGTTTGTTTCTTAACAGGGACAAGAATTATGAAATTGGAGATGAGAATCTGGAAAGAAAATACAAAGATTGGCAGAAAAAGCTGCATCCTGATTTAGTTCATTCCAAGTCTCAGGGTTTTTTTTTTTTTTTTTTTTTTTGTCCCTTAACTTGTCTCATTTCCTTTTAAACCCTAATAGATTGCTTGTTATCTAATGATTTTCAATTAATATTTCTATTTTTGTGTTGGTTAGACAGAGAGAGAGTATGCTGCCGAACACTCTGCTCGGGTGATTGAAGCATACCACACTCTTACCAATCCATTGTCGAGGGCAATATACATTGTAAGCTTACTTTACAAATGTATGAACGTATCATGAACTACTTGTTATAATAATTGTTTTTCTTCAATTGTAACTTCAATCATATGCTTTTTATTTTCTGTTAAGAAACTAATATAGGCAGTTCCTCCCATGCTTCAGATCACATTTGTTATTAGTTTAACTGTTTAAGTGCTTTATGTATATATGTTAAATTTTAAGTGTTCTGACAATAATGTGTGGTTTGTTATGTAGCGATCATTGCAGACGGTTAGGAATTTCTAGTTTAAGATATTAATTCTCATGCACTTCTTTTGTACACAACTGGTAGACAGATGTATGAGTAGCTAGTATCAGTATGATTCAAAGAGGAATTGAGATTGAGTGTGGAGTAGCAGTATATAAATGCACTGCTCACAAGATATTGAATCGAATCTTTGTGGATATAATATATGTGGGAGAGTAGCTATTAATGTTATTGGTTTTTAATGAATTGAATTTTTGTTGTTACATAAGAAATAATGACCTTCATTATCCTTTTGTCAGAGTCTGCTTTGCTTTTCTTTTGTCTTCAATAAATATCTCCTTGTATTAGTTTTCTTCTTTCTATTTATTTGAGAAATTAAAGTGTTCCATTTCCTTGCAGCTGAAGCTTGAAGGCATAGAAGTTAATGAAGAAGAGACAGTGTCTGAACCAGAGTTGCTCACTGAGGTAAATATATAGTATCCTTATTGGTACAGTGGTCTCCCAAGGAGATAGTTTAGTTCGCTAGATTTTTTGTAGTAAAAGCAAGAGACCTAGGGATCAATTCCCCTCGACCAACCTTGGAGGTAGATTTAGTTTAATTTGTGTTTGTGCATGGAGTTTGGTTGGGGTGAGGTGTGTGCTAACTGCTAAAATTAAAAAAAAAAAACAATGTATAGGATCTGTACCGGACAAAAATCCCAAGTGTTATTCTTTTTTGTTTGAACAGAAGGTCCCTTCACAACATATATTTTACTTTCTCAGTTACAAGCAGCAATTTCTTTTCCATATCATTATAATATGTTTGATGCATTTTCTGATGTCTCTGGAATGCTGGCCTGGAGTAGTTCTTTTTGGCTTCCCATACCCGTATGTTTAGTATATATCATGTTTTGCTTCAAGCCAAGTTCAAAAAATAATGTACCCTTTTATTTTTCCTAAATGTTGGCTTACTGAAATTGAATAACAGATTATGGAAACCAGAGAAGCTGTAGAGGATGCTGCTGATTCAAAGGCTTTAAATGAGATCCTGTCTCCGGTATGTAGAGCTCTTGATCTTCAGATTTAGATCTCTAAGTAAGGATAGAGTAGCTTGTTCAGCATGGCAGGATTAAAATGGTCCTGTCTAGCTGTCATATTTATATATTGAATGCTGAGTGTGGGCTGAGCACTGGTGGGACCTAGCTGGACATCCATCTATTCCCTAGTCTAAATTTCTGAAACCATCAGATATTATGGACTGCTGGAAAGGATGTAGGTGATAGATAAAACACACTAACAACAAACAATAATTTATCCTCTCTTATGTGAACCTAATAAGAATCAATCAAATACAACAATAAATCAACACAACCACAATTACACAAGCAATTTAACTTGGAAAACCTCCCCATTCCCCAAAGCAAGGAGTAAAAACCACGGGTCCTCCCAAAATCTCCACTATCACAATATTATGGGAATACACAAGTTCTCTCTAACTCGAACTAGAGGCATACATCACAATTATCTCAAGGCTTAATAATCTTGGCAAACAAGCAAATACTACAAGAGAATTAGAGAGATCTCCAAATCTGATATCCACTGTCTAGATTGTAGTCTCATGTGTTGTGAACATGGTGGTAAAATTTGAGCTCAATTGGACCAAGGATTGAACTCCAAACTGCCGCTTGATCAAAACTGGACAGCACCCATCAAATTGTTGGCACACTGCTCTCTTTTCTTTTCTCTTGCACCCACACACTGCCTTTTTGTCCAACAAGGGTTTAAAAGTTAAAACCCCTTTTATAATTAGCTACAAAAGGACCAAAAGATCTTTGGATCTTCCACATGGGCTCACACGTTGGCTTTACCAAATAATTGGTAAACTTTAATTTGGGCCATCTCCACCAAGGAGGAAACCCAACAATTTGATAGGTGTTGCCTAGTTTTGATCAAGTGGCAAATTGTAGTCATGTGTGTTGTGAACACAGTGACAAACTGACAACATTTGAGTTCAATCGGATCAATGATCAAACTCCAAAGAAACGAGAATCGTGTGCCAACAGTTTGATGGGTGTTGTCCAGTTTTGTTGAAGTAGCAGTTTGGAGGTCGATCCGTAGTCCGATTGAGCTCAAATTTTGCTTGCGTGTGTTAGCACATGGGACTACAATCTGGATGGTGGAGATCGGGTTGGAGATCTCTCTAATTCTCTTGTAGTAGTTGCTTGTTTACTAAAATTATTTAGTCTTGAGATAATTGTGATGTATTCCTCTAGTTTTAGTTAGAGAGAACTTGTGTATTCCCATTATATTGTGATAGTGGAGATTTTGGAAGGACCCATGGTTTTTACTCCTCGGTTTGGGGAGGTTTTCCATGTTAAATTCCTTGTGTTCTTGTGATTGTGGTTGTGTTGATTTATTGCTCTATTTGATTGATTCATATTAGGTTCACACACGAGAAGGCGAGAGGATAAATGTTTGTTTGTTGTTGGTGTGTTTTATCCATCAAAGTGGTATCTAAATTTCTGAAACCATCAGATATTATGGACTACTGGAAAGGATGTAAGATGATGGCTCAATCAAGGATCTTGAATCTGAGGGTTGATTGTTGATTTGTGAGCCTGATTGAATTTGGGCCATACAGACTCTGTGTTGGAAAGCTGTCTATAATTGCTAGGCCCATTCCTTTTGCAGCTCTGCCTGTTATCAGTTGATATAAGAAAAATATCTGGTGTTTATAATCTTAATTGCATTGCTACTTCTGTGGAATTGTGATTAATGACTTATTTGATGTGATTTTTCTCTCTTTGTTCTCTTTTGTTCATTCAGGTGCAAGAGAAAAAGATACAATGGTCTAAGTCCTTTGCAAATGCATTTCGAAGCCGGAAATTTGATGAATCTCTGACTTGCATCTGGAGAATGACTTACTATGATCGTGTAAACAAAGAAATTATGAAGAAGCTTTAATTCAGGTACTCCATACCGGTGTTCTGTTTAGTTTAATGTTTAATATAGGCAGAATTTCAATGAAGTACAGAATCATTGTTTAGGGAGTAAAAAGGATAATCCATTATTTCTACAGACAAGGGTTCTTCTCTATTCTCTACTCACCTCAATGTCAAAAAAGGGGCACATGAGCCCATGTATTTTGTTGACTTGACATGGTAATAGTTCTATAGGGGAATGATCAGTTGCTTTTTGTCTGTTCCATAGGCGAACGATCAATTGTCTTGCTAGTTGCTTCAACCCTTACCGCTAATCATCCAGACTGCATAACTTTCTGTCAAAAGTATATCAGGTTTTTTTTTTTTGAAATAAAAATTATATCAGTTTTTATTTCCAGGAACATATGGAGAATACTTCTAGGTTGAGCAGTGTATGTCTTCTTTTTTTACATGGAAAATTGGGAACCGCAGAACTTACCTTGTCATTATTAAAATCATTTGGAAAACAAGTATTGAGTAATTAACTGATAATTGGACTGGCTTCTAACTACATCATTATCTTTACAGTGCATTGATGGTTTAGCGTTCACTTCTGCAGCCATAATGAGCAATATCCTTATGGAGGCAACAGACTCTTAACTTCAAGATTCAGAGGCTAATGACTTCACATTGGATGTGTGGGTAATCATTTTTTCATCTTATTAATTAACATAGAACTTGTTAATATACAGAAATTTTTAAAGTTGGGCTTTACCTTAGGCTCTGTCTATAATATCAAAGTTCATGAATATACTTTCATTATTTTATGCTCTGGATGTCAAGGAGCTTAACATTTAGCTAGTCATTCCTACTTATCGTACACAAGTTGCACTTTTTATCGTGACAGATACGAAAATAAGAACAATTGCAGTCATATTTTGTTTCTGTTAATTAAACAAAGTGGTAGTTTGATCCATCTGTATTTTTTTTTTCAGGTAGAACTTGATTATAAACCTGGTTAGGACTACTAGCTATCATGCAAGCTAAACACATATGAAAAAAAATCTGGAATTGGAAAACCGAAAACTGTGGTAATGGGTCAGACCGTCAGAGCTGCTTTTCTGAATTTTAGCACATGTGAGTGGCATTTCCTTTTGTAGTTCTGAGGTTCAAGGTTTTTAATGCTAGGGCGACTGCCAAAAAGCATGGACATATCTTAGTCGATCCTAAATGTTGCTGTTAGTTGAGTTATTAAGCAGTCTAGCTAGACTATTGCATGTAAGATGAGGCAAAGATTTGATGATTGAATAAAATGTAATATTAACAATAATAATAATAATGATGAATAAGATGATGAATTGAAAGTTACAAGTTTGAAAATAGGATTTTGTTTCCATATTAATATTTTATTATGCTTTTTTTATTTCTGACACCATTGTGGGTAAAAGGTCTGTCGAGACCTGGTGAGATTAGACTCTACAAACACGGTCTGAAATGCAACTCTTACTCTAAGGGAGGGGTCTTTCCACACATTGTAGTTTAATGGGTAAATATGGTAATATATTTACAATACCAGGGTAACCTTGGTGGAGCTCCATTTTGAAGTCCCAAACCACCAAAGCAAGTAGGTTGTATTAATTTATTATGTTTCTTTTTTTTTTTTGTTTTTTTTTTTGTTGAAATATTACAATAATTCGGGATTTTATAAGGGGGACAGGCTCGAACCCATAACCTTATAGTGTAAGTGTGAAGACTTGGCCAACCTCATATTGTCTATTAATTTAATATGTTAGTATACAGTTTCCCCCCTCGCCCTTTCTAATAGAAATGCATAATGTTTCAATTTCTTAAGGCAATAAAATATATGTAACTGATGTGAATTGAACGTTTGTTTTTCAATTGAGACATAATCATTTAACAGAAGAACTTGCTTGCTTTGGCGTTTAAATGATTTGATAATTTCAAAATTAGTTATGCTCGAAATTTTTTCTTTTCTTTTCAACATTTTGCCGGTGAGTTGACAAAAATTCCTCTGCATAATAATAGGAATGATTGAGTTACTTATGTGGTAATTTTAACCACATTTCGTATAAATTTAAAAAAAAAAAAAAAATTGAGTTACCCATGAGATAATTTTTATGGCCTTGAATTGGAAACTTATTATATATTTATATATTATAGTTCTTGCTTCCCAAGTTCCCAGTCCCACAAGCAAGTCTCTAAGTTTGGCATTCTCAAAGCTTGGCATTGGTCAAGCATCGAAACTTAATTTGGCCAATCTAAGCTTCGAGACTCACTGGTACCAGTCTGGTTTTGGATTTCTCCGTGTTTGCTTTTCAAGCAATCGTTTATTATTATTATTTTTTTACTCGGACAAAGATCTGTGTTTTTTGACTGTCAAGAGAGAGAGGACTACTTGTATTTCTTTTTCATGGCTATAATTACCTTGCAAGGTGAAAGGTGAATTGCAATGTCTATCGAAAGACATTGTCTCTGCAATTCTCACTTTACATCTGCACTACGACACATTTGCACGGCCGACACTTTACCTTGATTTTTGCTATTTGTTGCTCCATTATTGCTTTGAACGTTTTGGTTTTGTTTATATGAAAAGCACTGTTTTTGTTGCTGGGAAAATGCGAAATAGAAGAGAAATCGTGATTGCCACTTTTGCTGGGTCCACAGGACGGGTCTGGGTCTGGGTTTGGGTCTTCTTAAGACCCATGGTTCTAGACACGAACCTGAATCCATGAAAATATTTGGGTCTGGGTCCCAAAATGCTTGACGGGTCTGGGTCTAGGTCTAGTAGGAATCGACCCAAACCCCGACCTATTGCTATCCCTACCGATGAGAAGCCGGATAAAAAAAAAAAAAAAAAAAGCAATAATAATGTCTCAAATTCGTGTGTGCCAAGACTTCGAGACTTAATTTCTTGAATTTGTGGTCTAAATTTATGTCTTTATTTTTTTTTTAATCAAACTGATAACTATTGATTTTCAATTTTAATTTATTTCAACAAATTTCTAAGTTTTTAATCTACATTGATTAAAAAATAATAATAATAAAAAATCAGAGAATACAATTTTAAAGAAATGTTTATAGATTTTCACTAAAAATAGCAAACTAAATCACATATTCGAAAATTTGGTACTATTTAAATCGAAGTCATTACGCTTGACAAGTCCACACATTCATGTGAAAAAAAATGCTATTTACACTCATTTTTTACAATATAATTTTATTTTATAATACTATTTAATGTAATATAATATTAAAATTATAACATTTTTAATCTTCCTATATTTCAAATGATTTTTTTTGTATTTATTAATATTTAAAATAATATAATTATAATATTAAAACATGTTGGTTTGTATCATATTCATACTTCATAGAGTTGATAGGAGTGGACACAGTAACATTATTCAAACATGGTTCCCGCTTCTCGGGCCCCAAAGTCAAAACTGGAAAAGTATCTCTTTCAATCTAAAACGCACTCTCACACACACAAAACGACAACCAAGTTTATAGTAATTGGGTTACCGTTAACCCCCACCAAACACAAAACATCTTCGTATTCCAAGAAACCAAACTTCACATTTCCCTATGCTCTCTCTCTCTCTCTCTCTTTCAAATTCAAAATCTCCTCTCCTTCCATCTCCTCTCTCTATATATATAAACTCGAAAATGAATCACTAGTTTCAAATTTGAAAAGCATTGTTGTCTTCTTCACCTGGGCTCTCCAAAAATGACTGCTTTCAAGAAACCTACGATTCCAAAACAATCTTCCTACAACTCTCTCTACATTAATCCCCTCACAGACCCAAAACACACCCGTTGCTGCAGTGAAGGAGGAGACCTCGTTACTACTTTCTTCGACAACAAAGAAAACGCCACACCCAACCACAAAATCAATTCTAATACTGTTAATGCTGCCGCTGCTGACAAAGAAAATATTTCTGAGCCCAAAAATGGCAATGTTTCTTCCTTGTCCGACCATTTTTCAGCTACTAAATCGCTATCCATAAATGGGTCTTGTGATCTGCCCAAGCAGACACAGGTTTCGCATTTCAAGTCTCTGTCTACTGGCAGAGCCTTGAAACCATCCTCTCTTCAGTTTTGTATGCAAATGAATGAACCTGAGAAGACTTTTGGGACCAAAGTTTGGGATGCTACAGAGTCAGAGCATTCCAGTTCTTTGAAGATTTGGGATTATTCTGATTCAGAGGCCGCTCCAGCTTCTTCTTGGTCTACACTGCCTAATAGGTACATTTTTTTTAATTTTATATAGTACCCTTTTAAGAATAATGAAATATATAACCATTTTAAAGATGAATGAATATCTTTGTACAAAGTATGTGCTTCTTTTTTGTCAATTGTATGAATACAAGTTATATAAGTTTTCATATAGTAATGGATTAGATGCTAAAACATGTGCTCATGATTTTCATTTTCTATTTTTGTGGAATTGATGAAATGGGTGTGGTTGCAGGGCATTGTTGTGCAGGCCATTGCCATTGGACATAGGGAGGTGCACTTGTGTTATTGTGAAGGAAGCATCTCCACAAGGGCTTGATGGGGCTCCTCTTTTTGCACTTTATACCAATGTAAGATTGTTTCACTTGCATGAATTTTCTTTCCCTTTCTTGCTATGTAAGATTTTTGTTTATTAAAAAAAAATAAAAAATGAATATAAGCATTGCTGTTTATGCTGCTCTATTATTCTTTGTGATTATTTTGATTGGTTGTTCTGGTTAAATCTGCAGTTTCCTCACGTATTTGTTTTTATTAGTCATGTTCTCTATGTGCATCCATGTATATATTGACTGAACATGTTTAATTTTTAAGGTACATATGCACAAGACTGTTATTGGGTGTTCAATTTATCCTATCTTTCATTCATTTGGCTTTAATAATTGATAGATAGCTTGGAATACTACAGTGATTAGAAGCACATAGTCTGTTTAGTGTTGAATAGGATTCACGTGTAGCATTTCATATCGAAGATGGTAGGAGTTTCATATCGAAAATGGTAGCAAATGAGATTAAAGCCAAGTCCTCAATAATAAGTGTTGGGTTTGGAGGTCGAAATGGTCCTGCCCAATAAAGGGTTATTAGTAATAACCCACATTGGAGGACAGTTTGGTAACTACATTGGGGTTTTTGTAATAATCCTAGACCTTGATATAAAAACAAAGATGTTTGCTTTTGTGAGTAGTGTGCTACCAAGAATGAGCTAGACACGAATCCTAGGAACTCACTGCTTATGATGGATTCGAAACACCTAATTTTTCTTCTTTTCTCTCTTTTCTTTTCTTTCTTTTCATCTCTTTCTTCCTCTCTTGGCCGCACTCTCCGGTTCCTTTTTTTCTTGGCCGCATACTACTCACAAAAGCAAACATCTTTGCTTTTATATCAAGATCTAGGATTATTACAAAAAAACCCCATATAGTTACCAAATTGTCCTCCAATGTGGGTCACTAATAATCCCTTATTGGACTAGACCATTTGGGCCTCCAATCCCAACACTTATTGAGGACTTGGCTTCAATCTCGGTTCCTACCATTTTCGATATGAAACTCTTATAACTTATCATGGGCTTGTGAGAGTTCAGCCTAAAACCAAAAGTCCAAAAATCGATTCTCTTGACTCAGTTACTGCCACAAAACTTTACTCTTGACCCAGCATGTCCACATTACAGGAAGGTCAGGGAAGACAGAACCGGAAACTAGCTGTTGCTCACCACAAGCGGCGTAATGGAAAATCAGAGTTTACCATAGCTCAGAACACACGGGGAATAAAATCAAATGCTGATGATAGTTTTATTGGGATAGTGACAGCTAATCTCTTGGGTTCAAAATACCATATACAAGATCAGGTTAATAATTTCTTAGACCTTAAAACTATATGCTAAATTATATCTCCTCTGAAAATGGAGAATCAGACAACTTTGTTCTGAAGAGATTTTTGGCCAGTAATTTGAACTACAGTCCCTTTGATTGCAGACTAGCCGTCTCAGTTCCATTGGCAAACAATCTAATCCTCTTCTTGCCATTGTAACGTAAGTTAAACCGCCTCTCTATCTCTCTCTCATATGTTCCCTCCCTCCTAATAACTTTTATTTTACTTTAATTCTTAAGGTTCATGCCTACTATAGCCACTTGGACCGGAAGTTACAGAAGCATGCGTGTTTATGTACCCAAGCACCATTCCATGCTGTTGAAAAGCTCCACTCAGATGAGCTCAACAGATTGTAAGGTATCATAAGTTCACACCTATTGAGAAATTTTCATTATGATTCTCTTGTTCACTGTTTCCAACACCCTCAGCGTCCTAAATTTTTTTACATGTTTCTAACTTCTTGGTAGGTGCAACACATTAAAGGACTGTCGAAGGACTGGGAAGGTAAAATGGATAAAGTTCATAAGCTTTGTTCAAGGATTCCACATTACAGCAATGTAAGTTTAGAAGTGAAGAAGGTGTATTTACTTAATTTCAAAAGAATAGAATACTTCAACTTCCATTCACTTTTTTCTCCTCAAATTAGTTTCTTTCGTGTCTACAGATTTCTAAGCAATATGAATTGGACTTCAGAGACAGGGGAAGAGCTGGACTTAGAATCCAAAGCTCTGTAAAGAACTTTCAGCTTACTTTGGAGGTATAATGCAACATTTTTATTCAGGATATTCCTGTGAAGGACCATTGCCTTACACTTCAGTGGTAAAACAGAAATGCATACCTTGAATTATGTTTCTGTGCATACTTTCATCTAGCAACTTGGGGAAATTTGATCTCCCAAGGACCTCATCTATAGAGCTAGAAGAGTGATCTGTTTGTGGAAAATGGGTGCCTTCCTAGTGTGTCAAACAAGTTACGGTTTGTGATGGCTAATGTTTTTATAATTTGCCGCACAGAATGGAAAGCAAACAATTTTGCAACTTGGAAGGGTGGGGAAGTCTAAGTATGTAATGGATTTCAGGTATGCCATAGTATAACCCCATAATTATGCAGATATCCTTGAAGAATTTCAGAATTAAAAGAACTAAAAGCAAAATATTATACTAAGAAGTGCTTCTCTAATTATGCAGATATCCTTTGACCGGTTACCAAGCATTCTGCATATGTTTGGCTTCAATTGATTCCAAGCTTTGTTGCACAATTTGAGTAAATTCGCAACTGTCTTTTCATAGTTCAACCTCTGAACTCAAGTCTTTTGCCCTTCAGTTTGTTTTCTGGGTGCTGCCCTGTGATCGGCTAAATTTCACCATTTTGTGTAAATTTGATGTTTAATAATCCTTGTATGCTTATATTGTATTATCATCATAATGATCACTAATTGATTCTGTTGTTATTGAGCACTCTGGTAATTACAGGCATTGATGCTAATGAATGGAGTAACAACTTATTAGTACTAATGACAAATCAATTGATACAATGCATATACATCTTTGTCATAAAACTTCTCTTTTTCTAGATTTATGCAAAGTTTCTAAAATGTTAAAAGGAAAAACATCAAAGGTGCGTTTTATAAAAAGGGCATATTAGCACAAACTACCTTTTTAAAAGACTAGAGAATTAAGATTTCCCGTCTTTAGGTGACCAATGTCAAGTTTAAATGGTTGATCTTCAAAAGATAAATTTGCCTTGATAAAATTGAATCCTTTAACAAATGAAAAAAGAAAAATAAAATAAAAACGGGTAATTCCACATCCGGAGTTTTGATCTCCTCAACGATGAGAAGAGATTGATAAGGAGATCCTTGGTTTGGGTTCTCCTCCATGGAGGAGATAACTTCACTAGCGGTGGAGACTCCATTGCCTGTGAAGTTCATTTCATTTTTTGTTTTTGTTTTTTTATTTTTCTTTTAATTTTGGGAAAGTTCGGTAAATATCAGTTTTGTAAAATGCGGCCTAGGCGGCAACCAGCCGCACCGATTTTAGGGTAATCGGTGAGTCTAGGCGGACTAGCACCTTATTTGCGCAAGGCATTGTCTAAGCAGTGATGAGACGCCCTAGGCGGTGCTTAGGGCGTTTTTTTTCTTTGGGGTTTTCTTCTTAAAAAACCTTGAAACTTTCTTCTCTTCTTCTTTTTCTGCCTCTAGCCTTTGTCGACGAATTGCCTAGGTGGTGGGCCACTATGCGACTAGCACCTAGTGAATTCTGCAACATTGGTACATATGTGATTATTAAAAGTTATAAGGTCATTTTAAAATTATTTTTAGATAGATATATAATTATAGAAGATGGAATAGGGGTAAATAGCACCAAATGAGTTATAATTCTATGTTTTTTAGCACTAATGGGACAAAAATGTCATTGACTTCACTTTCTCTTTCTCTCAAGAAAAATAACTTTTTCCTTCACTTTTTCACAAGAAAAATGAAGAATTTCTCAAGAAAGTTGTAGAGGAATTGTGATTTTATATCTTTTGTAAGTGTTTGAGACAAAAAAAAAAGGAATCAACGTGAAGAGGGAACAAAAAAAAAAACCGCGAAAGAAAATAATTCAAAAGAAAAAGACGAAATAAAAGGATCCGGAATTTATTTTTTAGAAAATAAGTCCCGGATTCAAGAGAATAAGTTTCAGAATTCAAAGAAATAAGCCTTCGAGATTTTTTTGGTTTTTTCGAGACTTATTTTGGTCTTTTTGAGACTTATTGGGTGTAATGAATTTTTTTATTTTTTTTAATAAATAAAAAAAAAAATGTTGGGCAATAAGTCTTAGATGATGTACTCGAGATTCAATGCTTTTTTTTTTAGACCTCCAAGAGTTCCATTCGACCTTCTACCTTCATCGATGGAGGTCACCTCCATCCATCACCTCCATCAATGGAGATTTTTGGAAGAAAAAAAAAAATCAAAGAAAAAAGGATACAAAAAAGAGCAAAAGTAAAAATAAGAGTATTTTTGTCTATAACCATACTTTTGTGTCATTTAAACTCAAATTATTAAGTTAGTGTTAATCCCAAAAGTGTATATTCAAAGAGTGCTATAAATTTAAAGAACCTCAATTTTTATTTTTATTTTATTTTTTTATTTTTATTTTTATTTTTTATAAAAAAAAAACGTACAATATTTGCGTAATTTTATTTATTTTGTCTGAACCTATCCCACAAATTAAAATACTTTTATCTTCTTCGTTCAATTATGTTGACACATAAATCTCGTTTGGGAGATCTGATATCTTGAATCACTCAAGTTAAGGGTTCAAAAATTAAATTGCACTTTTTCAAGGTGTAATTTTAAGATTATCACTGTTTTTATAAGAGGGATGCTGTTGACAATCCACTAAATATCTTTCCACACTCCATTTTTTATTTTTTTATTATATGACAATTTTATCCAAATTCAAATTACTAAAAAGGACAAATAAATTATAAATACACTGCAAAACAATTTTGCTAGACTCCAATATTATACTTTTTATTTTTATTTTTAATCTTTTTATGTTTTATAAACCCCAAAATATCTTATGATAATGATTAACAACAAGAAACAAACAATTCTTTTTTTTAAGTTTTGATTTTTGCAGAATTTTTATATGAACAAACAATAAGCAAAAATATTGTGTCAAATGGAGAAAAAATAATAATTAAAAAACCTGTCAATTTCATTATTCAATAATATAAAAAAAAAATGATAATTTTTTTGCCTGCCATGTAAACCGTAACTGAGAAAGATGGTAAGGTAAAGGAAGAAAAAATGGTGGCCGAAGAAGATAGTGAAAAACCACAAGATATATGTCAGGAGTCAAGACAAATGGGCTGCGTAGACCAAAGTGTATTGATTCTGAGAAGAATTTAAATTTCAATTATATTACAGATTATTACTTCATTCTAACACAAGAACCAGATGCTATTACATTAAAATAATTTGCATTGATTTCGGCAGCACATCATGACTTAGGAGGATGAATGAGCTACTAGTAGTATTGAGTATTGTTTTCAGCTGTGTTTTTATCATTATGTTCTATCGAAGGTTTGATAATTCTGACTATAATATACATAGCTTGGATGATCTTCATCCTAAGTTGTGAATTAATCTATTTGTTAGTAAAAAAAATACATTTGTTTGAAAAAACAAATAATTTTGAAATAAAATGGTTGTTTTTAAAAAAAAAAAAAAAAATTAGGTTTTTAAGATGGATAATAAAAGGCAAGAAGGATAATTTTGGGACAAAATGGATTGTCTTTAGAATTTTTTAAAATTTAGGATTTTAGAATGGAGTGTATTTAGAGAAGGATTGTGAAAAGAAAAAAATGGATTGTAAGGAGAAGCTCTCTTAAATAAACCCTAAAGTGTGGATCTGACAAAAATACCCTTAAAACACATTCACAAAAATAAGTATTGCGCTTTTTTGTGTTTTCAGTACTTATTTTGTATTTCCGAGACTTATTTTCTAATTTCCGAGATTTTGATAGTGTGTCATCAATTCGATAGCCACCGAGGTAATTATCCCTAATTATTTTTATTAATGATAATTTTAACCTAAATAAATTACTAAACAAGACAAAAAAGTTCTAAAGACACTTAAAACATTCTTTTTTTTTTAGATTTTTTTTTTCCATCTTTATTTTTTTTTTCCTCTTTGTGTTTTTTTTTTCCTATTTTAAAAACCCTAAAAGGTCTTCTTCATTTTTCCAAAATAATTTTTTTCTCACACACCATCAAACCCTCCATCATTAATTCATTATCATCACTGTTTATATATATATATATATATATATATATATATATATATATATAAGTTTTCCTGTTTTCCAGTTCAACCAAATCTAAAATCAGGTTTTTTTTTTTCTCAAATACCACCCATGTTCAATCATTACCATCACTAGAAAAAATATTTATAAAGAAAAACGAATAATGTTTTCTTATTTTCACAATGTGATTTCCAAAACTGTTTTCTTATTGTTTCGATCTCTCCACTTCCGTACAGTTTTATTCTTAGTTTTATTTTCATTTGATTACTTCACATTTATTTTCCATTTCCCGTTTCAAATTTTCTAATGAAAGGTATTCAAAATGGGTAATATTAAAATAAAATGAAGTGTTTTTAGAATTTTTTTTTAATTTTTAATTTTTTAAATGGAGTGTCTTTAGAATAGGAGTACTAAAAGATACAAGGGATAATTTTGGAAAAAATGAAGTGTCTTAAGAATTTTTTTAAAATTTTAATTTTTAGAATGAAGTGTTTTTAGAAATAAAGTGTAAAAAGAAAAAAATTGGATTGTACCCCCATAATTTATTTAAAAATTTAATTACAAAAATATCCTAATACTGATAGACCAAAAAGGACAATTTACTTTAATTAAAATTAAATCAAATATTATATATGTACACCCATTAATTAAACCCATCATATCTTCAACTATAGCTCTTTATTTCAAAAAAAAAAGAAAAAAAGAAAGGATAAACCCTAATTCTATTACAAGTATTAAAATTTAATGGAAAAATTAACATGGATGCTACTGTTCATGAGGGATGAAGGCGGTTGGTTGGGATGGGTGCATGGGCGGCTCAATGATAGCTGGGGCCTTAGGTGAAAATTTAAAATGAGGTCTTGCGATTCTACAACCCTTTTTTTTTTTGCTACCGGTTATAAATTTATAAAGAGCTCCTTTTTGCGATTCAAATAATTTTTCTATTATTATTATTATTATTTTTAGTTTTTTGTATCCGGATTTGTATTTTCTACTAGACATGTTTAGTATCTAATTATCGTTTATCAAAGTTTTTTAAAAAAATAAAAATAAAATAATAATTCTTTTATAGTTGAAAAAAATAAATTAATAAATAAAATTAAAGTAATAGAGTTTGGAACAATTGAACCTGAAATGTTTATGAAAAAAATATACAGAGAAACAATGAGAAAGTTTGATTGCAGTAGGAGGGGGTTTGATTTTGCAGTAGGATGGTTTGATTGAATATAGAAGATATAAAATAATAGATTTTAGTATGAATATATAATTAAAAAAAATTATCCATTTAAAGAAAAAGAATAACATTAATGTGTAATTTTTTTTTAAAGAAAACAATAATGAGTATTTAAATCCACTTAAATGTGGTTTACTTGTAAAGAGGAATCTTCGACTTGAAAATAGGAATGAATGGTAATTTAAAAGTTCACTAATGCTAGATAATCAAAAAATTTAGTCCAAATTTCAATCAAAATGATGTGGCAAGTTGTTTTTTTTATTAACCACATTATCCCATGTTGTGTATAGTGATGATAACTCACTTGCCATATCATTTAGGTTGAAATTTAAGTTAATTATTTGTGTTGTATAACATTACTCTTATAAGTTTAAAGAGATACTTTTTAAATAATAAATAGAAAGAAAAATATTAAATATATATATATATATATATATCGATAATGAAAATACGTGACCTTAATTTGAGGTGGGGCCTTAGGCAACTACCTCAGTTGCCTAACGGTCCAACCGGCCCCACGGGTGTCATTATTCCGGTGGTATGCATTGTGATTGCATCACTGTGTAAAAAATTTATGGGTGAAGCTGTTGCGATTCTAACTTTCTAAGGAATCAGGGTTGGCTTGAGTCTAGTCCTCCAATGCGTGGAGGCTGTAATTTTGGAAGAAATTTCAGCCAAGTGTCCTTTATTTATCTTAATGTTATTACAGTTTCCAAAAAAAAAAAAAAAAACACACACACAGTAATTGATTCAATTGGTTTTGTGATTCTTATATTCAAGCTCCTTATTTATATATCCAGTAAATAAAAAAAATAATAAAAAAAAAAGATACATCTCATTTTCATAATTCATTTCACAAATCGGTAAAGAATAAATAACATTCGGGAATATTTAGTAAAAAAAATCATTATATGTTTGACCATTTCAATATTTCACATTAGGATTAAAAAAGAAGAAGTATTTTTCAAGTTTCAACTAATAAAGTGTTGATATAAGGATTAAATTGAGTGTATTAATAATTTAAGGGAGTTTAAAAATAAAATGTGTTCAAATAAATATTTTCATTTTAATAAAGGTACTATTAACATTAGGATGTGTGTTTATAGTAACGGTTTAATTTTCAAATTTTACATATAAATGGATTTATAAAATACGTGTGTAAATCATATTTGTGGATACCAATATCCACACCCTTAATAATAATTAGGTGCATCATATGATTTTCGTAAAGTCTTTGACGGTGCATTAGTTTTTTTTTTTTTTTTTTTTGAACAGCAAGCTTTATTGAAAAATGGTCAAGAAAGCCGAAAACACGATACAAACAGAGACAAACACCTGGTCCAAACAGGGAACCGAAAGCAAGCTACTGAAGCTACGCAAACCACCACCACCAACCACAGCCCAAACAGCCCAAAAAATAGCACAAGCAAACTGCTGCAAAACACCCCACAAACCGCAAGACAACACGCACAGACTAAACAACGAAAGAAAAACAAAAGCAGCCCCAACAACAAACCACCCAAAAAATTTAACGGTGCATTAGTCATGCATTGATTAGAGTGACCGGTGCTCAAATTAGAGTGAAAGATTGGAGAAAGTGGGACCCATCTGGTTACTAATTTTGAATGGTACATGGATTAGTTGGAATCAAATCATCTATCCAAAATAGTGTTTCAATTTGTGTCTAACCAACCAATTGACACAAATTGAAACTTGTTTACATTTAATTTTTTATTTTATTTTAACTTCTTTCATAAATATAAACACATCACACATGTCCCAATTTTTGTCTAATTTGTTTGGTTGTACACAAATTGGAACAACATTTTTGGACATATGATTTGAGTCTGAATTAGTTTACCATGATGATTTTGTATTTTATAAAGGGTTAATTGCAATTAGATCCTTGTATTTTTACATAAAAACTTAATATTCAACTACAGTAAAACCTTGATAAATGAATGTTCCATAACTTAATAATCCCGCTTAAATAATAAAATCTTTCAGTCCCAACTCGGGTAATGTACTAAAATAATAACCTCACTAAATGCATTAGATAAAAAGTTTAAAAAAAATCCTTTAAGGCCCGACAAATATATAAATTAATAATTGGTTAATTACATAAAAGAAATAGCACATAAAAATTCAAAATATATATTAATGAACTTTTTTACTTATAGTTATAACTTACCTTTTCTCAATTCAGCTCATATTAAAAAAATGCATCTAAAGTCGTACTAGTAATGCATACATCATCCTTACTTTTTTGCAATACATATACCACATTTGATATATATATATTTTTTCATTTTGTAGCAAGCAGTTATTTTAGGTTACTACTACTTGAAAGACCTCTTTGAAACCGTTGGTAAAACACTAAAACACAACTGTCATCTGGATCATGATGATCATTGGTAGATGTATTCATTATCTCTTAAATAATCTTTTAATCAGTAGACAGTAGGCAATTTCATCATCGTATCATTTTCACTAGGATAATTCAAAAGTTGATCAACATCCATCAAGTTTTATAGTTTGACCTCATCCATTGTTTATTATTATTATTATTATTATTATTATTATTATTTATAAGTCATACATGTATATTGATATAATAATAATAATAATAATAAAAGCATTCTATTGTACATCGTTTATTGTTGCATATTACATGTGATCATTGCATGTACTCATATCAAGCCAAGACAAAATTTTAATGTGATCATGCCAATAAAGACACAATCACAGTGGAAGCACCTGTGCACTAAAGGGGCCTAAAAAAAATACATATACAACTAATATAAACATAAAACCTCTTTCTGTTATTTTTAACAGAAAAAAAAAAAAAAAGATAAAACTCTTTTTAAATTAATAAATATTCATTTATTGATAAATTAATAAATCATTCATTTATAAATAAATAACCCCTCTAAATAATAATTTTCCCCAGTCCCAACAATATTGTTTTATAGGGGTTTTACTGTAATTGAATTAATTACTACAACGCCCTTGTCTTTAGTCAAATTTTGTTAATATATCAATTATTTTTTGAAAAAAATAATAATAATAAACTAATTATTTATTTTTTAATTAAAACTAAACACACACCATGGAGATCAACTAGTTCTCCTCCAAAAATGAAGAACAAGATCTTCTCCGAAAATGGAGAATTGAATATCCATTAATGGAGATTTGGTTCTCCATTAAAAGACCAAATTTAATTTGCTCCTCTGCGACATGCGATATGCTCCTTGCGGAGGGGCAAAAAGTTTATTTGGTGTGTTGATGATTGTTTTGATAAAAATTGTTTGTGGGTTGATGATTTTTTTTTTTTTTTTTTTGATAAAGTTATGAAATGATGTTTTAATGATGTTGGATATTGTGTGATGAAATTAAGAAAAGAAAGAGATGCTAGGTGATTTTTGAGCGATGAATATGGATTTAAAAAATAAATATATAAAATTCTGAAAATCTAGTTGTTGACAGTGAATTCTAGATTGCCACGCATCCAACAATAATCTCATGTTTATGAAAGCAAGAATGTAAATAAATGCATGTAAGACACATGTTTACGTGGAAAACCCTAGAAAGGAAAAAAACCACGATGCCCTTGAAGGCAGGAAAATAATACTATGAATTGTTGGGAGGCTACACACTTAATAATCTCTCTCTTCCCTCATACAATTTGTTGACGGTGATTTTTGGATCGTTGAAAAGTCAACCGCCAAACAATAACACGTAGGCAGATCGAAGCTTTAACCAGTCTACAGTTGAATAATCAAAGCCTCTTTCTCCACGTGGATGTGATACGATTCGTTTGTATTTGAGAATAGTAATGTAGAAAAGCAGGAAATAAATAATAAACCAAACATAACACATATTTTACGTGGTAAAACCCCAAGGCGGGGAAACATCCACGGTGCCGATGATGGCGAGAAGAGATCCACTATGAATAGAATAATTACACATTCAACACTCGCTTTCTCTCAGATAATTGTTTATGTTTCGTATCTTTTTTCTTATGTAAGTATCAATTGCTCATGATGTCGATCCCCTTGATATAATGAATACATGGATGTATTTATAGGGTTTGATCTAGGGTTGCCCTAGTTCCTGTCGTATAAGCGGTGGACTCATTAATTAGAGTCTTTTTAGGATTCTGGTAGAGTAGACTGATTAGGACTCGTTTTCCCATTTGGTGTTTATCCTTCTGGAAGCTTTGAGTTTTTTCCTGATTTAGACTTCTGACACTAGAGAGGAAATAGGGATATTTCCTTACTTGGAGTGTGATTTTTAGATTTCGTATCTGAGTGGATCTCCGCTTGATAAGGTGTATCTTGATAGGATTGTATTTCCTTTTTTGGCCGAGTATATCTTGTTTTGGTCGAGTAGATCTCGCTGAGTAAAGATCTTCGGCGAGCAGGATCTTTGGCGAGCAGGATCTTCGGCGAGCAGGATCTTTACTCATTAATATTTCTTTAACTGTACGACTTTACATGGTGCATACGCTTCTTACTTCCATATTTCTTGATGACGTGTCCAGACCTGGTGACGTGTCCTCGGTCAGCGTTTCTTTCATTGACTAGTTGACTTTGGATGACGTGGAATTACTGTACTTTCGTATTACCTGCTATCTTTGCTGACGTGTCATGCTGACGAAAATATACATACAACAATACCCCCATAATTACTTCGAGCTGAACAAGCGACTTGATCTCTTTATTCCTTTGTTTTGGCGAGTAGTATTTATAATCATACTTGGCTTCTGGTTTTTAGGGAAATTCTTTCCCTCCTTTCTATCTTTAACCCTCGTGTTCCCTTTTGAGTGCAAACTTCAGCATTTAATGCTTCTTTGCATGACCGTTTCTTCTGTTGTTCTTCGCATCATTTTTTTTTTTTTAGTACTTCTATTACTTTCCATTTGTGCGAGTGCTTTGTTCACCATCATTCTTCTGACCGAGAAGTATTCCATTGTTCAATGCTTTCATCGCTGTGTAAATAATCTCCTTAAATGGCGAAGTCACTGATTGTGAGACAATTGTGATCGATGTTGCTGCTTTGGTGAAGTGTCGATTACTTTCAGTGTGTATTTGCCGTTTATTCGTCGTTTATCATCTTTGCCAAAGTGGTTGGCTGTGGAGTGGATGATGTCATTATGGTGAGTAAAGCAACATAATAAATAGCTGGTCAACCCGAGAGGGCTATCAGTGGTGTAGTTTAGTTGTCCCTTTTTTGCATTTATTTTGTTAGGGCCTTTCGGTTGATATTCCTGCAAAAAGAAAACACTTTGTTTGTATAAGAATAATTTTAACTTCTTACTTGCATTTGGCTCTGATCGTGTTCGATAAACTGCTTTGTTTCACGAGCCCTGCTGAGTTGAATAGTCACGGCGAGCTGAGTTATTCTAGCTACGGCGAGTTGAACTGCCACAGTGAGCTGAATAGGTTGACACCTAAGATTTAATGCTCGAATGCTTTTAAGTCTTTTCATTCCGATGAGGTCCCGGCTTTTTGATACTTCACTCGGTCTTGTTAAAACGATTTTTTTTTATTATTTCTTTTTATTGGCTGATCTTTTTTCGTAGGTCAGATTCTTCCTTTCAGCCGATCTGTCTTATAGACCGGTCTTCTTTTTGGCCAATTATCTTTTGCACTTCTTGTGAGCTACTCCAGAGGCTCGCTCGGCTGATAGATAAGAATTTGGGCTTTCTGGCTCAAGGCAGCCTGAGCGCTTATTTTGTACCACGAGGGGTCTTGACCGTATCTAAGTTTCTACTCTCTTTCGGGGTTTTTACTTGATTTTTAGTGAGCCGAGCCATCCTCAAGGTGTTTGGCTTAGGTGGCCCGAATCCTGTGTTTGAAAGCTTCCCAGTTGCTTTTGTGTGCACTTGCTCATTGGAGATTTGTATCTGCACATTTTAAACTTCACATAAATACAATTTTAGCAAAAAGTTATTTACCCCCTTTTCTTTTTGTTGTTCAGCTGCCATTGCTGAGTTTTTGGCTTAGGCGCAGGACCTTTTTTTTTTTTTTTTGTTCAGCTGCCATTGCTGAGTTTTTGGCTTAGGCACAGGGCCTTTTTTTTTTTTTTTTTTTTGTTCAGCTGCCATTGCTGAGTTTTTGGCTTAGGCGCAAGGCCTTTTTTTTTTTTTGTTCAGCTACCATTGCTGAGTTTTCGGCTTAGGCGCAGGGCCTTTTTTTTTGTTTTTTTTTTTTTTTTGTTCAGCTGCCATTGCTGAGTTTTCGGCTTACTCAGTGTTTGTCGAGACATATCTGACCATACACCAAGTCTTTAAGGCTCAAAGCCTTCTTTGTTCAGCTGCCATTGCTGAATTTTTGGCTTAGGCGCATGGCCTTTTTTGTTCAGCTGCCATTGCTGAGTTTTTGGCTTACTTAGTGTTTGTCGAGACGTATCTAATCATACACCAAGTCTTTAAGCATACTGTTGGGACGTCTCCCTCTTTTGTTTATTTTTCTGCGGTTTAAGAGTGCTAGTTTATTCGACCCCCAGCGCTTATTTGGACCGCTGTTTTTGAGTGCTTTATCTGCACTTCGAGGGGTCACGCTTGCCAACGGTGGCGAGCACCAATTGATTTGCGTTTTTCTAACTCAGGCTGCTTTGACGTTTTTGTCTTTAGAGCTTGCTATGGTTGTGGGTACCCATTCGCCGGTGTTTACTTTGTCATTGTTGAGAATGTTCTGTCTTCGCTTGAATTTCTACATGCACCGAGATGAAACTCGTTTTGCGCGCATTGATACGAAGCTCGATACCTGTGCTAAGGTTCTCATCTTTTCTTTCTATGCCAAACATGTGAGTAGCATTTGCACAAATAATAAATATACATGTATATACTTTAGTAATGCTGAACAAAAATAGTTGGATCCATGTACAGTATTGGTGATGGTCATCGTTCGGGATACAATATCCATGGATTCATGCTGGGTGCTTTGCATATAAAAATACATGGCATAATAAACAAGAAGCATATATTTTCACAAGTATATATGAGCATAATATTTGTTATTTAAGAAAGAAACATATAGTGATAGCATATGTAAGTAGGGTGTAATACTAGAATAAATCCACATGCTACATGTGTTGTGTATTATGTTAAAAGTGAAGCAGTGAATTTCGATATGCAAGGGTGACAAAAGTGTTTCCCACGTTTTATCTCCCCGTCATCAACGCGCAATTATGAAATCCAAAGAGCTTTGATTCATAGGCTAAATAAAAAGTAACTAAGCGATAATTTAGATTTTACCTCTAACTCTGCTTGATGAGGTATCCGAATTTGGTTACCTTTTCATTCTGAGTCGGCAAATCGCAAGTCGTTCTTTCCTTGTGCTCTTGTATAATACTTTGTCTTATGTTTCCCTAGATCAATGTGCCGAAAGGTGGCGATCGATTCACTAGCTTTAGTCTTGTACTCCAACTTCCATTCTGGTTCATCTTCTTTTTTATATACATATATTAACTGAAGTGACTTTGCTGAAACTGCTTTGTAACTGCGATTTTTTTTTTTTTTAACTATGCTGTGCTACCTCCTAGCCCCCCCCCCCAGCAGTTGTTAAAGTATGTTTCATTCGAACATAGTGTTTTTAACATCGTACTTTTCTTTTTCTTTTTCTTTTGCTGAGTGACCGGTCAGGGTATCTAACATAACGATGAGCTGAAATATCCTATTTGCGAATTTGCTTGCTTGCGCATATCTTGGTGCTGGTACAACAGATAATCCACCCCCTAGCACTTTTTTTTTTTTTTTTTTTTTTTTTTAAGACTTGCTAGAGTGTCTCGGGTGTTTCGTCTATTTATGCTGTAGTCGCTGGGATGCTCTTGATTACTGTGGATGTGATCCATTGTAATGACTCCATTAAGATCCGACTTCTCATATGATCTGATCTTTTTGGTTGACAGAGTGGATCTTTATCTTCAGCTGACTAGAAACTTTAATCGACCGATTTCTGTTTTTAGTTGAGTGTATATGGTGCCATCCAGTACCTGATGAATGCAATCACAGCTTTAGGGTTGGTCTCTTGCAGATCATACTTCTTTCGGCTGACCTTTCTTATTAATCTAGCTTCTTTTTTATAACTCCAATTGTTGACATGTCTGATTAAGAAACTTTCGGAAAGCAACATTATCTGAATCAAACTTGATAAACTCTTCACTATAAAACTTCTCAGCAAATTGTTAGTCAAATGATGAATTAAATGACCGTTTTAAGGAGTAACCCTTGGATTCTTTTTTTTTTTTTTTTTTAAGTATCCATCGGGCTCCATTTACAGTTCTAGAGTATAAATAATAAGACATGCTTGCTCAGGTAATAAAAAATAATGGTTAGTCATAAACGAGTTTTTATTCGTAAAAGACCTAACATATTTGATAGAGAGCAAAATCTTTATATTAATAGGAGAGATCAAACCCGGATTGATGGAGGCAATTGTTAGCAATGCGAGGCCAATGCTACTCTTCCATCTCTGATCGGGTCACCAAGGCTATATGGTCTTTTTATCTGAAACCTTTAAGCGCGTCGAGATGAAATTCGATTCCCGCGTGCCGAGGTAAGAGTAGATCCCTGAGCTAGCATTTTCAACATGTTTTCTATACCAAGTATGTGGGTAAAGTTCGCACAAGTAATAATAATCATGCATTTTAATGAGACCAAATAATTGGAAGCGATCAACTCATGGTACTAGTAATGATATAGTGTCGAATTTGACACCTATAAATTTATGATAGACAATATGCTCGCAAGAGCCATAAAAGTTGCTAGACATACTAATTTAAGCATGCATTATATGCTTATAAATTTATGCACGCGTATTATGCATCGTGTTCATAGATGACATGTGAACGCAATATAACATAAAGAGAATTACACAAAAGTTACGCGTGTTGTATATTTGTATGTGAAAGTATAACGATACGAAGAGGTAGATATAATTTAATATATCGAGATTACATAAATTCATTGTCTCAAGCATACGAAATACTTCTAGTTACATTCTTCAACACTCATGTTCATTTGATTTAAAGACCGAATTAGTCGAACCCAATATCATGAATACTTAAACATCAGTAACCATGGCATATTTGGACTGAAAAGTAACAAAATATTGTGGTGTGTACATGTTGCATGTGTCTCTGAATCAAATGCAATTCATACACTATGTTAACATCAGTAGGAATCTTGATAGAAAGACATGAATTATATACTTATAGTTCTAGCAATTCTAATGCTAAATGCATAATATTTCAAATAGAAATAATCACTATGATATCCTTCTGAATTATCGGTTAAGATGCAATATGGTGCCAACAATAATAAATAGCATAACATTCAAGAGAAATCGTACCTTTATATCCGGACGGTTTCGGTATTGCTTTTAAATGCTTTCGAAAGCTCTTTTCATCATGATCAAAGTCTCGATTAAATTCAATCGAATTATTGTTTGGTTAATCAAAATGTCACAAATATAAAACATCAATCAGTATGTTTAACTCTCATTAATCTAGAATAATTATCACTTGCTGCCGACTGAATCTATTCAGCCATGCACCCCCAAGTCAAGGCAACCCATGCAAATATTTTAATAGAAAAGCACAGTATGCAACTTCTAATTTCAACAAATTAGGTGTATTCATGGTATAAGATTTAAACATCCTGATATTTTATACGGTTATCGACGCAAGACGATATCAATAGTAATAACAATTAAGTGAAAACGTACCCCCGAATCCGAATGACTTTATCAAGATCGAAGTCCCGATTAAATCTCGAATAATCATTATTTGGTCGGTTTTCACTTTTATTTATGTGTAATTATACATATATTCTTTGTTTGCACAATGTAAATAAAATCATAAAATTAGACAGTAAATTGACTAACCTCGCCACATACCGAACCTGGAGTCTAGTCGTTTTACCATTGGGTCCTTCACAGGTGAATTGATGAAGAGCCGAGTCGGTTCAGTTGAGAATCGTCATTGGGTGTTTTACACCAAGATGGGCTCGGTTTCTAACACGTCAAAGTAAACTTTATGCTGAACTGCAACATTCCAGAAGTTGTCAAATATTCCTCGGGATGAATTGTGTTGAGACCCACATATGCTTGGAAAGATATACACGTCTATTTTACAGAGAAATTCACGGTTTGTGATTTCGTGCTCTCAGGAGAGAGTTATCTCTGTTTTAGCGACCGGTGGTCGGATCAGAAAGTCTTCCGTGAATTGCTTACTTCAGTGTTGCGGGGGCCACTAAAAATTGCACGAACCGAACTGGGTTGCGAACCATATATGCTTGGAAAGGTTTTGAGGTCTAGTTTCTAACAGTTTTTACAGTTCACAAATCCGAGTTCCGTAGAGGGAGATATGCTCACTTTAGTGTCCATTGGTCAGATCAGAGAATCTTCCGCGAATTGCTTACTTCAGTGTTGCGGGGGCCACCAAATATTGCACGAACCGAACTGGGTTGCGAACCATATATACTTGGAAAGGTTTTGAGGTCTAGTTTCCAACGGTTTTTACAGTTCACAAATCCGAGTTCCGTAGAGGGAGATATGCTCACTTTAGTGTCTATTGGTCAGATCAGAGAATCTTCCGCGAATTGCTTACTTTAGTGTTGCGGGGGCCACCAAAAATTGCACGAACCGAACTAGGTTGCGAACCATATATGCTTGGAAAGGTTTTGAGGTCTAGTTTCCAGCGGTCTTTACGGTTCACAAATCCGAGTTCCGTAGAGGGAGATATGCTCACTTTAGTATCCATTGGTCAGAAGTTCCGCGATTCATGGCAACTCTTCTTTTTTGTAAGTTGTCGGAAAGGGAAAGCAATTCCTCGGACGGCTTTTGACACTTTGAAGCTTTGGAGATATTCTCCCTTCGAATTTGGTTGCAATTAGGCCTCCTATTGCGGGTACTGTGGTTAATCCACTCCCTAACACATCCGATAGTCGTTTGTTGGGTGCTTCAAGTGTTGGATACATCAGAATTCCTTCTGCGGTCTGTTCATAAGGTTTCCTCGGAGTTGAGTTCAGCCCCCTCCTTCTAGCGCCAATTGTTGACGGTGATTTTTGGATCGTTGAAAAGTCAACCGCCAAACAATAACACGTAGGCAGATCGAAGCTTTAACCAGTCTACAGTTGAATAATCAAAGCCTCTTTCTCCACGTGGATGTGATACGATTCGTTTGTATTTGAGAATAGTAATGTAGAAAAGCAGGAAATAAATAATAAACCAAACATAACACATATTTTACGTGGTAAAACCCCAAGGCGGGGAAACATCCACGGTGCCGATGATGGCGAGAAGAGATCCACTATGAATAGAATAATTACACACTCAACACTCGCTTTCTCTCAGATAATTGTTTATGTTTCGTATCTTTTTTCTTATGTAAGTATCAATTGCTCATGATGTCGATCCCCCTGATATAATGAATACATGGATGTATTTATAGGGTTTGATCTAGGGTTGCCCTAGTTCCTGTCGTATAAGCGGTGGACTCATTAATTAGAGTCTTTTTAGGATTCTGGTAGAGTAGACTGATTAGGACTCGTTTTCCCGTTTGGTGTTTATCCTTCTGGAAGCTTTGAGTTCTTTCCTGATTTAGTCTTCTGACACTAGAGAGGAAATAGGGATATTTCCTTACTTGGAATGTGATTTTTAGATTTCGTATCTGAGTGGATCTCCGCTTGATAAGGTGTATCTTGATAGGATTGTATTTCCTTTTTTGGCCGAGTATATCTTGTTTTGGTCAAGTAGATCTTGCTGAGTAAAGATCTTCGGCGAGCAGGATCTTCGGCGAGCAGGATCTTCGGCGAGCAAGATCTTTACTCATTAATATTTCTTTAACTGTACGACTTTACATGGTGCATACGCTTCTTACTTCCATATTTCTTGATGACGTGTCCAGACCTGGTGACGTGTCCTCGGTCAGCGTTTCTTTCATTGACTAGTTGACTTTGGATGACGTGGAATTACTGTACTTTCGTATTACCTGCTATCTTTGCTGACGTGTCATGCTGACGAAAATATACATACAACACAATTGCTCTTTTCTCTCAAGAATCAAGAACCCTCTTTCTGTAGATTACATGGTCCTATTTATACCAGGCAGGGTTTCTTCTTGCCTTTGTCGTGTTGGTGACAGACTTGCCAAGTAGAATCGTGTTAGGATTTTGGTGTTGCAGACTGATTTGGATTCGTTTCCTGTTTAGACTTTTCTGATAGGAAATAGGGATATTTCCTTGTTGGAGTGCAACTCTTTAGTCCTTGTATCTGGGTGAATCCTCGCTCAAAAAGGTACCTTGGTAGGGTTACTTTTCCTGTATTGGTCGAGTAAGTCTGGCCGAGTAAGGGTCTTCGGCGAGTACGAACCTTGCCTTATTTTGGTCCGGGCTACTTGCCGAGTACACTTTTGGTTTTAACTGATCTTGATGACATGGCTAGGTGACGTGGCAAGTGGTCAATGTTTTCCTTCGTTGACTAGTTGACAAATGATGTGGAATTGTTCCTCTTCCGTGTTTCCCGTTTATTTTGCTGATGTGTCTTTTAGCCGAGTATATACAACACTGGTGTAAGAAAATGAAAAGGAAGAAATAATTTGGAAGGGAAAAATGAGTTTGGGATAATTATATATATTTTACATTTTTAATTCTTTTAAAAGATTTTTTTCTATTTTATTATAATTTTATATGTTATTTTTTTATTTAATAGTTTAAAATTGATTTTTTTAAAAGTAAAGGGAAATATAGTATTAAGATTTTTTCAAACAAAGTATATGGACATTTTCGACTTTTTTCTATCTAAATCTTAGTCAACTGTTAAATGGTATGAAAATTAACTCTTTACATGAGGTTGCTACAATTAATTAGATAATTTGTTGAATACACTACAAGAAAAATGGGCAATAGCAACAAATTCTTTAACAACAATTTAATTTCTGTCGCCAAAGATCATTTTTAGTGAGGAAAATTAAATTTCGTTGCTAAAGAATTTCAGCGACAATATCTTTACCAACAATAAAATATTTGTCGCTGGAGAGCACTTGTAATGACAAAACATAAATTTCGTTACAACAGATATAAGTTCTTGTGACAATATACATTTCGTTACTATATATCATTTTAGTGACAAAAAATATTGTTGCTATAACATATTTATGGTGACGTTAAATTATTTGTTGCCACAACATGTGTTCTAGCCACAAAAACAAGATTTGTCGTTAAAGATGTATTCTATAGACAAATATAATTCATTACTTAAGGTTTTAATAATAATTTTAAAATTAACACTACAAGAAAATTGAGATACATGGACAAAAAGATTTAGGGGTATTATTATTTCCCCCATAACTTTTGAGATTATCGGTCATTTTTGCTGCCTCTTGTTTTAGTATTGGCCATTTTCCACTCGAGAGCTTCTTTTGACAATCTGATTTTTTCTTTTTACACTTCTTTTCTAAAAACACTAAAGTATTAATATTGTTAGTCTTTCTAAGTTTACAGGATACTATTTGGCAGTTTACTAATGTTTGGCAGTTTGCTAATGCTCAGTTAATATCTCCTTATAGATAGGGGATGTTTGTTTATTTGAATTAGTCTTTGGTCTGTTACCACGTTTCCATGTTTGTTCAACGTGGATTGCATCTTTCAGTTTCAGTGTCAGTTTCCGTTTGTTTGTAAGGCTATTTATATAGCCAACTTCTATCATTATTCATGCAGATTATTCCCTTTCAATTATTGTATGCACGAGTCTTTCTTACTTTTTAACATCTGGTATCAGAGCCCCATCATGGGGCTGATTGGAACTTGAGAAGCAGCAGTCTTCTAAGTGTGCAGCGGGAAGAATATGGCAACAGACAAAGACAGCGGTTTCGTGCAGCCAGCCATTCCAAAATTTGATGGGCATTATGAACATTGGTCCATGCTCATGGAGAATTTTTTGCGGTCGAAGGAGTATTGGAGTTTAGTGGAAAATAGAATTCCTGCAGTAGCAGAAGGAGTTGTTCTTACTGAAGGACAACAGAAGATTTTTGACGATTAGAAATTGAAGGACCTGAAGGCGAAGAATTACTTGTTTCAAGCAATTGATCGATCAATTCTTGAGACTATCTTGAACAAGGACTCAGCAAAGAGTATCTGGGACTCGTTGAAACAAAAATACCAAGGAACGACACGAGTCAAGCGTGCCCAGCTACAAGCTCTTCGTAGGGAGTTTGAAGTTCTCCACATGAAGGCAGGAGAAACTGTGAATGAATATTTTGCCAGGACACTTACTATAGCCAACAAGATGAAAGCAAATGGCGAGAACAAGGGGGGTGTTGCTATCATTGAGAAGATTTTGAGATCTCTAACTCGAAAGTTTGATCATGTGGTTTGCTCTATTGAGGAGTCTAAAAATCTAGACATTTTGTCTATTGATGAGTTACAAAGTAGCCTTATTGTGCATGAGCAGCGCATGATGGCTCATGTTGAGGAGGAACAAGCCTTGAAGGTCACTCATGGTGATCAATCTGGAGGAAGGGGTCGAGGTCGCGGAAGTTTTCGAGGACGAGGAAGAGGAAGAGGTAGAGGCAGAACTTTTGACAAGTCCACTGTGGAATGCTACAACTGCCACAAGCTAGGACATTTTCAATATGAGTGTCCAAGCAAGGAGAAAGAGTCTTACTATGCAGAAGTTAGTGAGGAAATGTTGTTGATGTCTTATGTGGATGTCACCAAAGCTTGTAGAGAAGATGTGTGGTTTCTCGACTCGGGTTGCAGCAACCATATGTGTGGTAAGAAGGAATTCTTTTCTGATCTTGATGAAAATTTCAGAGAATATGTGAAATTGGGGGACAATTCAAAGATGGCTGTAATGGGAAAAGGAAACATAAGGTTGCAAGTCAATGAAATGATTCAAATTATTTCTGGGGTGTTTTATGTACCTGAGTTGAAGAACAATTTGCTGAGCATTGGACAACTACAAGAGAAGGGACTCACTATTCTAATCCAATGTGGCAAGTGTAAAATTTATCATCCTGAAAGAGGCTTAATTATAGAAACTACCATGTCCTCCAGCAGGATGTTTATTTTGCTTGCAATGTCTCAGCCAAAAGAGTCTACTTGCTTCAATACAGTCATAGAAGATTCAACTCAGCTTTGGCATTGTAGATATGGACACCTAAACTTTACAGGTTTGCGAACTCTTCAACAAAAGGAGATGGTGAGAGGCCTACCACAACTCAAGCCTCCTTCGAAGCTATATAAAGATTGTTTGGTGGGAAAGCAACAGAGATATTCATTTCCAAAGAAGAGCACGTGGAGAGCTTCTCAAATTCTTCAACTAGTACATGCTGACATCTGTGGACCAATTACACCTATCTCAAACAGCAAGAAGAGGTACCTGATTAGTTTCATAGATGACTTTAGCCGCAAAGTCTGGATTTATTTTTTGGTTGAGAAGTCTGAAGCCTTTGCTACTTTCAAAAACTTCAAGAGTCTTGTTGAAAAGGAAACAGGTTCATACATAAAAAGCTTACGTACCGATCGAGGAGGTGAATTCACATCACTAGAATTCTCTAGTTTTTGCAATGAAAATGCTATATGTAGGCAATTGACTGCTGCCTATACTCCATAACAAAACGGAGTTGCAGAGAGAAAGAACAGGACCATTATGAATATGGTACGTAGCATGCTTTCAGAGAAGAAGATTCCAAAAAGTACACATTCTAAATCGAAGCCCAACACTTGCAGTACAAGATAAGACCCCAGAAGAAGCCTGGAGTGGAGTCAAGCCATCAGTTAAGTATTTTAAAGTTTTTGGATGTATTTCCCATGTTCATGTGCCTGATAGTAAGCGAATGAAGCTAGATGACAAAAGTTTGCATTGTGTCCTACTTGGTGTAAGTGAGGAGTCAAAAGCATACAGGTTATATGATCCAGTTTCTTGAAAAATCATAGTGAGTAGAGATGTTGTTTTTGAAGAAGACAAGAGTTGGGATTGGGACAAAAGTCATGAAGAAGCGATTGTAGCTGATTTGGAATGGAGTGACAGTGAAGATGAAGCAAGTATAGTTCATGAGCATGTAGATGAAGAAAATGAAGCTGTTACAGCAGGAGAAGCAGTGGAGGATTCTGCTTCATTTAAACCAGTTGAAGAGAACTCACCATGCTCAAATGAAGGAAGAGCCCGCAGACCACCAACTTGGATGAGAGATTATGAAAGTGGGGAAGACCTTTCTGAAGAAGACATAGCTAACTTGGCTATGTTTGCTGCTGCTGATCCAATTTATTATGAAGTTGCTGTGAAGGAGGAGCATTGGAGAAAAGCCATGGATTTGGAGATGGAAGCAATTGTAAAAAATGATACCTGGATACTAACAGATTTACCTGCTGGAGGAAAGAAGATTGGAGTCAAATGGGTATATAAAACAAAGCTTAATGAGAATGGAGAAGTTGATAAATACAAAGCACGGTTGGTAGCAAAAGGATATGCTCAACAACATGGGATAGATTATACTGAAGTGTTTGCACCTGTGGCACAATTAGACACTATTCGTTTGGTGACTGCCCTTGCAGCTCAAAAAGGATGGATCATCTACCAGTTGGACGTGAAATCCGCTTTTCTACATGGTGAACTTAGCGAGGAAGTCTTTGTTGAACAACCTCGTGGGTATGAGAAGAAGGGTCATGAGGAGAAAGTGTATAAGCTGAAAAAGGCTTTATATGGGCTTAAACAAGCTCCTCGAGCTTGGTACAATCGTATAGAGTCCTATTTTGTGAAGGAAGGTTTTGAACGATGTCCCTATGAACACACTTTGTTCATCAAAACGGAAAAAGGAGGTAAAATCTTGATTGTAAGTCTGTATGTTGATGATCTAATATTCACTGGCAATGATGAGTCTATGTTTGCTGACTTTAAACAATCTATGATGCTTGAATTTGATATGACTGATCTTGGGAAGATGAGGTATTTTCTTGGTGTTGAGGTTATGCAAAGAGCGGATGGTGTCTTCATTAGTCAAAAGAAGTATGTACTGGAAGTCTTGGAACGTTTTGGCATGGACAAAAGCAATTCTATTCATAACCCCATTGTTCCTGGTTATAAGCTCTCGAAAGATGAAAATGGAGTAAAGGTAAACAACACTTTTTATAAGCAAGTTGTGGGAAGTCTTATGTATTTGACTGCTACTCGACCAGATGTGATGTTTGTAGTAAGTCTTCTCAGCAGATACATGGAAAATCCCACTGAACTTCACTTGCAAGCAGCTAAGAGGGTTTTGAGGTATTTGAAAGGTATAAATGAATTTGGAATGTTCTACAAGAAGGGAGGAAATGAGGAGCTAATCGCCTACACTGACAGCGATTATGCTGGGGACTTGGATGATAGAAAGAGCACCTCGGGGTATGTTTTCTTGATGAGTTCAGGGGCAGTGTCTTGGTCTTCAAAGAAACAGCCAGTGGTCACTTTATCAACCACTGAGGCAAAATTTATTGCTGCAGCCTCATGTGCTTGTCAAGCAGTATGGTTGAGAAGGGTTTTAGAGAAGCTCGGACATACTCAAGGTAACTCAACAACTGTCTTTTGTGATAGTACCTCAGCAATCAAGCTTTCCAAGAATCCAGTGATGCATGGGCATAGCAAGCACATAGACGTGCGCTTTCACTTCCTTCGTGAGCTCACAAAAATAGGGACTGTGAAGATAATTCATTGCGGTACTCAGGAACAAGTAGCAGATGTGATGACAAAGCCTCTAAAGCTTGAAGCTTTCAAGAAGCTGCGTGATCTGTTGGGTGTTTGTCCAGAACCAGTTGTAAACTAAGTGCTAGTAGCATTTAGTTTAAGGAAGGATGTTAAAGTATTAATATTGTTAGTCTTTCTAAGTTTACATGATACTATTTGGCAGTTTACTAATGTTTGGCAGTTTGCTAATGCTCAGTTAATATCTCCTTATAGATAGGGGATGTTTGTTTATTTGAATTAGTCTTTGGTCTGTTACCACGTTTCCATGTTTGTTCAACGTGGGTTACATCTTTCAGTTTCAGTGTCAGTTTCCGTTTGTTTGTAAGGCTATTTATATAGCCAACTTCTATCATTATTCATGTAGATTATTCCCTTTCAATTATTGTATACACGAGTCTTTCTTAGTTTTTAACACTTTATTCTCAAAATTAAAATTTTAAAAAATTCTAAAGACACTTCATTTTGTTATAAAATTATCTTTTTTATCTTTTTTGAATTAAATTATTAAAAAAAGAAATTATCTCTCATTAATCATTAAATTAATTATTACATATTAAATACTCTCTCCTAAATTTTTAATTACCATATTAAACTCTCTCCTCTAATACATATCTCTAATTTTCTATCTCCATTCATTCTCAACAAGACAAACAGTTAAGAAAAAAAAAAAACTTATTAATAAGCTTGATTTTTAGGAACCATATGTACGTATATATTAAAAAAAAAAATACCTTTAAAAAAAAAAATCGAAATATGAAAATGATTTTTGTTACTCTCGTAGGTATGTGATT
The DNA here is from genome assembly GCA_030490815.1 of Acer saccharum. NCBI lineage: Eukaryota > Viridiplantae > Streptophyta > Magnoliopsida > Sapindales > Sapindaceae > Acer > Acer saccharum. Next base: position 27,306,838 of record CM059866.1, read on the forward strand.
ATCTAAAGAACTTTAATTCTTTCATTAGTCTTGGAAATTCTGAGTTTAATCGAATCTAGTTGAAACAATTCAAACTTTCATATATATTTTTTGTTTGTTTTTTTTTTTTTTTTTTAAATTAACTTTTTAATATATATATATATATATATATATATATATATATATATTATGTTAGTAAAAAACTAAAATATTCTTAAGTTTTTTTTTTCTTTAACTATTAATCAGAGATTGATAGAGAAAGTATGGAAATATGATTATTATTTTTTTAATGGAGAGAGATTAATTAGGAGAGAGTGTTTAAAATGGTAATAACATATTTAGATGGGAGAGTTTAATACGTAATATTTAATCTAATGATTTATGAGAGAGAATTTTTTTTTAATAATTTAATTAGCTTGGAATGTCTTTACTTTTTTTTTTGTCTTGTTTAGTAATTTTAATTTAGGTTCAAATTGTCATTAATAAAAAAAATAAAATAAAACTTGGAGTGTGAATAGATAATTTGTGGATTATAAGAAGAAGCTCTCTTTCCACCCTTTGTTAACATCTGTTAGCATTTTCATTAAATACTATTTTACTCTTTCTATTTAATAGAAAACAATTAAACAATTTTAAAATTTAATGAAAAAAAAAGTGGAGATTTTGTTCATAGGATACTCCAGTTAATTTGGTAGAGATTTGTTATGTGCAAGAACAAACACCAAATCTTTAACAACAATCAAATATTTGTCGCTAGAGAGTACTTGTAGTGACAAAACGTAAATTTCGTTACAACAAATATAAATTCTTGTGACAATATATAGATTTCGTTACCATATATCATTTTAGCGACAAAAAATATCGTTGCTATAATATATTTATGGTGACGTTAAATTATTCGTTACCACAAAATGTGTTTTAGCCACGAAAACAAGATTTGTCGTAAAAGATATATTCTAGAGACAAATATAATTCGTTACCTAAGTTTTAATAATAATTTTAAAATTAATAATACAAGTAAATTGAGATACAGGGACAAAAAGATTTAGGGGTATTATTATTTCCCCCATAACTTTTGAGATTATTGGTCATTTTGCACCCTCTTGTTTCAGTATTGGCCATTTTCCATCCTTTGTTAACATTTGTTAGCATTTTCATTAAAATACTATTTTACCCTTTCTATTTAATAAAAAATATTTAAACAATTTTAAAATTTAATGAAAAAAAAAAAAAAAAAACAGTGGAGATCTTGTTCATGAGATACTCTAGCTAATTTGGTAGAGATTTGTAATAAAGTTTTGTTACCTTAACATAGTTTTAGCCACGAAACTAATTCGTGGGTAAATATACTTGTTGTAACGAAACCAAATTTTGTTGCAATTGCTCGACCTATTGTAACGAGGTAGACGACAAAAAAAATTTGTTGCCCAAGATCTTTTGTGACGAATTTAATGCTTTTGTGACAATTTTGATTTGTTGCTATTGTCCTTTTTTCTTGTAGTGATATTAAGCGCTTTTTTTTTTTTTTTTTTGGGGGGGGGGGGGGGGGGGGGGATAGAATTCAGAGCATGTTATTGTAATTGACTCTTCTATGAAGCATTATCTCACCGGCTTTTGTTGTTGGCCTTGGAGATAAATTGATAGATTTGGTTGGTAGCTTAGCTTCCAACCTCTAACCTCCTTCGATGTCCCACACATTTTACATCCCCATGAATGTTTAGATGGTTTTTTAAATAAAATTTTAATTATAAAAAACAAGGAATACTAAATCTTGAAAATTAATATATATTTTTTACTTATCTTGAAAATTATTTTTGGATCACAAATCAAACGCCATACTAATTCGTACAACTTTTTATGACATTGAAATGTTAGAGGACAGGTGGCTGGATCATTCCAGCGCGCAACCAAAGACATTGAGAATCTTGCTTTTAATAATGGGAACAACAAACCGTTATGATATTAACTAATTCGATGGAATATTTCAATAAATGGTCTGTTCGGTAATGTTTTATGTTTTTGTTTTATCTATTTGAATGGGAAACAATTTAAAAAAAAAACCCCAACCCAAAAAATAGTCTGTTCAGTAATGTTTTCTGTTTTTGTGTTATCAATTTGAATTTGAATATTAAAAAAAATTGATTTTCATATATTTAAGATCTGAAAATGCGTTTGGTAACGATAACCGAAAATAGTATTCATTATTGAAATTAAAAATGATGTAGGGTCTATTCATTAATGTTTTACAAATATATTTTCAGTTTTTCGAAATAAAAAACAGTGAAAAATAGTTTGTCAACCATATTTTTAAAAGAATACAAGAAAAACATTTTTCATTTCTATTGACAAAAACTGGAAACGTAACATTTTTTTTTTTCCTCTTCTTTTAGTTAATTCTATTAATGTTCTCCCATTCATTATCATATTAAAAAGATGAGTGATAACAACTACTTTATTTCCATAAATGGAAATAAAAGCACTGCATTTATTGTAACAAAACAATAAATGCACTAGTTGAGCTGTGCTTTTATTTCCATAAATAGAAATTAAGTAGTTGTTATCCTGTGTAAGGGCACATGTTAACACTACCCTAAAAAAATAAACTGACAAAAATAATAATTTTTTTTTTAAAGAGTAATGCAAGACGTCCCAAATTCTGTTCCAAATGATGTGGCACGTGAGGTATCAGCATCTTATAAATCATGAGATTATGTGGTGATTGATGTGATGTTGACATCTCACGTGCCACATCATTTGTGATAGAATTTGGGACGTCTATCGTTACTCTTTTTTAAATCCAACAAACAAATGAAGCATTAAATGTACTTTTAATGTAGAGGTGACAACATAGAGAAAAAGAAGAAAGCATAGATTGGTGGGGGGTCAAAAAAAAAAAAAAAATCAAGTGAGGCCCTTACATGCCAACTTGTATTTATTAAGAGATAATTCATAAAAAAAAATGTCAATAGCCACTAATATCTACATGTAAATGAACCAATAATAATCATCAAATAATCTTCTTCTCATATTTTAAAAAAAGAAGAAAAAAATAATAATAATTCAATTGTCTTTCTTACTTTTACCTTCTTCGTCTTCATCTTAATTTCCCTTCACCAATATCCGTACCTTGAAAATATTCACAAAACTAAGAAAGACTTATTTCATCAGCAAAATTTACTTTGCTTTGGCTATCGAGTTCGCAATGAAAAATAGGTGAAACAAAGGAATTCAAGTCACCAAATATAACATCATCACCCGAGTCTTCACAATCAAAATATGTTTGGATGTCATCAGGAAAACTCCGACGAGATGGACCGGCCTCTGATGACGACGTTGTTGATGAACAATCACCGGCTGAAGTCTTCTCCAACATTTCCTTAAATTTTGATGACTGTAATAAAAGTCCTAAAGCTGATGATGCTGAGCCGCCATCGCTGCTCGCAGATTGCGGTATAGGCACAGATGTTTCACTAGCATTCAAGGAGCTTTGTGTTTGAGCTGCAAAACCTAATCCGAGTTCGTGATTAGGGTTTGAAATCGGATTAGCATCACTATTAGGGTTGGTGGAGTTGTTATTAGGTCGTAGCCACTTGATGTAACGGCTGAGATCAAAGTTTGTAACGGCGTTAAGTCCACGGTATTCAATAGCTGCCATGTCATAAGCTGTGGCTGCTTCTTCTTGGGTAGCTGCATTGAAAAAAGGTAATAATGAAAAAGAATGAGGGGTCAAAAGGGAAAAGGAATAGAAAGGGGACATAACAATAAATTGGCATGCAAATTTAGGTCGAGTGTTGGAAAAAAAAACTTTAAATAGCTGAATAAGCAGGTGAGGTTTGGTGATCTACATTTCCCAACCAAACTCTTTTTATAATTTATCTTTGATTTATAATATTTGCCAATTTATTGTTTGAAAACGACGTCGGTCAACCTTTTTATATTTAACTGTATTCACTTAGCTTGGAGTTGATGTTTTGACAAATGGAGCAATTATCTTCCTACTTTTCTGCCCCAAATAAATGGAAGGATCTACACTCATTCTCGACTTTATGGTAGATCCAGAACCATAAAGTCAATACACTTTTTAGTTAGAATAAATTTGTGTCAAAATTCACTTAGAAAATAGTTTATCTTTTCTTCAAAATTCTAATGTGTCAAAATTTTCAGAGTTTGATTGGATTTAAAATCTATCATAACTCATTATTTAATAAGATTTTTATCTGAACTTTTGTAATTTCATAATAAATAATGTTATATATCCCTACTTATTTTTCAACTTCTAATGCAAGAATTGTAATTCCAATCACGCCTGATAAATATTGAGATAAGACATCAAAATGTTTATCGATTTGTTAATTTAATTTAAATGTAATAAGTTGTGATATATACAGAAATTCTATTATCAGTTCGAACTAACAAAAATTATATCAGTTCTTTACATGTGAGCCACTGGATTTAAATACTTTGACTTGGCTGTATGCACTTGTCAGTCAAAGTATTTAAATCCAGTGGCCCACATATAAGGAACCGATATAACTTTTATCAGTTTAAACTGATAATAGAAAGACTATATATATATATATATATATATATATATATGATAGTTTTCATATCAAGTCGTCCTGAAATTATAATTTCTGGACGACCAACCACAATCACATGTTTTAATTAAGTTGATATTATATGAATCATACACATGCAATGATGAATGAGTTATTTGTTTATTTTAAGGAAAACAAAGACCAAGCGTGGGTGTGTAAAATAAGTCTCAATCAAATCTATTTATTAATTTTTTATTTTTTTATGTGTGTCATTGATGATCTTATATGATAATTAGTTTGTAATACTAAAATAAAATAAAAAATCTAACTTGACTAGAAAAACACCTCTATATATATATATATATATATATATATATATATTAATTGGATAAGAAAAAGAATTACCATAGGTGCCAAGGTAAAGATATTTGTTGCCAAACACTCTACCAATTCGAGCTTCCCATCTTCCATTATGATGGTGTCTGCAGTCACACTCAAATATATCATTAAAATTTCCACATTGCAATTGGCCACACCATCGCATTTATTATTAATCAAATAAATACATATTTGGTTAAATATTTTCTTTTTAACTCAACATAACGTATATATTTTAAAAAATAATTACAAATTAAATATGACGATTTAAGAACATGATTGAGTTGATATATAAAATTATAAATCAGGTCAAATTATTTTACCTTGCTACCCCTCGATATTTTGATACTCCACGAGAAAACCCACTACTTTTCCTGATTATTATTATTTTTTTAAAAAAAAAGGAAAAAACAAATTCATTAGCAAAAAAATAAAAAAAAAAAACAAAAAACAAAAAAAAAAACATATATATGTTAATGGATCAAGAATTGATCTCATGAATTCAAATAAAAATTCGTTTTATAATTATTAATTACCTCCTCAAAGAACCGATATATTCTTCTTTTGACTGACTCTCCATTTCTTTGACCTCTTCTTCATAAGTCGACAACTACACATAATGTACAATTTCATAATTAATTAAATAATAATAATATGTTAATCGTTATCCTGATAGAAGATAAAAGGGTTAAAAATATAATAATTTGATATTTGAATTTTTTAAACTTACCAGAAAACATATCTCATAGATATTATAGATTAACTTTTATAAAAGTATCTATAATTAAGGAATATATATATATATATATATATATATATATATATATAATTTTTCTATTGTCAGCTCGTCCCGATATATTATATTTATATCGGGACGAAGAATGTAGACTATTAGATTTACATACTTTGACTCAAAGTGTATGCACTTGTCAAAATTTTTCCATAATCTATAGTCCATATTCTTCGTCCTAATATATTTTATATTAGAACGAACTGACAGTAGAAAAATAAAATAAATAAATAAATAAATATATAAAAAGAAGCACTTACAGGAAAATTGAGTATAGTGTCATGTCCCCAGTACTTCAATGCAGCCAAGTCATAGGCACGTGCGGCCGCTTCTTCATCATCGTATGCCCCTAATTAACCAACCAAATTTCACCATTTCAGTTAAAATCTTTCATGAAATGGGGGCTTTTATGGAAATATATTAAAATGAAAGCATATTAAGGTAAATTTGAATCAAGCAACAAAGACAAATAAATACCGTTGAGATATATACGAAACCAAACTCACCTAGATATACTGTAGTTCAGTTGAATTCCACCACCGCCACCACCGCCAATGTCAACAACCCCAACCAAAATATAAATTAGAAATAAAAATAATAACAATAAAATTTAGAAAAAAAAAAAAGGGAAAAAAAAAAAAAAAAACTAAAAAAGAGAGATCGTTAATGGAAAAAACCTTGTCTTCCTTTCTTGTTCTGAGACTCATTCCAGCAATTCTTATCCCACAAATGCGCTTCATAACGTCCAGTCCACCGATGCCTACATATTTCATCAAAAACAATCCCATTAACGAACAGTAAAATTCAGTCCGACAATATTCCAGGTCCGAGTCACCGGTATATATATAAAAAAAAAAACAATAAAAATCATAAAAATGGAATCGAAACAAGAAAAGAAAGAAAGAAAAAGCCAAACCTAGTAACTCCTCTGTAAATGGAGCTGCGTTGAGGAGGAGAATCTCTCGGCACGCTTTTACGCGTCCGCTTGGTCTTGGTCTTTGCCTTGGCGGTTGCTGCTGGGGTTGTGGTGGTGGTATTGGCAGTGTTTTTCTGTGAGATCTTCGCCATTAAAAAGGGTCCAAGATGCAATCAAGAAATTAAAAATAAAAAAAAAAAAGTGAGAGAAGGGTGTGGACTGGCCAATGAAAATGGAGGCCGAGAGGGTTTTAAAGAAAGATAAGAGAGAGGAGAGAGCCGGCTGTGAATGGAGTTGAGAGAGAATTGGAGTTGGAGTTGGTTTATTATGATATGGTGGCCGCCTTCAAGCGGCTTTAGTGTTAGTCTGTTTTCAATTGTCCTTACTTGTTGGGTTTATGTTTATGTGTACCAATAATATTACTTTTCTTTTTCTCAAACATTTTTTCATGTTTTTTGCTTTTCATCTTTAACCTATTTTAAATTACCACTGCATTTTTTTGTGAAGACTTGGACATTATTATTGTTCATTTTTAGTTCATGCTCATGTCATTATTGTTAATTAATAGGCCTATATTCATTTACTTTTTTTATTTATTTTTATTTATTTTATTTTTTAAGTAGTACAATAAATTTTGCCACTAAATGGGTCTAATAAAAACTTCCAATGAACCCCACCGGCCACTAAGATGAAAAGGGGTGACTAATAGGTTGTAAGTTCGAATCTATCCCTAACTATAAATCTCGAATTGTTGTAATATTTGTGCACTATCGGTGCTAAGAGATAGATGATGTATTTTTTCTACTAATTAAATCTAGATTTTATTCTTTTAACATCCAACCATTTATCAATTGTGATATTGGCACACATTATCAATGAAACTGAATTAAAGAAAATGAGTTGATTCCATCTTTCTTTCTAATCTCCGTATATAGTCCTTTTCACTTACAAACCCCCGATATAATACTATGTACAAACCAACTTTTAAGCGTGGTTGTGTAAGTGATGGGTCAGGAGAGATAATTGATTTGTACATAGTGTTATGTTGGGGGTTTGTAGATTAGAAAAACTATATATATATATATATATATATATATATATATATATAGTCCCAATCTGGTCAGTGCATCCTGATATAACTTTATCAGGATATTGAATGTGAGTTACTAGTTTTGATAAGTGCATACACACTTGAGTCAAAGTATGTAAAACGAGTGGCTCACATTCAATATCCTCACGAAGTTATATCAAGATGCACTGACTTAAAATTTTTTCTATATATATATATACAATCCTAATCTGGTCAGTGCATCCTGATATAACTTTATTAAGATATTGAATGTGAGCCACTAGTTTTGACAAGTGCATACACACTTGAGTCAAAGTATATAAAACGAATGTCTCACATTCAATATCCTTACGAAGTTATATTAGGATACACTGACTTGAATTTTTTTCTATATATATATATATATATACAGTTTTTCTATTGTCAGTTCGAACTGACAAAAGATATATCAGTTCGTTGTATGTGGGTCATTGGATTTAAATACTTTGACTTGACTGCATGCACTTGTCAAAGCATCTTTTAAATTCAATGATCCAAATGCAAGGAACTGATATATTTTATATTAGTTCGAACTGATAATAAAAAGATTATATATATATAAAGTAAATTGCACTAAACCTCCCTGAGATTTGTCCTCTTACATCTATAAACAGTTTTATCAAAAATTGACACTCTCACCTCTTACCGTTAGTCAAATTTGATCAACATTAACCGTTGACCAAGTTTAATTGTCACAAAGACTAAACTGCCCCTGAACCCTAAATTAAATTATATATATATATATATATATATATATATATATATATATATACGGTCTTTCTATTATCAGTTCAAACTGACAATAAATATATCAGGACGAAGAATGTGGACCACAGATTAAGGAGAAGTTTTGACAAGTGCATACATTTTGAGTCAAAGTATATAAATCTAGTGGTCCACATTCTTCGTCATGATATATTTATTGTCAGTTCGAACTGATAATAGAAAATCCATATATATATATATATATATATATATATATATATATATATATTAAATGGATATCCACGGTGATGGATGGTGGAGATCAAATAAAATTTTAAACAAATGAATTAAAAAAAAAATCCAAAATTAAAAACAAAACAAAGCAATTTAAAAAAAAAAAAAAAAAACTAAAAAACTGAAAAGAAAAAAATAATTAAATGGATCTTCCACATTCTTGTATTTTCTCGTCAAACAAACACCACAAAATCAGTTAACAGGTAAACATCTCAATCAAACTCTTCCATTTTCTCATCAATCACAACAAACACATTTAACGAATAAACTTATAAACCAAACCCAGAAAAAACAAAATCTAAAGGATCCAAGTCATCCAACTCTATGTCTAAAACAGAACCCAGAAAAAGATTTCAAACGGATCCAACTCCATCTAGGAACCTATCCATGTAAGCGAACTTTGAATCTAATTGAATTTGTTCAGTTCAAATTTTCTTTCACTTTCTCTTGCATTTTCTCTGCCACTAAACACCCACTTTTGTTTGAAAATTTTGAAGATCCGATTAGTTTAAAGAGTTGGGTTTTCGAGTTTGAGCAAAACCCATGAAGGAATCATCAAATGCATGCACATAATTGATAAAGATTGAAGCGGTCGATTTGATGATTCAATGATTTTTGTTTTGGACTTCAACCTGTTTTGTTTTCAGAACTGGAGATAAAACAAAAATGGATCTCTTCTTTTTTCGTTTTTTTTTTTGTCTTTTTTTTTTTTAATAAAAAAATCTATTTAATCTCCACCATCCATGGATGGTGGAGATCCATTTTTGTTTTGCTTCAAAAAAAATATTTTCTATTTCCTTTTCAATTAATTCGTATTTTTATTTAATTTCTAATAGTTTTTAAATGTTTGAAATGTTAAAAATATCCTTATTTTTGAAAGTCAAACTTGTCGACAGTTAAATTTGACTAACGGTAGGAGATATGAGTATCAATTTTTGATAAAGTTGTTTTTAGGTGTAAAAGACTAATAGGACAAACCTTTGGGAGGTTTAGTACAATTATCTATATATATTGTAAATTTGTAATTGCTGGATTAGTGTATGGAGAGTTAGATTTAAAATTTAGATCGTAAAAATATTAACTGATTCGCAAAAGTTGGTCTCTCGAGTGAGTGCGAGTTGTTCTGGATGGAGGAGGTTCCACATTGTGTGGTTCCGATTGTTCTGGGTGAGCGCCCAGCTCATTTCTAATCCGTTTTGCTTTTATGAATTCTTTTCATCAAAAAATATATATATTTACGCACCAATATCAAAAAAATCAAAATACTTTTATATTATTACTAGTGTATAATTAGTAAAACAAAACCTGCATTGATCTGTTACAAAAACAGTTAATTAATAATCAATTCCTGACTGAAACTAGAAATAATAATAGTGACTTTTTTAGATATTTTTTCCTCTCAAAAAATTCCTATTCACCAAACCCTTATCTCTCCATCCCGTCCGCTGTCGACACCTTGTGGAGGCTGTGGGTGTCGGCGGCGATGTTGCCCCTTCGGGCGATCTGGTCGGCAACGTTTGGCGCCCTCTGGCAAGGCTCAGCGGTGAGTCTCCTTTTTCCCCTCTGCTGCTTGCTGGCTTTTTCTTGGGCTTTTTCTTTCTGTTCTTCGGCGGTTCCTGCCCGATCCTTCTAGGGATCTTCCTTGGGTCGCATCGCCGGTGGGGGAGCTTGGGCCGATCCTCTTCCAGGTCTTCGATCCAGCCGGATCTTCACCGGCGCCGTCCAACCGGGGGTTGGACATTTTCCGGCAGCCTAGGATCTCGTTTCTTCGAGGGGTAGTTTAGGTTTTCATTTTGGTTATCTTTGTGGTTAGGGTTTTATGGTTGAATTTTTGCTTCTGTTCGGTAATCCGTTATTGAACTCATGTTATGGCCGATGGACTCTCCTTTGGAGCCTCCACCACCAGAGTGTCAAGGATTGCATGGACTTGAGCTTCTATTCTATGTCCACCTTGTGGGTGGTAGTTGTTCCTCTTTGTGAGGGTGTAATTCCCACCTGTTTGTGGGTGATCTCTCCCCAGTGCGGGAGTTGTAATCTGGGCTGTGCTTCGATGTAAATTCTCGGTCGGTCCCAGTTGTTGTACTTATCTGGATCAAATTTCCAGTTGTTGTAACCTTGTTGTTGCTTCCTGTTGACGGTGATTTTTGGTGATCACCAAGTCAATGATTCGTTTTTGAATTACTGCAGTTTATATTTGAGTATGGTCAAAGATTGTAAAGAAATAACAGGTGATTTACGTGGTAAAACTCCAAAAGATCGGAGAAACATCCACGGGATCATTGCCTCTAGCAACAAAGCCAAATCCACTATGAATCACGATTACAAGATGAAGAATGATAAAGAATGATTACAAGCTTTTCAATACGACCCTCTCTCTCTCCTGTTCTACTTCTCGCGTACCCTGTTTATGAATAGAGGGGGTATTTATACATGTTGCTTCTAGGGTTTTAAGATGACCGCTAGGGTTTAGTGTTGTGGCCCCCCAAGTCTCAAACGGTTTCCTAGTCCTATTTAGATTGTGCTTCCCTTTTTCGGCTGTACCTAATTCTGAATGGGATTCTTTCTCCTTTATTTACGGGAGAACTGCTTGTTTCCTTTTTTACCTCTTATGGTCCACATCGTTGCTTATCGTGGACCTGCTGGCTGCTGATTGCAAGTGTTGGCGACTGTTTTATTGTTTCCCGAGTGAGTATGCCCGAGTGTGCCCGAGTGTGCCCGAGTGTGCCCGAATCCGATCCGCTGCTCAAGCTGATCGTCTTTGTTTGTGGTCGGACTACTTATCCTCTTTTCCGAATAAGTTATCGTGAAGGTTCCTACTCTATAAGTTGACTTATCTTGACCTCTGCTGACCTGGCCTTCCATGGTGATGACGTGTCTATCACGACTATTTTTACCTATAACAATACCCCCTTAAATATTTGAGCCGATCACGCTTAGTCAAACCCTCTCGGGTCTAATATTTAACTTCAATATTTCTTTATGGTTAATCCTCACTTGTCGTTTCCTGCATTAAAGTATCCTCGTTTGGATCAGAGCTTTAAATGACGCGTCTTAATTGCGACCGCACACGTTTGATTTATCAATCATTTCAAATCTTTATGATGGCGATGCTTCTGCTCTTCGGCGGCGCCTGACGTTCCCTTGCTGCCACTTGTCCCTATTTGTTTGGCTATGGTACGGTGTATTTATGGGATGTGACCTTTCTGCTCGTCTGCGCTCAACCTACGTCATCAGTCCTAACCCCTCTTTTTTCCCGCTTTTTCTGCAACCTCTCCTAGGGTTTTGGTATTTTTGAAATCGAGACCGTCGCCTATATATTCTGGTTTTGATTTCTTCTCTTTCACCTTTTTCTTCCATTTTTCGCTTTTATCTTCTCTTCCAGTATCTTTGCGTGCTCTTCGAAGGAGGTTTTATCTGTGCCTTTTGATCCTCTGTTTTCCGTTTGGTTTACTAGCCCGTTTTTTCTAACCCTGCCATCCTTGAGTTTACCTGCTTCAACCCCCAGATTTTTCCTCGGAGGCCTTTTCTTCTGCGATCTGCGTCGTCTTCATTCTTTACTTCATCAAGGTTAGTCTTTATGGATTCCGGAGCTAGATATCGTCTTTTTACTGTTGGTATGATTGCTATTGAGCGAAATGATGCTTTCACTGCGTCGGTTGTTCACAGGTTATTAGACGAGCCCCGTTTCGATCAGCCGCGCTATACCGACGTTGATATTTCTGGACTTTTTCCGGAAAGGCCTGCAACTTCTGAGGTTCCTCCTGCTTCAGAGATCCCTTCTGCTTCTGCCAGTTCATCACCACCTTACTCATACCAACCTGAAGCTTGGTCGGATTCTTCTGCTTGTACTGATATTCGCCCGAGCAGAAGACCAGGAAAGAGGATGACCACTCGCAAAGTTTACAAAGACTCGCATTCTCGGGAAAGCCGAGTGGCGGCCCAAAGGATTATTGAAGATGATATTGAAGAGGAGCACAGGGCCGCTCGCATTCCCTTCTCCCCCGAGCGTATTTGCGTCTATGATGTTGAGCCGAACGTGGTCGGCCCTGACGAGATAATGCGATATATGCGGCGGTTCGATCTGGACAGCAATGAGATTTCACTGATTCCAGCCGAAGGTCGGGCTGCATGGAACCCACCCCCTGGCCACGTAGCAATTTACGGGTCCATGCTCACTTGCGGCGTCACTCTTCCTCTTTAGCCTTTCATTACTTGGTTCTTGGCTGAAGCCTGACTCGCTCCGGCACAGCTGACGCCGAACAGTTATCGCATCCTGATGTGCATGTGGCACATGTGGCATAGAATGAAGCGGCCACCTCCCACCCCTCGCGAGGTTCGCCATTTTTATTCGCTGAGGCCAGTGGGGAAGACCGGGATTTATTTTCTCCAGTCGAACCAGCCCGAGTTCTGGATTCCAAAAAACGTCGTGGTCAAGGGTAGTGTCGAACCGACTACTGACGAAAAGATGAAAGGGTTCGTTTGGGGCTTCCCGACCTCAAACAAGTTTTGGAAGAACAGTTGGTTCTTCGTGGGCAAAGATTGGGGCCAGTCAATCAGTTTCGACTTGGACGGCACTCAGATGACTTGCCGGGTTCCTCGGTACTTCTGCACGCGGCAGTGGAACCATCTGACTTCAGCTTTTACTGATGAGGAGCTGAAGACTTTGGCTCGGGCAGCAGTCCGCCCCCTAGAGAAAAGGGGGAAACCCTATCTCTACAGAGAGGGGAAAATGATTAAGGCCCATCTCTTCCCTCAGATTTCTGCGTGCCGCAGACGCCGTGAGTTTATTTCTTGTATGCATTTTTTTATTTGCAATCTGACTCCCAAGTTTGTTTGCTAACTCGGACTCCTCTTTCCCTTTTTTTTTTTTAATAAGTGTTTGATGTAGATATAGTCAGTGATGGTCTGGCGCGCCGGATGAAAGGCATCGTAGAGGCGAGTCGAAAGGCAGTCCTTCGCCAGCGAGATGCTGGGATAGCCCCTCCTGAAGACGAATCTGATGAGGGTACTCCCGAGAACCTTCCCGAGAGAGATGATGAAGAGGGAGTACCCGATTATGTGCCCGAGGAGGCTCATGATCAAGAACTGACCGTGTGTTCGGCGGGAGCCGAGGGCGCCTCGGGGAACTTTGGAGTAAGTAGGACCTCTGCTGGTTCGGGCAATCCCGTAGGTCCTTCCTCCAAGGGGAAAGAGAAAATGGGGGATCTCCCTGAGCCCGAGCAGGCGAATCTCCCCAGCGGACCTGGTTCTCCCCACTCTGCTGCTGATATGCCAAACGTCCCTTTTGAAGCAGTTGGGGGGCCTTCAGGTGCGGTAGCTCCGGAGTTTCCGACTTCAGTTGAACCGAATAGTTATTCCTCGGAGATTCCTGCCTCTGCTGATCCGATTTCTACTCCTAGGGACAGCAACACTGAAGCTGGGCAGACTGGGAAAAGGAAAGCTTCGTTTTCTTCTGGTCGCCCTTTCCCAAAGATTCCCCGAGTAGTCGCGTATGTTAATTCCTCTTCGGAGGACGAGGGGGAGGGTGATGCGAGCGTGACCCCTCCGCGGGAGCAGGTCAGAGAGAGTGCTGGTGGCTCAACCGACCTTCCTCGGGCGGCCCCATCTGCCGAGCTCCCCGAAGGCGATGTGGGTGATATGGGCTCCTCTCCCCAAATCGATGATCCCACCCCCGAGACCATTTTCAGGGCCATGGCTTCATGCCGAGCCTATATTGGGGAGGATCACTGGAGTCACTTCAGGACCGGGACTGTGTCTGACCGACTCCGTAATTTTTTTAACAGCGCTTCCTACGTGAGTGACTCTTTCGCTCATATGCGTCACTTCGCATTCTTCCTTTTCTTATTTCTATTTGTTGTTGATTTGTTGTTTGCTTGTTGCAGATGGTGGCCGAGATGTCTGGGGCTTGCCAAGCTGGCGAAGCCCAAGCGGAGAAAATAAGAAGGCTAGAAGCCCAATTGAAGGAGAGCGAAGATCATTGCTCTCGGGCTGAGTTAGCTCGTCAAGAGGAGGCCAAGTCGAGTGAGATGCTCCTAAATCAGTGCTTAGCACGGCAAATGGAAGCCGAGCAACGGGCATCTTCTGCTGCGGAGGAGGTCAGGACTCTGCAGGATCAACTGTCATCCACCCGGGAAGCCTTGCTTCGAGCCGAACAGAACGCCGAAGACGCCAAGTCTGCTTATGAACGCCGAATCGACGACTTGGAGTGTCAAGCCCTGACGGCCAAGGAACTGTCGAAGGGAGCTAGGCTGGAAATGGAGCTACAAAGCGTTGACCGTTTTAAGAGATCTCCTGCCTATGATGCTCTGCTTCTTCGGGAGTTCCAGAGGGGAATGGTCTCAGCCGGCGAATTTTTTAAGCAAAAGAATAGGGCGACTGATCGGGCCCGGGCCAACTGGAGCCTCTCAATTAGGAAGCATGTGGACACATCCTTGGAGTCTCTTCGGATCCAGATGAAGGAGTGGCGGGCGTATTGTAGAAGTAAAGGAAAAACGCCACATCCCATGCACCTTGAGGTTCCAACCGCCGAGTCGTTCTCTACTTTTTACTCCAGTGAAAGGGCGGGGTTCAACAATGAGGTACCCGACTTGGGGCCCGTTCCTGGCACCGACTACAGTCACTGGATGGATGACGAAGAAGATGTGATCGTGTGGCCTTCGGACGACAGTCTTCTGAGCGAGTACGTGATGGAGCCTGACCCTGACGTTGGCAGAAGCAGCTCACCACCCCCGGCGCCTTCCTCTTGATTTTCAAGCCTTTTTGTAACAAGCCTTTTTGTAACCATACTTGTATATCTTTCATATATATATCATACATTGTACTTGTATATCCTTCATTACATTGTATCTTTCATCTTTGAATTTATGGATCCCTCGGGCATCTTTAGCTATGCTTTGATCGAGTGCCTTGTGACTGGCCATTAATTTCAGCCGAGTATCTTATGTAACTGGCTTTTTACCCGGTCAGACCAAGTTTCTTATTTAACCGTTTAACTAATTTTTGCCGAGTATCTTATGTAACTGGCTTATCAATTTAGGCCGAGTATCTTATTTAACTGGTAACTAATTTTTTGCCGAGTATCTTATGTAACTGGCTTATCAATTTAGACCGAGTATCTTATTTAACTGGTAACTAATTTTTTGCCGAGTATCTTATGTAACTGGCTTATCAATTTAGACCGAGTATCTTATTTAACTGGTAACTAATTTTTTGCCGAGTATCTTATGTAACTGGCTTACACCCTTTGATTTTTGGGGTTTTTAACCTCCACGTTACGTCGGGGCTCGCCGCGACCATACGTTGAGGTCCTTGCACAAGTCACCTAGGACGTCTCCTGGTTTTATCTGCGCAAGGGTTCGTCGAATCGTTGGGGTAATTTGTACCGGCCAACACGACTGCGCATCTCACTAGTCTTTCTAGCGGCGCTCCGAGCATTTTCCCAGTTATCCTGGTGCCTCGGTTTTGCCTTTTTGCTAAGGGACGCGTTTGCATCGCCTTAACTAGGCGGGCATGCTACTACAGCTTTTTCGCCCTTCGAGCACCACTCGTCCGCTCTTTCGCGGCCTTATAGCGCTCGACTTTTTTCGGCGTTTATTCGGTCGCCTTGAGTGGCCGCCATTGAAATATTGCTCATGGATTTTATTGATTCCGCCACATCGTATTAGCAACTGAACTTTATTAGATGATCATGAACATGAAATTAATAAACAAATCTGAAATTTCAACGCAGAAACTAAAAACTGAGCTAAAGCAGAATAAATAAATTGTAGAACCATAACCGGATTCTTTTAGGGATAGAAGATCTTCAGATATTGTGCGTTGCATGGTCGGGGTACCAGGCTACCTTCTGGTCGGGCTATCATGTAGGCCCCGTGCCCTACGATTCTCTTGATGATATATGGCCCTTCCCATTTGTCGGCGAGGGATCCTGATGATTTATCCTTGGTATTTGGGGATACTCTCCTCAGCACTAGATCCCCGAGCTGGAATCTCCGCTCCCGAACATGAGAGTTGTAGTACCTAGCGGCCCTTTGCTGGTATGCGGAATTTCTTACTTGTGCTGCGTCTCTGATCTCTTCAAGCTCGTCTAGGTTCTGCTGCAGCATGTCTATATTGTGCTCGGGACTGTATAGCTGGACCCTGGGGGATGTAAAAGTAGTTTCTGCTGGGATAACAGCTTCTGTCCCGAATGCCAGCGCGAAAGGAGTTTCCCTTGTGGAAGACCTCACAGTTGTTCGGTATGCCCATAGCACCTCAGGCAGTTTGTCTGCCCAGCCACCTTTCTTTGCCTCTAGCTTTGCTTTCAATGTGTGCTTGATCACTTTATTCACGGCCTCCGTTTGGCCATTGGTTTGAGGATGAGCAGGCGATGCATAGTAGTTTGCGATCTTGAACTTTTCACACATTTCTCTGAACTTCTTATTATCGAATTGAGTCCCATTGTCTGTTATGATGATGCTCGGGATCCCAAATCGATATATTATATTCTTTTTAACGAAGCTGGTGGTGTTTGCCTCGGTGATGTGTACAAGTGCTTCTGCCTCTGCCCATTTGGTAAAATAATCCACTGCCACAATAGCATGCTTTGCTCCTCCCTTCGTTCCTGTGGGCATTGGTCCTATCAGGTCGAGTCCCCACATGGCAAAGGGCCAAGGCGAGGTTAAGCTTCTGAGCAACTCTGGGGGTCGCCGAATGTCATTTGCTACTCTTTGGCATGTTTCGCAACTCTCTGCGAATTGCTGCGCTTCCGCGAACAGAGTCGGCCAGTAGAATCCTTGCCGGAGTATCTTGTGTGCTAAGCTTTTACCCCCAGTGTGGTTCCCACATACTCCACTGTGGATACTTCTCAGGATCTCTCCAGTCTTTTCACCGGAAATGCATCTCTGCAGCACTTTTGAGAACCCTCTCCTATATAATTCTCCTCTCAGAATCGTGTACCGGGCTGACCTGTATCTGATGCGTTTAGCTTCCACAGCATTCTCCGGTAGTATGTTCTCCTCCAAGTACTTTCTGAGTTGGTATGTCCAGTCGCCCGGGCTAGGTCGGATCTCTGCTATTATGATTTCCTCGGGTTCCGCTGTACTTGGTTTAGTCAGGTGTGCCACTGGTATTGCTTTGGATCTGATGCTTGTGGTGGCTGAAGCTAGTTTGGACAAAGCATCTGCTTTTTCGTTCTCTTCCCGAGGGATCTGAGAGATTCTGTATGCTTTGAACTTTTTAAGTAGTTTTTTTGCAATGTCCAAATAAGCTATCATGTGCTCTTCCCTGGCCTAGTATTCATCCAGTACCTGATGGACCACTACCTGTGAATCACTGTAAACCTTCAGCTCATCTGCCCCTAATGCTATGCAGACCCTCAGACCGGCCAGCAAGGCTTCATATTCTGCTTGATTGTTGGTTGCCTTGAAATCGAACCTCATGGCACATTCTACAGTATCCCCCTCGGGGGTCGTTATGACTATTCTTGCCCCGCTGCCATGTGTGTTCGATGACCCATCTACATGTAATTTCCATTGGAATTTAGTAGTCTGTTCATCTTCCATTGCCCTCCTTACCTCGGCGTCTGGCTCGGTGAATTATGCTATAAAGTCGGATACCGCCTGCCCTTTGATGGCCGCTTTTGGTGTGTATCTGATATCATATTCGCTGAGCTCTACCGCCCATTTGGTCAGCCTTCCTGACACCTCTGGCTTTTGAAGAATGAGTTTCAGCGGGCAGTCTGTATATACCTCTATTGTATGTGCTTGGAAATATGGCCTCAGCTTCCTGGCCGATGTGATCAGAGCTAACGCTATTTTTTCTGCCGGCGAGTATCTGGTTTCCGCCGCTAACAACGCTTTGCTTGTATAGTACACTGGCTTTTGTATTCCTTCCTCCAGTCGGATCAACACTGAACTCGTCGCCACTTCGGTGACCGATAGGTATAAGTATAATGTTTCTCCCACTACTGGTTTTGAAAGGATTGGTGCTCTCCCCAGATACTCTTTTAATTTTTGAAAGGCTTCTTCACACTCTGTACTCCATTCGAGCCCTTTCCCCTTTTTTATTGCTTTAAAGAATGGGGCGCATTTGTCTGTTGACTTGGCTATAAACCGGTTGAGTGACGCGAGGCATCCCGTTAGCCTCTGCACATCTTTTAGTGTCCTGGGCGAAGCCATTCCTTCTAATGCTTTGATCTTCTCAGGATTTACTTCGATTCCCCTCTGGTGCACCTGAAAACCTAGAAACCTTCCCGAAGGTACCCCGAACACACACTTGCTTGGGTTGAGCTTCATCTGATACTTTCTCAGGACGTCAAAGGTTTCCTTCAAATCCTCCGTGTGTTTTTCTGCAGTGGTGCTCTTAGTCAACATATCATCCACATAAACCTCCATATTTTTCCCAATCTGCCGAGCAAACATCCTGTTTACCAGCCTCTGGTATGTTGCCCCGGCGTTTTTCAATCCGAATGGCATCACTTTGTAGCAATATAAGCCCTGGTCCGTGGTAAACGACGTCTTTTCCTCATCTGCCTTATTCATCCGGATCTGATTGTATCCCGAGTAGGCGTCCATGAAGCTCAGCAATTCATGTCCTGCTGTCGCATCTACCAACTGGTCGATCCTCGGTAGTGGGAAACTATCTTTTGGGCAAGCTTTGTTCAAGTCTGTAAAGTCTACACACATCCTCCATTGCTTGTTCTTTTTCTTGACCAACACCACATTGGCTACCCACTCCGGATACTTGACTTCCCTTATCGACCCCGCAGAAAGCAGCTTTTCCACTTCCTTCTTGATTGCGACGCTTCTTTCTGGATTGAATAGTCTTCTTTTCTGTACCACGGGTCGGAACTCGGGGTTAGTGGAAAGATGATGTGAAATCACCTTCGGGTCTACCCCCAGCATATCTTCATGACTCCAAGCGAAAACATCCTTGTAGTTTCTTAGCAGCGCAATAAGTACAGTTTTGACATGCACGCTCAAACTTGCCCCTACCTTCACTGTCCTACCCGGATCTTCC
Source organism: Acer saccharum (assembly GCA_030490815.1). Lineage (NCBI taxonomy): Eukaryota > Viridiplantae > Streptophyta > Magnoliopsida > Sapindales > Sapindaceae > Acer > Acer saccharum. The sequence goes on from CM059866.1 coordinate 27,326,544, forward strand.
GGGTCTAGTGCCACCTCTTGAGTTGGCTCGTCTTCCCTATCCTCCGGTCCTTCTCTGGGATCCAACTCAAAATCTTTCGGCACTTCTGCCTGTTCTTCAGGTTCTCTATCCTTTTGCTGGACCGTTACCATGTATACCTGGCGTACCTCCCTATCTTTATACACTGATAAGTTTGCTCTTCGGGCCATCTCTTGTGACCCTTTGACCACTCCCACACCATATTCGGTCGGGAATTTCATCATGAGGGCATAAGTTGCTGTCACCGCCTTGGCTTTATTCAAAAATGGTCGGCCCAGTAAAGCATTATACGGCCAGTTTTCCGTATCTACCACCACAAAGTCGAGCAGCACTGTTTTCTGGCAAGGGGCTTTTCCGATCTTCACGGGTAGCTTAATCGTGCCGAGTGACCTTACTTCGACCCCTCCAAATCCTCTAAGGGGTGTGGGAAAAGGCTGTAGGTCTTTCCTGTCTAGCCTCAGCTGGTCATATACTTCTGCACTAAGAATGTCTGCCGAACTCCCATTGTCGATCAGAATTCGATGAACTTCTCTATGGCCGATCCGAGCGCTGACCACTAGCGCGTCATTTGGCCTAACATCCACTCCGTGTGAGTCGGCCTCTGTGAACACGATCGGGTCCCAGCCCTCCTTGATTCTTTTCGGGTCAGGCTCAATAGAATTGACGTCCAGGTCTCTCCGTGCCTCCATGGCCTCCCGAATCTCCTGGGTTCTTTCCCTGTTACTCTTGCCCGTTGCTGGACCTCCGAAGATGGTGTTGATTGCCCCTTCATCCTCGGCTTTCTTGGGACTAAGTTTTCTTGCCCGTCCGTCCTGTCGGCTATCTTTCTGTCCATCTGCCCTGTCCGTCTTTTTGAAAACAATGTCCTTCAAATGCCCTTCCCTAATGAGAGTCTCGATGTGGTCCCTTAGCTGGAAACACTTGGATGTCTCGTGCCCATTCTCTTTGTGGAAACGGCAATATTTGGTGGTGTCCCTCCGAGCATATGTCGACTGCTTAGGTGGTTCTTTGGACATGTTCTTCTCTTCTAGGATTGCCAAGACTTCTTCTTGATCTTTCTTCAACGGGGTATAATTTGTGTATCGGCCCTGGAACCTCTGCCGTGGTTGATCGGTTTTTGGGTCGTATGCTCGTCGTCCATCCCGACCATCCCGTGTTTTATTCTTCTGCTTGTCACCTTTGGTATCGGGCATCTTGGTCTGGTCCTTGGTTTTGGACCCCTCTGGGCGACCGCCATGTACGAAGTAACCTCCTGTGGTAATTTCCTCTTCTTCGGCCAAGGCGTAACCCCCTGCCATGTCCATCATATCGGCATAGCTGGTTAGTCGGGCTCTTCTGAGGTCAAAGGACAATTGGCCATTCTGAAGGTTGTTAATGAACGCGGCAATTATGGCTTCGTCGTTTGCACTTCCGATCTCGGACACTTCCTGACCGAACCTCCCTAGATATTTCTTCAGCGACTCGTCTTTTCCCTGTTTGAGTTGGGATAAATGAGCCACTAACTTTTTCCTGTGTACATTCCCGAGGAACTGCCTTGAGAAAGCCTTGCTCAGTTCGCCGAAGCTACTTATGCTTGTTGCTGGTAATCTTCCAAACCACCGGGAGCCTAGATCCCCAAGAGTTTGAGGAAAATTCAAACATAGTAGTGCATCATTATGGACATATTGCGCCATAGCGCTCCTATACCTCCGGACGTGTTCTTTTGGGTCGGTGTCCTTCTTGAACAGCTCGATGTGGGGCATTCTGAATCTTTCTGGGAAAGGCATCCTCAACACCCCATTGGTAAAAGGGCTTCCGGATTCATTATCTGACAGCTCATTACGCCCATACCGCCTGACCAAAGCATCCATTTGCCAACGATTATTTTAAACTTCCCGGGTGAGGCTCTGTATAAGTATGTCTCTGTCCCCTTCAGGCTCTCCTAACGCATTGAAGTTCTGGCTTATGGTCAGTTTTTGGCCCCTCCCCTCGGGATTCAACTCTCTATGATCTCGGTTTAGGCCATGCAGTCGGACTGTGCCCCTTTGGCGCTTGCGATGATGGTTTTGCTCACTTTCTTCCGATGATGACCGGTCTCTCCGATGGCCACGCCTCCTGGGGCGGTCTCGATCTCCAGCTACCCGATCTTGATCGTACTCTTTGTCGGAGTCATTCCCCTCTCTATGCTCCCTACTTCTCCTGGCCACTCTTTCAGATAGCATCTCTGGTCTGCCTGCAAGATCTTGTCTCGCCTTTGGGGGTGCATCAAGGGTTGGTATCACCACTGCGGAACGCAGCCTTGCTGTCTGCTGGCTTGGGGCGGACAGTTCATGAGGTGACATCAAACCTTCCGTAACAGAAAGATCAATTCCCTGCCTTGCTGCGTCTGATATGAGTTGTTGTAGAGAAGCACGGAGTCGTTGCGCGATTTCTTCATTAGCTGTAGGTAAACGTTGAATACCAGCCAGGGCAGCTGACTGGTCTGTCGTCGTCAAAGTTGCATCCGCCGTATTGAGCGCGGTGTCATCTTCCAATTCGTTACTTGGCATGCCCTGACTGTACCTGGAATCGCTACCATCTCCGTCGCCAGCCATTGTTGTCACAAATTTTTAAGTTCCCCTCCTTCTAGCGCCAATTGTTGACGGTGATTTTTGGTGATCACCAAGTCAATGATTCGTTTTTGAATTACTGCAGTTTATATTTGAGTATGGTCAAAGATTGTAAAGAAATAACAGGTGATTTACGTGGTAAAACTCCAAAAGATCGGAGAAACATCCACGGGATCGTTGCCTCTAGCAACAAAGCCAAATCCACTATGAATCACGATTACAAGATGAAGAATGATAAAGAATGATTACAAGCTTTTCAATACGACCCTCTCTCTCTCCTGTTCTACTTCTCGCGTACCCTGTTTATGAATAGAGGGGGTATTTATACATGTTGCTTCTAGGGTTTTAAGATGACCGCTAGGGTTTAGTGTTGTGGCCCCCCAAGTCTCAAACGGTTTCCTAGTCCTATTTAGATTGTGCTTCCCTTTTTCGGCTGTACCCAATTCTGAATAGGATTCTTTCTCCTTTATTTACGGGAGAACTGCTTGTTTCCTTTTTTACCTCTTATGGTCCACATCGTTGCTTATCGTGGACCTGCTGGCTGCTGATTGCAAGTGTTGGCGACTGTTTTATTGTTTCCCGAGTGAGTATGCCCGAGTGTGCCCGAGTGTGCCCGAATCCGATCCGCTGCTCAAGCTGATCGTCTTTGTTTGTGGTCGGACTACTTATCCTCTTTTCCGAATAAGTTATCGTGAAGGTTCCTACTCTATAAGTTGATTTATCTTGACCTCTGCTGACCTGGCCTTCCATGGTGATGACGTGTCTATCACGACTATTTTTACCTATAACACTTCCTATCAAAAAAAAAAAAAAAAAAAAAAAAAAAACAGTTAATTAATAAATATTATAACTTAAAGTAATCTATTTCAATGTTATATATCTCACAAATTCTCATTTTTGCTAGAAAATTGGTTGTTTTAAACACTAATTTTAACTATATATTTTTTTATAACTTAAAAAGAAGTTAACTTATCTATAAATTTAAATTACATGAATTTAATATTTTTCTAAAATATTATTAAATAAAATTATAATTTTACATCGATATTACCACTCATAAATATGATTTATACACTCATTTTATAAGTATACAAATATCTAAATTTTGAAATATAAACCATTACTATAAAAACCTATTCTAATGTCAATAGTACCCTTATTAAAATGAATATACTTATTTTTAACACATTTTATTGATAAATCCTTCTAAATTATTAATACGCCCAATGTAATACTTACAACCTTATGTTATTTGAAAAATGTGTAAAAATTCATTATATTTCTTTTGAATATAAAAGAGAATTTTTTTATTTTTTATTTTTAAAAAATAGTTACAACAAACAGCATAATTAATTTCTTTTAACAAATAAAATGATTAATTTCTTTTAACAAATAAAATGATTGTTCTGTTGGTGAAGGTGGTCTCACTTTAGTGCAAATGCCAATAGTATCAAGTATATATTAAAATTAAGGTTTATTTGAATATATATATATATATTCAAATTAGGGTTTAATTAGGTTTTATTGAAAGCTTTCTCCTTATTTAAAAAAAAATAAAGAGTAGTTTGTTTATTTTATTTTTTAAAAAATAAAGAGTTTAATTTATTTGAAAATATGATGAATGTAATTAATGGGTGTATTTAGTATTTGATTTACTTTTAATTAAAGTAATTTATCATTTTGGTCAATTTGTATTGAAATATTTTTGTAATTAAATTTTTTAATAAAATATAAGTGTACAGATCAGATTTATGTGTGGTAATATCAACACCCTAAAAAATTTAATTTATGAAATATTATTGATATTTAGATAATTTAGATATAAAATTTATTAAATTAATCTAATTTTTAGTAACTTAAAATAAAAGTACATAACAATTAGTAGTTACAGTGACATAAACAAATAATTTCAGACTTATTCAATCTTCTTATAAAGAAATAAATGACCGCTATGTGGTTTCACATTTAAATTTTTTTTTTTTTTTTTTTTTTTTTAAGTAATTATGATAATGAGTAGTAGGGTGGGCATGGGTTAGTTTGGGTTGGGTTTAACGATATTCAAACAAACCATTATTTAATCGGTTTAATTTTTTACAACCCAAACCAAACCAATTATAAGGGAAAACCAAACCAGACCAAACCAAAAAAAACTGGTTCGGTTCAGTTTGGTTTGGCGGTTTAAGAAAATAATTACATTATTATTTTTTTATTTGAACAAATATAATAATATCAATATAAGTAGTTAAACTCATTATCAATAAGATAAATGATAATACTAAATTTAACTAAAATGCATAACAATAATAGTTATTAAAAAACAAAACTCAAGTGTAGAACGCATAAAACTTATAATAAATAAATAAATAAATAAATAAACTATATCGTTTAATGTGTTTTTGTATGAAACAATAAAAAAAAGAGTTACTTACCCTCAATAAATTTGTTTAGTGCCAACAACTTTGGATTAGATGAAATAACAATAAATAGAGGGAGTTAGAGCATCTCCAACAGTCTTCCTTGAAGATTCCCTTATTTGAGGGTGTATATTATTGCAAGGGACCATTAAGGAAGTATGTGCTTTAACAATACTCCCTTAAATGGCCCCTTTAATTATTTAAATGTTAGATATTGTGTTTAATATATATTAGATATTGTTTGTCAATTATGATAGGTAGAGCTCACTTTAAAATAATCTTAAATATGTGAAGCCCATTTTAAGGGGGTTGAAAACACCCCTTAATTAAGGAAGTGAACTCCACCAGAACACAATTAAGGAAGCCATTTAGGGAGCTGTTGGAGCTGTAAAAATACACATACTCCCTTAATTAAGCTAAGGGATGTCTTCAATGAAGGCTATTGGAGATGCTCTTAGAACTTAGAATAGGGAAAGCGATAACCTTAGATATAAATATAATATAAAATTAGGTTAACTTTAATTTTTTTATATGATAATTTAATTATATATATATATATATATATATATATATATATATATATATGGTGGTTCTCTAGTAAGGACGTCCTGAAATTATAAGTTAAGGACGTCTAACCACAACCACACATTTATATTGGGTGTGGGTATTTATTAATATGGGGCTGTGGGCCCACTGCGAATGTGTGGTTGTGGTTAGAAGTCCTAAAATTATAAAGTCAGTACTGTCCTGATTAGAGAAGTATTATATATATATATATATATATATATATATATATATTATATTTACATATTTTCTATTGTCAGTTCGTCTTGACAATAAATATATCAGAATGAAGAATGTGAACCACTATATTTATATACTTTGACTTAAAGTGTATGCAATTGTCAAAACTTCTCCATAATATATGGTCCACATTCTTCGTCATGATATATTTATTATTAGGACGAACTGACAATATAAAGATTATATATATATATATATATATAAGTATGTAATGGTTTGGGTTGGGTTGGGTTATACGGGTTGATAAAACACAACCCACAAATCAACCCAAACCAATCGGGTTACTAAAAAATAATCAAATCGGTTTTTTTTCTTTAACAAAACAAAACCAACCCGCTTAAATTGGTTTGGTTTGGGTGGGTTGATCGATTTGGCGGTTTGGGTGCCCACCCCTAATTATTGAGTACTATATGATATTGTGTTATGAATCGATAGTAATTTTAATGCTATTAAGGAGATATTTAAATAGCAAAAAGTCTTGTATACACATTTTTATGGTGTATTTTGTGAATGAAAATATTATATATATATATATATATTACAAACCTATTTAGTAGCTCTTTTTTTTTTCTTTCAATATTTTGTTAATATTAAAATAATTAAAAAAAAAAAAAAACTTAAATGTGTTTTTGTTTTTTTTGTTTGTTTTTAAGTAAAATGTGTTTTTCTTATAAAAAGGTTTTTTTTTATTCATTTGTTTTTATTTTTTATTTTTTTTAAGTATTACAATTTACAACTATTACAATAAGACTGTCAAAATCAAATAATACATATACGGTTCAAATAACTACTCCCATAAATTAGGAGAGAACTCCCTATAAATACTTGTAAAATGTGCATAATGAGACTCTAACTCCTCATCACCACCGTGGAAGAGAGATGCACTACTAGCGTTTTGACATTTCACTTTACATGACCTAATTTATGGTTTGATTGGATGTCCATTTAAGTAAATTGAATTTTGTTTTCTTCTTGAAAATGTCATGTAGCCGTGTGGAATTTATTAGGTTGGCTTTATTCATGCGGTCATCACCAATTGACCAAACCTTTTCACTTTTCCCACGTATGATATTTTTTTCATTTATTCAAAATTTATTTTATTTTATTTTTTTCAATCTTCCAATTACAACTTAATCCAATCTGTAATGACATCAACCGTTCCACCTTTTGACAAGGTCTTGGCTTGGCATTGCCCCCATGATATCGAATTTTTGTATGTATCTACTGTGTACAGGTATATATAACTTCAGAAGAGTTTTAATTATTATAAGTATAGAAATTTTATAGCATCCGTAAAATAAGTTTAGTGCGAGAAATCTTGATTGTCTTTATTAGAATCTTAGTTTCCATATATAGTAGAGTCTTGACTTGAGATATGACTAGAACTCGCCAAAACCTTTACATGGACAATAAAGACTTTGCTTGCAAAACTTATATCAAGGATTTTGCACTAAAGTACCACTAAATACAATGATACGATGTTAGTTTGTCTGTTTAATTTCATTGATTAGGCATACTATCTAAAAAATTGTTAGTTGTTGTAACATAGAAAATAATTACTTAATTATTTGCTTCTGTAATTAGTTTTTGAGTATTTTGTTTGTGTTTACTTTGAAAACCAACTAATGGAGAAGTCTAATATTTTAATTTAGCTTTGATTTGTTGTAAAGTTTTAAGCATATTGAACAAGAAGAAAAAATGCACAACGTAAAGTTTTAATACTTGGAAGAATTCATCTACATATAAGGAGAAGCAAACATCAAACATTTGGATATCAAAAAGATGATTTTACTGAAGCTTGAAGTAAACGAGACCAATTCGATGACTATCGTTTAATATCTTGTATAATATTGTATAATCCTTTATTCTAAATGTTTTTGAACCCCATTTAGATTGGTTGACACTTAAAAATTGTCATTTGAACATGAAAAAACAATTTAGAATGCATAATAGTCTATCGAAGTTGTACATAAAGGTTGTTGAACTTATAAGGCGTAAATCATAATTAATACAAGGGATTGAATGAATTATTTAAAATGCTACGTACATCAAAACCTAATTTACTATGAAGTCTTTAAATGATACTTTAGTGTATTTGAGTCATTCATACACATTAAAGGTTCTTTATTGCTTAAATCTTTGTATTTACTCTTTGAGAGAGATTTTTTTACAGCAATTTTTTCGAAATTATATTTGAATGCAGGAAACACTTGATGAGAGTTGGAAAACACTTGCACGGCTTAAGATTTCAAGTGTGTGGTATCACTAGCTGATATCACTTGAGGTATCACTTGTTTGTAGTTTGTAAAATTAAATTTGGACCTTGAAGATCGATCTTTGATAGTGGAAAAAAAAAAATCAAGATTGAAGAGGGGATATAGGCAATAATAGTTGTGGTCGAACCACTATAATGGTTTTCTTTATCCATTATTTCTTTAATTGTGCAATTTACTTATATTTTTCATATATTTATATATGAATAAACATCTTATAATTGCATATTACGGTTAGGAAAATGTTTTAATTTAATAGAAATTCAACCTTTTTAGGCATAATACCAAGATACGGTAAATCTCCAAAAATTATGTCACAAATACGGCATGATACATCAATTAAAATGATATTATAGTTATATTTATAAAAAATATATATATGAATACATAATTCAATCAAAATATATTCTCAATAAACATGTGTCACATATAACATATTACAAAATCTAAATAAAACATAAAAATTAAAAAAATTAAAAAATTAAAAAAAAAAACTCATCAAACATATTCTTAACCATCATTCACATATTTTGACCCCAATACATTTTAAAGTTGTAAATTGCCCACCCCATTTTTTATTAAAATAATTGAAAATTTGCTCCCAAATGTATCCTAGCCGTATCCTCCAATCAAACTTATGAAAAGTCAAAAGACATGCCAAATTACGTGTCTGATACATATCCTGACGTATCTGACGCGTATCCAACACGGGTACATGTCGGATACCAGTTACCTCCACCATAACTAATCAATATATTGGTAATTATTGGCCACATTTTGAAGCTTCTTCATCAAAAGATGCCCCCACTTGAAGAAATTCCTAACTCCATCATATCCCTGGTTGATGGTATGGATGTATCTGGCAGTTATATATATGCTTTAGTGTTGGTGAGCTCACACAATAAATTTATAAAATACAGTCAAGTAAATAAAATAATAATAATCAATGGTGGTAGTGAATTGTGATTGAAAGATAAATATATATATATATATATATATATATATATATTTGAATGTAAATTGATGTATATGAAAGGGATTGATAATATATATATTATAGAGATTAATTATCTGAACGTGTGAATGACGCGGAAACCAAACCTACCATTAGCAAGCATTAAACACTACAGTATATGAAATCCCATCCCATGCCCGGCCACTTGGATATCCTTTATTACTTCATTCTATCAAAATATTTATAAAAATATAGAATCAAAAGTGTGGATGCTAATTAATTAACTTAAACGATCCAAAAACATGATGTTATAGTTAGGATAAGTCGGTAATGGAATGGACCACCAGACCATAATCTGCTTTTAGGCTCATAAATCATAATTAATATTCAACCAGGTGATGGCAGAGTATCCGCTACTTGCCATTTAATTAATTGTCTCGTTTTCAACCCACTAGTTTTTTTTTTTTTTTTTTTCATTGAAATATATAGGTGTGGTGTATGCATGGTATCAGTTATATTCATATATATATATATATATATATATATATATATATATATATATATATAGATATGCTCATTTAATACAATCATATGTTTCGTCATGTATCAATCAATATTATATGATTCCTTAAACTAACATTATTTATGACTTTGCTTGCAAAACTTATATCAAGGATTTTGCACTAAAGAACCACTAAATACAATGATACGATGTTAGTTTGTCTGTTTAATTTCATTGATTAGGCATACTATCTAAAAGAGTGTTAGTTGTTTTAACTTAAGAAATAATTATTTAGGTATACTATCTAAAAAATTGTTAGTTGTTGTACCATAGAAAATAATTACTTAATTATTTGCTTCTATAATTAGTTTTTGAGTATTTTGTTTGTGTTTACTTTGAAAACCAACTAATGGAGAAGCTACCCAATTTCTTCTTAATTGTCCACAATCCGTACTATTAGCCTTTGTGCTTTAATGATCGATTTTAATGACAATAAATATCGATGAAATTCTAATATTTTAATTTAGCTTTGATTTGTTGTAAAGTTTTAAGCATATTGAACAAGAAGAAAAAAATGCACAATATAAAGTTTTAATACCTGGAAGAATTCATCTACATATAAGGAGAAGCAAACATCAAGCATTTGGATATCAAAAAGATGATTTTACTGAAGCTTGAAGTAAACGAGACCAATTCGATGACTATCGTTTAATATCTTGTATAATATTGTATAATCCTTTATTCTAAATGTTTTTGAACCCCATTTAGATTGGTTGACACTTAAAAATTGTCATTTGAACATGAAAAAACAACTTAGAATGCATAATAGTCTATCGAAGTTGTACATAAAGGTTGTTGAACTTATAAGGCGTAAATCATAATTAATACAAGGGATTGAATGAATTATTTAAAATGCTACGTACATCAAAACCTAATTTACTATGAACTCTTTAAATGATACTTTAGTGTATTTGAGTCATTCATACACATTAAAGGTTCTTTATTGCTTAAATCTTTGTATTTACTCTTTGAGAGAGATTTTTTTACAGCAATTTTTTCTAAATTATATTTGAATGCAGGAAACACTTGATGAGAGTTGGAAAACACTTGCACGGCTTAAGATTTCAAGTGTGAGGTATCACTTGTTTGTAGGTTGTAAAATTAAATTTGGACCTTGAAGATCGATCTTTGATAGTGGAAAAAAGAAATCAAGATTGACGAGCGGATATAGGCAATAATAGTTGTGGTCGAACCACTATATTGGTTTTCTTTATCCATTATTTCTTTAATTGTGCAATTTACTTATATTTTTCATATATTTATATATGCGTTTAGGAAAATGTTTTAATTTAATAGAAATTCAACCTTTTTAGGTTGCCTTTGAGTCCAACACATGCCTTCATACATATATATATATATATATATATATATATATATATATATATATATTTGGGAACGTAACCATGATTCAACAATATAGGAATGTAACCAGGATATATTCAACACTAGTGTGGGCTAGATTTTTTTTTTATAAATGTAAATTTCAAGTGTGGGCTAGATTATTTTTTTTTTAATGTAAATTTCGACGGTACAAAGAAAATTTTGATATATTGGGAAATAAAGATGCACATAGTAAGGGGACATAGTGAGCATTTCCCCGCAAAATATATATTTTAAATAAATACGTTAACAAAAGAAAATAAAATACAATTTTCAAATTTATATAAATCACAAAACATACCTTGGTTGAAGATTAAGTTTTTATTTTTATTTTTTATGTTGAAAAGGAGCTAGATTGAGCCAAATATGATAATATAAAGTTAATAAACTAAAAATTAGATAAACACAGATAAGATGAGGTTGACTCAATGATAAACCCATCACAACTACATCTAAGTGGTTGTGGGTTCAAGTCATGCCTCTTTGGGTGTGGGTTCAATTTATTTTGGAGTGAGAGGTTAAGCCAAATTTAGAGAATGAGAGATATATTATTAAAAAATCTCTTTGGGTGTGTGAGTAAAACTAAAAATGGAAAAGAAAAAAAAAAATTAATAGAGAAAGGAACAGCAAGCACCAATTAACTCTACTTTGATCTAACAAAAACATTTGCATGGTATTTTGTATTCTCATAGTTTTCTAATTTTTTTTTTAAGATGGGCTAGGGTAGGCTTGAGAGCCTACCCCAGTCCCTTCTATGGTACCTCTCTCTCTCTCATAATAATAATAATAATAATGCTGTCATTTTGTTTAATTATATTTTAAAAAAACTGAAAAATTAAAAACTAAAAACCAAACATATAAAATAAAAATATGGTTATTTATTGATTAAAATAAAGTTAATAAGTATTGCATAATTGTATCTCCATTTTAATTGGTAGTTTAACGAATCACAATTCTCCTAGGTGTCATTTGATTTATACCGTCAAAAACTTACACTCACGTTAGTCAATGACCGTTACATTTAACTGTTGACTAGAGTTATGGAGGGTAAAATCGTCAATTTATCAGTTGATTTTTTTTTTCTAGGTAGGTCAATCAAATTGTTTTAAATTACTTTGAAATAATTAAATTTATAACATATAATCCTAACAAAATAAATAAATAATTATTAATATTTAAAAATTCATAAAAATATCAACTTTGGAGGCCATATTCGGCCTCCATAGTTTAAGTTGAAGGTTGATGGAAGTCCATGGGAGGATGCTCATGCCGGTCTTCAAGGTCTCATCCTCTTATCTTTCCTTTTCTAATATTGTCATCAATTTCTACCTGATTTCAAGCTCTTAAAACTCCAACGGTGGTGGTGTTTGTTTGATTTGGGTGTTGATGTCTCAAAACTCTAATGGTGTATTGTTTGTTTGATTTGGGTGTTGATTTAATTAATTGGTTTGGGTGTTGGTTTAATTGATTGATTTGGGTGAAAATAATTGTGCTTTTGTCGATTGATTAGGGTGGTGTGATTGTGCTTCTGTTTATCGATTTGGATTGGGTTTTGGTTTGATATTGTAATTTGGCTGGGTGCTCTATTAAGAGCATCTCCAATGCTATTGTTGACGGTGATTTTTGATAGTCACCAAGTCAATGATCTATTTTCGAATTGCTATAGTTTATGAACAAGAACGATTTAAAATCAAGAAGAAATAACAAGCGATTACGTGGTAAAACTCCAATGGTTGGAGAAACATCCACGGATTGTTGCCTTAGCAACGAAGCCAAATTCACTATCAAGAATGGTTACAAGAATATTACACAATAATCTCTCTCTCTCTCTATTTTTCACCTACCTCCTGTTTGTGTATAGTGGGGGTATTTATACATGTTGTTTTTAGGGTTTTAAGGTGGCTGCTAGGGTTTAGTGTTGTGGTGCCCAAGTCTCAAGCGGTTTCCTAGTCCTAATTAGATTATGTTTCCTCTTTTGGCTGAGTCCAATTCTGGACGAGATTCTTTCTCCTTTATTCGCGAGAGAACTGCTTGTTTCCTTGTTAACTTGTTAAACTCTAATGGTCCACATCGTTGCTTATCGTGGATGTGCTGGTTGTTGATTATGTTTGGCATATGAATGTTGGTGACTGTCTCATTGATTCCCGAGTATGCCCGAGTGTGCCCGAGTGAGATTTGCTGCCCGAGCTGATGGTCTTTGTTTGTGGTCGGACTACTTACTCTTTTTCCGAGTAGGTTATCGTGGGGGGTTTCTGCTCCATAAGTTGACTTATCTTGACTCCTGCTTTCTTAGCCTTTTGTGCTGATGACGTGTCCTTCACCACTAATTTTTTACCTATAACAGCTATTATGCATTTGGAGAAAATGGAGTGCCACATAAGATAGATATTGAAAAAGTTAGAAAAACTCTCTCCAATGCTATTATCTAAGTTGAATATGGAGATGATGTGGCAAAAAAAAAGTTAGAGAATATGGAGTTGGGTTTCTAATTCTAGAAACTCTCCTAGAAATGCTGACTAGGATTTCTAACTTATTCCACCAATAAGATTAAGGCTTTCAACTCTTTCCACCAATAAGATTAAACCTCATTTAATTGTAAAATAAAAGAGGAGAGAGAGTGTAATAATTGTTTTATTATGATTGGACATAAAATGGATGTATATTTGACTTTAAATAATTGCATTGGAGATGTGAATATGCATTTCTCTAAAAAAATTTCAAAAGTGGGCCCATAATAAATAGAAATACTGATGTGGCACTATTTAGAAACTCAAAAATGCATATTTGCATTGGAGATGCTCTAATATATGTTCTTGGCAGATTTAGGGGTGATAAAATTGGAAATAAAAATAATGATAGTGCTTCACTAAGAGTGTGAGACATGGAAACCAACCATAGTGCGTTTATTACTTCTTGCTTTATGAGTTTACTGGTTCCGGGTATATTGTTGCTTTCATGGTGAAATGAGTTTTTACAAAATCACAAATTCTTCTGTTTCTTTTTTAAGAAAAAAATTCTTCTTCGAGTTTTTTTTTTTTTTTTTTTTTTTTTGTTTTTTTTGTTTTTTTTTTTTTTTTTGTTGTTTGTTTTTGAAATTTCTTCTTCTTCGTTATTTTAGTAGGGTAAAATTCATTTATTTATTTTTAGTTTGACTTTTATTATAATTTTTATATATTTATTTTAAACCAAAATCAAAATTATTATAAATTTATTAATATTTAATATTCTTAAATTGATTAGTTTAAGATTAATTTAGTCTTAGGAGTAAGGGGTTGTTTGTTTCTTTGTCTGAAGACGGAACAATCCTGAATTTTTCTGAAGACTAAATAGGGACTGAAATCTAAACATGAATGACATGTTTTTTATTTTTTCTTACATCTAAATGTACTGTCAACATGTTTATTTTTTAAAAATAAATTGTCTGAAAACAAGTAATTTTACATTTATACTCATGCTCATTAAAAAAAGTAATTTAACATGTATATTCTTATGCAAACAAAGTTCAATTTAACAAAACAAAAAATTCATCAAAGAATATAGTTTTGCATATTCTGCAAACAAAGTTCAAGTTCAATTTATTATCAAAAAAAAAAAAAAAAAAAAAAAAAAATTCAAGTTATTTTGCATGTTGTCCACGTTCCGGTATATATAATTGAGGAAACCTTTTTTTTTTTTTTTTTTTTTTTTTTGTTTCCTAGATCATATGCACCGAAAACCAAATAAAAAGAAAAATATTGATTGATTTTTTTTTTTTTTTTTTAAATAGGTTCCTGAATTATATGCATCTGTCTTAATGAGAAGTGATTATGGTTTTTTTTTTTTTTTTAATTTATTATTTTTTTTATTTCTTTCTAAAAGCCGTTTAAAATAAGAAATGTGTTAAAAGAAAGATCTTTACACCATATCAAATTAGGATAATTTTTGAAATATATATTTTTTGAGAGGATAGACTTGGAAGATAATGTTTTAATTGTAATCCAGTGGTTTGAAATTAAGTTAAAAGTCAGGATTTCTTACTTTATTTTTAAGTTGTTTTTTGATCACTTAAAAAAACAAACAAAACAACTTAATGAGTTCAATTCAAACCCATTAAGTTTTACTTGAAAAAAACAAACGATCCAGTATGACTTTTTATTAATAAAGAGTAGGGGCATTATAGACCTTTAACCAGCCAAACTAAGTCAACCGTTAAATCTAACGACTATTGACTGACATGAGGATAAGTTTTTGTAATTAACACTAAAAGTTGAATATCAAGCATTTATACCATACTTTAGGGCATGTTTGTGCAATTTGTCCTAAATTTAATGAAATCTACTTATAAATAAAATTTAAAATTTTTTCAAACACTACAAAAAGAGATATCTACTTCTATAACATCGTGAAGAAAACTCTTCATACATATTGTAAAATGCTTACGGTGATACTTGAATCCCCAACCGCTAATAGTGGAGAGGTGCACATTAATTACTATCCGCAATGAGACGACGTGATATGCAAGTATTGATGAGTGATGATTGATGAGTTAAGTTGAAATTACTCAACGTCAAATTGTGGGTTTGAATTTCAGTGTCTACAATGCCTAAGACCAGATCCAATGTATATGTCAATGTCAATGCTAAATTTGGCACAAAAAAGAATAAAATGCTATTTTGACACATTAATTTAGCATTGTGCTCCAATGCACAATTCTATTTAAAATGCTATTTTTATTATTTTATTAATTAAAATTATAAAAGTAAACACTTAACATTAATGCATTCATGGTAATGGTTGATCGAGATTGATAATATTGGAACCCTAGAAAACAAAGTTGATACAATATTAAATGGCAATTTGGTGAAAAAAAAAAAAAAAACAATGGGTAATTTAGGAAGTTAGTTGTTTGTTTAATTTGTAAATAAATGAAAAAAGCTGGTCATTTATAATGGCTTTAAATTTGATGTAGAGAAATAAATGTTGTCCACATGTCACATTATAAAGAGAGAGTAAGTTGAAGAGAGTGATTCTAGCACTCCTCTAAAATAAAACTTTGACCCCAATTGGCAACTGTAGCCAAACCATAACAGGCGATTAAAATAGACAAAATTACTGATGAAATATATATATATATATATATATATAGTCTTTCTATTATCAGTTCGAACTAGTATAAAATATATCAGTTCCTTGTAAAAGATGTTTTGACAAGTGCATGCAGCCAAGTCAAAGCATTTAAATCCAATGATCCACATGTAAGGAACTGATATATTTTATATCAGTTCAAAACTATATATATATATATATAGTTTTTCTACTGTCAGTTTGTCCTGATATAAAATATATCAAGACGATGAATATGGACCATAGATTATGGAGAAGTTTTGACAAGTGTATACACTTTGAGTTAAAGTATGTAAATCTAATGATCCACATTCTTCGTCTTGATATATTTTATATCATGACGAACTGACAATAGAAAAATTATATATCTATGGTCCACATTCTTCGTCCTGATATATTTTATATCAGAATGAACTAACAGTAGAAAAACTATATATATATATATATATATATATATATATATATATATAAATCAAGTATATATCCCATGAGAAGTGCTAGAATCACTATTTTAACCTACTCTCTCAACTCACTCTCTCTTTATAATGTGACATGTGGACAATATTTATTTCTTTATATCAAACTTAAAGCCATTATAAATGGCCTGCTTTTTCTATCTATTTACAAATTAAACAAATCACTAACTTCAAATTGCCATGTAATATCAGATTATTTTGTTTTTTACAAAAAGAAATATATAATAATAACTAAAGCATTTTTTTTATTAAAAAAATAACAAAGGCATTTAGTTCTTCATCTACACAGTGATATAAGGAAAAAAAAAAATCAATATAGAAATTTAATACAACACAATTAAATTATTTTTAAAAAAGCTATTAAAAAAAATTACATATAACAATTGTGGAGGAAAATTTATTTTTAAAAAATTGATACAATATTAAATGGCAATTTGGTAAAAAAAAAAAAAAAAACAATGGGTATTTTAGGAAGTTAGTTGTTGGTTTAATTTATAAATAAATAGAAAAAGCTGGTCATTTATAATGGTTTCAAATTTGATGTAGAGAAATAAAGTTGTTCACATATCACATTATAAAGAGAGAGTGAGTTAAGAGAATAGGTTGAGAGAGTGATTCTAGCACTCCTCATATCCCATAGAAGCTTGAATAATTTGGATGGTCCCTGTAGGCAGTAGAAAGTAATAAATGAGAATTGAAGAGGTTGCTATTCCTTTTGTTGTGCCACATTTTCCGGCGCGCCTAAATTGTGGCCAGATCACATCAAAGCATAATAGTCACCAATTGAATCGCCGCACAAGATATTACTCTAGATTCTACCAAACACCATTTTAATTACTCATTCAAAAAGTGGGTAATTATTAATTAAGTTCTGGAATTTTTTTATTTTATTTATTTTTAAATTGTTTGAGACTTTTATAAAAGTGACCAAATTGGTCCTCATAATTTTCCTAAGTGCCAAATTAGTCCCTCTCTTTTTAGAAGTGACCAAATTTCCTCTAACATTTTAATGGTGTTAAATATAACAGTTGACTTTATCAATTTTAATTAAAGTATATAAACACCTTTATTTATCATATGAGTAATGCTACTTTACCCAAATTTAGTGTCCAAATCTGGTGTCCAAATAATGTGGCATCACTCTGATCCATTCATTTAGATTATATTAGATTTGTTTGATTTAAAAGAGATAGAGCGACATACTCCATCAATAGATTATTTTTTGTCGGAGAAGATGAAGTATTTTTTTTTTTTGTTTCCAGATTGAAAAACAAAAATCTAAAATTGATGAAGAATGTGTTTCTAAAGAAAAAAAATTAATGATTTTTTTTTTCCCTTTATATTAACTAAATAAAATAATTAAAAAATAATCAAATAAATAATAAAATCTAAAGTAGGGGCATTTTGGAATTTAACTGTTACCACTAACGGCAATGGATGGCCATGTAATTATGAACAAAACTTATATACACATGGATTTAAGTCAAATAGTAGGGATGCTTGTGTAATTGGCTCTATTTTCTATATCTAAAACAAAGAGTTTTTCTCTAATAAACATATAACTGTGAGCATAATTATAGCATATTTATCCACCTCATTACTCTTTTTATAATGTTATATTCTCTAAATGCATAATTAGTTATTTACATTGGAGATGCTCTTAAAGTCATATGTTTATTGGTTGATAGCTGCTGCGACCTTTATTGAATACTATTTTTTTTTTTTACTGAATAATATATATTCCTTATATATAAAAAATAATATATTTATTTTTTATTTATTTTTAATTTGTTGGGAAACCGGCTATAGCCGGTTATCAAAAAACTGTTGAGCATCCACGTAGATCCTACATATCTATAAATAAGGTTGTGGAAAAGTTGGTAACTCCACACTACTGACAAGTTTTCAGTGCTCTCAATCACAATTCTCTCTCTAGCCTTTTTCTGCATTTGTAAGTTGTTAACAATTCTATTTTTTCTCCAACTTACTACAATATTAGTGCAACCATCACTAGCTTTTTATTTTTTTTAGAGTAATGCTATTTTACCCAAATTTGGTGTTCAAATCTGGTGCCCAAATGATATGGCAACACTTTTTAGCCATTCATTTTTGCTCAAAGTGTTACCATATCATTTGGGCACCAAATTTTAGTAAAGTAGCATTACTTATTTTTTTTAATGTTAGATTAAGATATCTAGCCTAGTGACATGCATAATTCTTCATTCATCTTCAAAATAATACATGTTAGGAAATGAGACCATTAAACTTTTTTTTTTTTTTTTTCTAGAAATTCTCATATGAGAACATTCCGATAATTTTCAAAAAATCCAAATCTTTGAATTCTGGGTTGCTAAAAATGCATTTGAATTATCTGAATGAGATTTGTACTGTGATGTGAGCAGACAATTAGCAGAAGGGAAAAGATATGTGGAGGTTGAAGATTGCAGAGGGTGAAGGCAGCCCATATTTGTGGAGTACAAACAATTATGCCGGAAGACAAGTTTGGGAATTTGATCATGATTATGTACCAAGCCATGAGGAGTTGGCTGAGATTGAAGAAGCTCGCAAAAATTTCACAAAGAATCGGCGTCAGGTTCCGGGAGACAGTGATCTATTTTGGCGATTTCAGGTAGAATTTCTACGAGTAGATCTTTTCATTAAAAGAAAATGTATAACTAGGGACTTCTAAAATATCTTAGACCAATTAAATTCTGAAAAAGACCAAAACTCAAAATTTAAGTTTCCCCCTGAAAACATAAATATTAACTAAAGCTCTTCTCCATTATAAGAAAATAATATACAAAATAAGTAAATAAAAAAAATAAAAAGAGTTTTAATTTTTGCAAGATAAAGATCTTTTAGTTTAGTCAATTTAAAAATTGCACGTCATCTTTCACTTAAATAGTTTTTTTTTTTTTTTTTTCAATATAAAATTTTATAAGATTTTTTTTAATGGATTTTTAAGATCTTCAATCACCTGAATCTTGAACGAATTGAGATATAATTTTTTAATATTTTTTAAATCATTGTAATTTCTTGGAATCACTGAATTTTAATTTATTAATTCAACATATATATATATATATATATATATATATATATATATATAAGAGATCCCTTATGAGAGAACCACTAATGTTTCAATCACTACAACTATTTTTCTTGAATTTTCTTATATTTCACCTATTTTCCGACGCCTTCATATTTTATTGACAGGTATTTCTCATTGAACTTATCATCCAAAAAAAAAAAAAAAAATTCAGATCAAAATTCATAGAAATCGACGTGATTTTATCAAAGTCCTTACCGAGATTAAAATAAAGGGTCCCTTACGAGAGAACCACTAATATATATATATATCAACTTTCAACATAGTTAGCACACTTTAATGATAACATAAATTCTCAAATTTAGATTTGCTAATTATTATTATTATTATTTTTGTTGAATTCCTTACAAAATATCTATTTAATTAAAACATGATTGTCTTTGAACAATTTAATAATCCTTATTATATATATGCAGACACTCAGAGAGAAGAAATGGAAACAAACAATTCCTGCAGTAAAAGTGAAAGATGGAGAGGAAACAACATATGAAACAGCCTTGACATCAATGAGGAGAGCTGTCCACTTCTTCTCAGCCATACAGACTCACGACGGCCACTGGCCTGCCGAAAATTCCGGCTCATGTTATTTCATGCCGCCATATGTATGTTCGTTGTCACTTCTCATGATCTAATTCAGACGTTTTTTTTTTACCGTCAAAAGAGTTTTTTTTTTTCACTGGTCATTGATCTGTTGAGATTGTCGGAAAACTATTTCAGATATGCGTTTTGTATGCTGTTGGACATCTGAATTCAGTAATCACTCCCCAGCATCGTGAAGAACTGCTCCGTTACCTGTACAATCATCAGCATGAAGATGGTGGATGGGGTTTACATGTAGAGTCCAAAGTGAGCAGCATGTATGGTACAGTTTACAACTATGTGGTCATGCGTTTGCTTGGATTGGGACCTGATGATGGTCAAAACAATGCTTTGGCTAAAGCTCGAAAATGGATTCTTGACCGTGGTGGTCTCACTTATGTGCCCTCTTGGGGAAAGATTTGGCTAGCGGTACGTATTATATATATATAATCACCATATATATAATATAATTACCACTTATAAAAAACAAATAAATTATTTTAATATAAATTTGCTCATCTTATATATATACATGTGACACGTGTCATCCGTTTTGTTTTGTGTTTTGTCACAGACACTTGGATTAGTGGATTGGTCTGGGGTCAACCCATTGACTCCTGAGTTGTGGATCATGCCTTCTTCAATTCTTTACCAATTCATCCAGGTTGCACCATATACTTCGCAAATTAATTAGTTATAGATTTTACTACTATACATGATCAGTATTGTCGTAAAAAAAAATATAGTCACAAATTAATTAAATATAGATTTTACTACTATACGGTGTCAGGATTGTTGTTAAAATATATAGTTGTGAGAGAATTCGTAACATCGATTACTCTATACTAATACTAAATGACTATAATAACATGATCCATTAAATATACATAGGTTCACATTTATTATTTTATTTGATATATATGGTAGTAATTTTTAATTTTCCTTTAATTTGTGTATGCAGGAAATTTGTGGTGTTATGGTAGAACAATTTACACATCTATGGCATATTTGTATGGGAAAAGGTTTTGTTTTCCAATCACTCAATTAATTGAGGAACTAAGAAATGAACTCCTTACTCAACCTTACAACGAAATCAATTGGTGGGGAATTCGCCATTTATGTGCAAAGGTGATTTCTATTTACCAAATTCAAAAATAAAGACTTATATATATATATATATATATTTTTTTCTATTATCAGTTCGTCCTGACAATAAATATATCAGGACGAAGAATGTGGATCACTAGATTTACATACTTTGATGAAGTATGTATATATATATATATATATATATATATAGTAAACTAATAAATTAGCAAAATACTTGTATTTCAGGAGGATCTATTTAACCCCCATTCATTCCTATTGGATTTATTCCTTGATGGTCTTTACTTGTCTACCGAGCCTTTTCTGACTCGTTGGCCTTTAAATAAGCTTATTAGA
Source organism: Acer saccharum (assembly GCA_030490815.1). Lineage (NCBI taxonomy): Eukaryota > Viridiplantae > Streptophyta > Magnoliopsida > Sapindales > Sapindaceae > Acer > Acer saccharum. The sequence continues at coordinate 27,348,248 of CM059866.1, forward strand.
GAGAAGGCTCTTAAAAAAGTTATCGATTTCGTTCATTACGAAGATGAAGCCAGTCATTACATTAATATAGCGTGTGCGGTGAAGGTACATCAGATTGCAAATGAAACATATATATAGATAATGTTGTTATAATAATCAAAGTTTGTATTTTATTGTATGATAAAGTTTTTTTTGACATTGAGATGGCATTTGAATTGAATAGGCACCATCTATGCTTGCTTGTTGGATTGAAGATCCCAATGGTGTGCCTTTAAGAAGCATCTTGCCAGAATTAGAGACTACTTTTGGCTCGGTGAAGATGGAATGAAAGTTCAGGTTAGTACTACTACTACTACAGCTGATAGATAAGTATTTTGAAAAATATATATATATACTTATACTAGCCTTGTTTATGTAGACATTTGGCAGTCAAGCGTGGGATGTTTGTCTTGCAATGGAAGCTTTGCTTGCTGCAAATCTCGCCGATGAAATTGGACCTACACTCGCTAAAGGATTCGAATTCCTGAAGAAATCTCAGGTTTTCCATACATAATTATTCCTACAACCATTTCTTCATCAACATATTAATATATCTTCACCTAAACTAATATCCTGTTTGCAATTTAATTTTGCAGATAAGGGACAATCCTCCAGGTGACTGGCAAAACAAGTTCCGTCTCGTCTTCTCGAAAGGGTCGTGGCCTTTCTCCGATCAAGATCACGGATGGCAAATTTCAGATGGCACGGCCATAAGTTTGAAGGTAAATAATTAATGGGAGAATTTCATGATCAAATTTAGAGTTGAATATTGCTGATCATGATGTTGAAAAACTTTCCTCACAATTTTTTTTTTTTTTTTTTGATTTATTTCAGTGTTGTCTACTTCTCAACAAGTTGCCGACAGAAATTGTTGGTGAGAAATTTGAAACAGAGTGGCTATACGAGGCTGTCAATTTTATACTCTATATGCAGGTAAAGTTTTCAATTACACATAACATTCTCTAACATACTCAGGAATTTATCAAAAATCTTGTTAAATTGACTCTTTTTTAACATAAACATTACAGGCTAAAGATGGTGGCATGGCCATTTGGGAGCCGGCACGATCTGCATCACTATTAAAGGTAGCTACTTGATCAACAACATTAATTGAACTACTTAGCTTTCATTGTTATATGACAAATTGACAACCCTTTGACTTATACTCGGTTTCAGTGGTTCAATTCGGTGGAGTTCATGGAGGACATTGTTGCTGATCAAACGTAAGACATTTTACCATTTCCCTGCTATTTGCTGCATGTTGTACCTTTAATTACCTTATATATGTATGATTTTGATCTCATAAAGAGCATTGAAACAGGTATGTTGAGTGCACTGCATCAGCAATCGATGCGCTTGTTTTGTTCAATAAATTGTATCCACATCACAGAAAGAAAGAGATTGACAGTTTCTTGGTGAGAGCTGTCAAGTACCTTGAAGATAAACAAACTGCTGATGGTTCATGGTACATAAATGTTTCTTTCTTCCTTCTTTTTCAGATTATTTGTGATCAATATATATCAAATAACTATTAAATCTACCAATTCATCTATATATGTGTGTTATAGGTATGGAAATTGGGGAATATGCTTCGTATACGCTACGTCTTTCGTGCTATCAGGATTGACTGCTGCTGGCAAAACTTACAACAACAGTTTGGCTATTCGGAGAGGAGTCGATTTTCTTCACAAAACTCAATTAGAAGATGGTGGTTGGGGAGAGAGCTCTCTCTCTTGCGTAAATATGGTAAATAGTTTCATTCGAACCTGAGATATTACCGGACTGCACAATTACAGTATGTAAATTTAATAACATCAATGTTGATGATACACAGATATATACACCTCTTGAAGGAAATAGATCCAATTTGGTACAGACTGCATTGGGCGTGTCAGGTTTAATTCATGCTGGGCAGGTCAGCTTCATCATTAATTATGATTATTTTCTCAATTTCACTCATTTAATTGATTAATTAACATTCGATAATTAAAATCATTTTTATTATATATTTATTAGGCTGAGAGAGATCCAACTCCTATTCACCGTGGTGCAAAATTGTTGATCAATTGTCAATTAGAAAATGGAGACTACCCCCAACAGGTATATTTGCATATCTTAAAAAAATTATAATTGTATGATTTTATAATAATTATTATTATATCGCTACAATATCACTAATTTTTTCTTTTTTATTTGTATTGCAGGAAATTACAGGAACTTTCATGAAAACCGGAGTATTACACTATGGATTGTACAGGAATATTTTCCCATTGGCGGCTCTAGCACAATATTGCAGGAAAGTTCCATTGCCTCATAAAAGCTTGTAAAATTAATGAGAGAGTGAGAAAATAAAATTGTATGTAGAGCAAAGCTCATCATCAGATATAATAATCTTGTAATGTTTGGATATATAATTAATAATAAAATTATAGTGCCTGTATTTTCTTTCTGGCAACATCTTCATCTTCTCTATCTTTGTTCTCGTTTCAATTCTCTGTCTTTCAATATAAACAATACAATTCTCCCCTTTTGTTACCATTTTTTTTAAACATCAATAGTGTTGTAAAACATTGTAATAAGTAGAAAACGAATTGCAGAGATAGGAAGGAGAAAAGAGACAGAAGCAGAGGAGATATTTGGTATAATTATCGATACCTTTATTGAATGGGAACTTAGCCATTTATAGGCCTACAACTGGAAAAGCAAATAACAACTAATCACTAGAATTCAGGAACAATAATGCCAAAAGAATGGAGTCAGGTGCTGAAGACATGCACCACTCAAGCATAACTATCGGCCTAATTTATTCACACTACCTCCACTAAATAATCAACTAAACGATGGACTGGACTTGGTCTTCATATGACCTGGACAATAATATGATCTGGCAAGGCATATGACTTGGCAAGCCACAATGTATACGTATCAATCCTTCCCACTCAAAATATCCTTGTCCTCAAGGATAAAATCAGGGTACGTCTTCAAGAAGCGCCAAAGATTTTCCCACGTCGCATCTTCCCGGTTTGTGCCAGCCCATTTCACAAGAACTTTAGTTTTCGGACGGTAGGTACCTTTCTTGATGATGCGGCTGTCCAGAATTGTTTCAGGTTGGGGAAGAATGGACAAGTCTGCAGTAACCTGGGGAAGATTCGAAACAACAGAAGTACCAGGCCCCAATTGTTTCTTTAAAAGACTTACATGGATTACATCATGGATTTGGGAACCATTAGGCAGTTCTAGCTTGTAGGTGACAGCTCCAACGCGAGCAAGAATTTTAAATGGCCCGAAGAAGCGTGGAGCTAATTTGAGCGAGCCACGAAACGCCATGGATTTTTGGCGATACGGCTGGAGCTTAAGGAACACGTAGTCCCCGACATCAAAAACAACCTCGCGCCTATGCTTATCTGCTTGTGTCTTCATTCTGTCACGGGCAGCCACGAGATGACGACGCAAATCTCACAAAATGTCCTCCCTAGCACGAAGACATACATCAACAGCTTGAACTCGAGTAGTTCCTGGCACATATGATAGCAAAGTCAGTGGAGGTATCCCATATACTGCCTCAAATGGTGAAACCTTCGTGGATGAGTGAATGGCCGTATTGTAACTGTATTCGGCCCACGGAATCCAATCAATCCATTTATTAGGCTGCTCACTCGTGAAACAACGAAGGTATTGTTCCAAGGTCCGGTTCACCACTTCCGTCTGTCCGTCTGTTTGAGGGTGATAACTGGAGCTCATCTTAAGTGCTGTGCCCTGTAGCTGGAATAAAGTCTTCCAAAAATTACTGATAAAGATTTTATCTCTATCACTGACAATGGAGGCTGGGATCCCATGTAAACGAACAACTTGACTCACAAAAACCTTGGCCATAGTAAGAGCTGTATAAGGATGTTTAAGAGGAATAAAGTGAGCATATTTTGTTAAACGGTCGACCACTACCATGATAACTGTGTGACCTTGAGAGGAAGGTAGACCATCCACAAAATACATCGAGATATTGGTCCAAACTCGATCAGGAAGAGGCAAGGGTTGAAGAAGACCTACTGGCATTTGGCAATCATATTTGCAACGTTGACAGACATCATAACCCCGTATATATTCCTTCACTGATGTATGCATTCCAGGCCAAGCAAAACTGTCCTTTAGGCGGCTGAGTGTCTTATGGAAGCCAAAGTGGCCGCCTGTTGATGATGAATGGCCTTCATTCAATATAACAAAAAGTAAAGAAGAAGTGGGACTCAGGAGAAGCTTCCCCTTTTTGAGCCAAACACCATCACGTTGACACCATCACATTGAACACAGTGTTGTTGACTTGAATTAGATAATTGGGAGTAATACGGATCAGTAGAAACTTCTTGTTGCAATCGGCTCCACCAATCACTTATAGGCAGAGAGATAGCAAAAAATTGACACTCAGCCACGCGGGAGAGGGCGTCGGCTCCCTGGTTTTCAGTTCCTTTTTTGTACTGTATAGTGTAATCATATCCCAAAATCTTCGGCAACCGTCGAGTCTGCGCAGGTGTAGTGATTCTTTGCTCAAGCAAATATTTCAAACTTCTATGGTCTGTTTGAATAATGAAAGGATTGCCTAGGAGGTAAGGTCGCCATTTATGCACAGCTTTAACAATAGCCAACATTTCCTTTTCGTATGTTGATAGAGCCAAAGCCGCCCCTTTGAGGGCTTCACTAAAGAATGCGATGGGACGATTTTGTTGTGATAATATGGCTCCGATTCCCACCCCGCAAGCATCGCATTCCACCACAAAAGGTATTGAAAAATCTGGGAGTCGCAGCACCAAAGGAGATGTGAGTGCTTCTTTCATTTTGGTAAAAGCTGTGTTGGATTCAGTAGTCCAGCGGAACCCTTCCTTTGATAACAAACGGGTTAAAGGTGCAGCTATCACACCAAACCCTCGGATGAACTTCCTATAATACCCTGCAAGGCCGAGGAATCCGCGTACACCCTTGGAAGAGGTTGGGATCGGCCAATCCAAGACGGCTTGAATTTTCGAAGGATCGACGGCTACTCCTTCCAATGATATCATATGTCCCAAATAGTCCACCTGTAAAACACCAAAGCGGCACTTCGACTGCTTTGCAAATAAATTGTTAGTAGACAAAATCAACAATACCGTGCGTAGGTGTTGCAAATGCTCCATCCAAGATCAGCTATAGATTAAAATATCGTCAAAAAACACTAGGACAAACTTTCTGAGATGGGATCGAAAAAGATCATTCATGAGTCCTTGGAATGTTGATGGTGCATTGGTTAGGCCGAACGGCATAACAACAAATTCGTAGTGGCCTGCATGGGTACGGAATGCCGTCTTGTGCACATCATCCTCCTTCACGTGTATCTGATGATAGCCAGACCGCAAGTCCAATTTAGAGAAATATTGAGCTCCATTCAACTCGTCTAACAACTTATCAATTAATGGGATCGGATACTTGTCTTTGATGGTGACGTTGTTGAGGGCTCGGTAATCCACACAGAAATGCCATGAGCCATCCGCTTTTTTGACAAGTAATACGAGTGATGAAAATGGACTATTGCTGGGTCGGATCAGTCCAGAGTCAAGGAACTCTTGTACCATTTTCTCAATTTCAGACTTTTGGTAATGAGGATATCTATACGGGCGGACAGAAACAGGGCCGTGATTTGGATATAGAGGAATTTGGTGGTCTTGTATACGTATTGGAGGAAGTTTAGTTGGTGGAGTGAAGACATGTGCAAACTCATTAATGATTTCTTTGATGTCACTTGGGTGGACATGGTGGACGGCAGTAGTGGTTGAAGGAATAATTTGAAGAAATAATCCACCACCTGCTAAATGCAACAGTTCCTTATTGTTTATTGGAGCCGTATCGGAATGCTTCAAACCTTGAAAGGTCCGAGACTTCCCACTTTGATTGAAGGTCATTGTAAGCTGTCGGTAATTGGTTTCAATAGGGCCAAGTGTCTCTAGCCATTGAACCCCCAAAACAGCCTGACAAGCCGCCACCGGCAATACATAGAAATCGGCTTGGATGAGATATCCTTGGATTACAAAAGTGAGTGCCATACATTTACCCGAACAATCAATCTTTTCCCGATTAGCCACCATAACCTGGAAAGTTTTGTCACAAACAATCGGTAATTCGAACTTCGTCACCACGGCTTGATCAATAAAATTGTGCATACTTCCACCATCTATGAGGACTGTAATATCTCTATTTTTCAGCTTTCCAACCACACGGATGGTTTACGGATGGGTGGTACCTGCCATTGCATGAAAGGAAATTTTCGGAAGGGACTCACTTGGCATTACCTCGTCTATTATGTCATCATCACCAGGATCATCGTTCTGTATATCTTCCATCATAAAAAGCCGAGGACGCGAACAATTGTGCCCCGGTACAAACTTCTCATCGCAGTAATAACACAGACCTTTCAGTCGTCGCTCTCTTGCTTCTTGTCCTGTAATGCCCCTGATAGGAATCTGTGAATTGCCTGAAATTTGGGTCGGTTTCATACCTGGAGAAGGACCGAGAAGGCCGATTGCAGGATTTGGTGATGATCGTGTTGATGTTGTGAAGTTTTGTGGACGATATGGAATGTTGGTCTTTCGTTGCAATTAGGGTTGCACATTTTCCCCCGGATCCCCATTTCCCCGCTTCCCCATCCCCATTTGGGGGAATATTTTGGGGGGAAAATAGGGAAATGGGGGGATGGGGATGATTTTCATCCCCAAATTGAAATGGGGATGGGGATGGGGATGGGGATGGGGGGACCTCCCCCCATCCCCATTTCCCCATTTCCCCTAAAATATTATAAAAATAATTATATATATATATATATATATATTGTAATGTATTTTCTTTGACATTATTTTGTAATGTGTATATATATATATTTGACATTATTTTGTAATGTATTTTCTTTTGCATTTGTAATGGAATTTTTTATTTTTTTTTAGTTTAATTTGTAATTTTCAACCAAATGGGGAGATGGGGGAATGGGGTAAACGGGGAAACGAGGAAAATGGGGAAATGGGGATAGGGATGGGGATGGGGATGGGGATGGGGGGACCTCCCCCCAAAACTCCCCCATCCCCATTTTCCCCAAATGGGGGGGGGGGGGGGGGGGGGGGGGACCTATATCCATCCCCATTTCCCCAATGTGCAACCCTAGTTGCAATGTGTTGCGCTCCTCAACCAAATGAGCTACAACAATGGTATCGGAAATGGTCTTTGGTTGTTTGATCCGAACATCCAAACGGATGTCATCTTTGAGCCCAGCTATGAAACAACCTACAAGAAAATTTTCCGGTAATTCATCTACACGGTGAGAAAGTTTTTCGAAGGACTCTTGGTACGCTGCAACTGTTGTCAATTGTTTGAGTCGGGACAGAGCTTCGGAAGGATCTTCGTAGTCCGTTGGACCGAAGCGGTGGAGAATGGCTTTGGTGAACTCCTCCCAAGTTTGAGGACCTTTGAACTTCATGAACCACCGATGCCATTGGAGGGCGATTCCCTCTAAATGGAATGATGCTAGTTGAACTTGCTGTTGCGAAATGATTCCCTTAAATTCGAAGTACTGTTCGGATTTGTATATCCATCCGTGGGGGTCTTCACCATTGAATTTGGGAAATGATAATTTGAGTTGTGTTTGATTGGGGACTGAGGTTTGTGAGGTGGTTCGGGTCTGAGATGTTTCGCCTTGTGCAAACGAGTTGATTTCGATGGTAGGTTGTGTTTGAGGTATGGTTGGTTGGTTTTGTTGTAACCGTAACGCTTGTAATTCGCTGAGAATTTGGTTGAAACGGGATTCATGGCTGGCAAGTATTTCATTGACTTCAGTGTGGAATTCCGCATTCGACTTTCCACGGGTGTCCATGGGTGAGCCGGCTCTGATACCACTTAATAAGTAGAAAAAAAATTGCAAAGATAGGAAGGTGAAAAGAGACAGAAGCAGAGGAGATATTTGGTATAATTATCGATACCTTTATTGAATGGGAACTTGGCCATTTATAGGCCTACAACTGGAAAAGCAAATAACAACTAATCACTAGAATTCAGGAACAACAATGCCAAAAGAATGGAGTCAGGTGTTGAAGACATGCACCACTCAAGCATAACTATCGACCTAATTTATTCACACTACCTCCACTAAATAATCAACTAAACGATGGACTGGACTTGGTCTTCATATGACCTGGACAATAATATGATATGGCAAGGCATATGACTTGGCAAGCCACAATGTATACGTATCACATTGCAAGTCAACCTCCGGGCAACTAAATAATTTTGAAAAGTCTTGCATTGCTTTCAATCCGGCATTGGACCCTAATATTCGAAGAAGACTGGTTTCCATCTTGGGGTGTGCGGGTTGTCGTGTGCCATGAAAAATATTTAGGCCTCCCTACGACTATCGATCGTAATAAGAAGATGGCGTTTGAGTCTATTCGAGATAGAATTTGGAGTAAGCTGTAGGTTTGGAAAGAATAATTATTTTTCAGTTGGAGGAAAATAAATCCTCTTGAAAGCTGTTATTCAAGCCATTCCTACTTATATGATGGCTTGTTTCAAACTTCCAGTGGCCCTTTGTAAGGAGTTAGCAAGGTTGTGTGCTCGTTTCTAGTGGGGTCAATGGATACGCATATAAAGATTCACTGGTTGATGTGGGATAGACTTTATGTCTCAAAAGAGGAAGGAGGGCTGGGTTTCAGAGAATTTCAAGCCTTTAATCGAGCTATGCTCATGAAGCAATGTTGGCGCATCATTACCAATCCTGAATCCCTTGCAGCTAGAGTGCTAAAATCAAAGTATTTTCTTGATTCTTCTATTCTTCAAGCATGGTTGGGTCGTCGCCCTTCGTTTATTTGGCGGAACCTTCTTTGGGGTAGAGATGTGATTATTAGGGGTTCTCGCTGGTGTGTTGGCTCGATTTATTCAGTGAAGGTCTATCAGGACCATTGGCTTCCTAGACCAACCACTTTTAAGCCTATTTCTCCTTGTGTGCTCTTGGAGAATGTGCTTGTTTCAGACTTGTGCCATCCCTCTTCGGCTTGGAATTCTGAGCTTATTCGCAACTCCTTTTTGCCAGATGATGCTAATCTTATTTTGTGTTTTCCTCGATTGTCCCCAAGTCGTGAAGACACGCTTTGTTGGCATTTTGATAGGAGGGGTTTCTATAGTGTGCGAAGTGGCTATAGGGTGTCCCTTGGCTTGATCGAGAAGCCGGCTTCTTCTAGTGTGCAGCTTACTCCTTGATGGCATTTTCTTTGGAAATGCAATGTGCCTAACAATTGTAAGATTTTCCTTTGGAGAGCTTTCCATGGGTGGCTTCCAACATCTGCTGCCCTTGTTCGTCATTGTCGTATGGATGTATTTGACTGTTGTCGGGTATGCCATGGTGCGAGTGAGACCATCCCTTACATCTTTTGGTTCTGCAAGTTGGCAAAAGATGTCTAGTGCTAGTTGTTAGGAGATGAGGTGCTACAGATCATTAAGGCCTCTGATTTTACTAGTATTGTGTTGGGGCTCTTTTTAGCATTGTGCATGGTTCTATTGATTAGGCTCTGTTGATATTGTGGCTTGGACCAGGAATTTTGCTAGTGAGTTTCGGGTGGGTAATGAGGTAAATCATAAAGAAATTCTTTCCCACCAGCTGACTTGGATGCCTCCCCAGGTTGGTGGTTTTAAGATCAACTGTGATGCTTCTTTTTAGCAGAGATCTGGGAAAGCAGGTGTGTGCGTTATTATCCGTGATCCCTAATGTTGTATTTATTTCCTACATTTATGTGGACTAGCTTAATCATTATTAATATTATGTGGACATTCGGATTGAATATATATGTTATTGTCTAATACAACCTAGGGGGGGGGGGGGGGGGTGAATGGGTTGTTAATCTAATTAGTTACCAACTTTTCGGATTAATCAGTATTATATATATATAACCAATACAATCAAAATCAATCAACGTAATTAAAGTGTGGAAAACAATAAATAACAAGATGATTGATTTACATGCGAAACTCTCCAACTGGGCAAAACTCACGGGCTATCCATCTAGCCACACACGGTCCTCATATCCACTATATGTAATGATGTTTATAACCTAGATTAGTTAACCTTTAGTCACACCATTTTCGGTCACTAACCCACAACTACTATCCTATGGACCTTTTATAGTGATTCTAAACTAACTGCTTATGCACTAAACCACGTACTTAGCTACAAGACTTAACTCTCAATGAAGAGATTAAACAACCTATGTGAATATATGAAAATATTCTAAATGCAATTAATGCTAGGCAACACTAAATGTTTATCTAGAGATTAAATGATGGCAATTAAAGCAATCCTAGACATCAATATCTAAATGCAAAGCATGAAGATTTAGCTAAAAGGGCAATATAGAAGCTATCAACAAATAACACATTTCAACCAATAAACAAAGACTCAAGCATGTTAGAAACAACATTAAGTAAAGAGTCAAGCATTTAATCACAAAAGAAATGGTAATCCTAGTCAAACATGAACAAAAGATAAACAAGAAGTTCTAGAACATGTTCAAATTACCTAGTCAAATAAACAAGGAAGACCTATGCTTGGATGATGCTAGGATGATGTTAGATGATCATGAGAATGTGTTTGGTTGAATAAAGGTGAGTTCTTGGGAGTTTTTCTTTCTTGGGAATTTCTCTTTCAAAGATGTAATTTTGAACTCTTAAAAGCATACAAGAGAGAAGACAACATATATATATATATATATATATATATATATATATAAAAGCCCTAAGTGAAACTCTTAAAAGCATACCAGTGCACTACCAACCAGCTTACCAGTGAACCGGGACTTGAGAAAAACAACCCAAGGCCACTGTGTTGGTAGGACCAACACACTACCAGCCAACCTACCAGCGCATCGAGACCTGAAAAAACCATCCAAGGCCACTGCGCAGGTAGCACTAGCGCATGTACTAGCGCATTGGAACATAGGTCACTCATCGCGCTAAATCAAGCACACCATCAAGCACACCATCATGCATGCGCGGACGTTTTCGATTAAGTATCGGGAAATGAATTACCATACTCAATACCACACTTAGATCTAACAATAAGGTACATGTGTGGGAAGTGAAGAACAAACACACACATATGAGATTTGAACTACACATGCAAGATGAGTAAAACATGCATGACAAGTGTGTGTGTGTGTACAACTAATCTCTTCAATTGAGAGTCAAGACAAGTTAGCTACCTTCCTTGAAGCACTTGAAGTCTACAATGAGGTCCAGTAGCATTTGAAGAGAATTCTTCGAGCCTAAGCCAACCATACTCAATACCACACTTAGATCTAACAATAAGGTGCATGTGTGGGAAGTGAAGAACACACACACACATATGAGATTTGAACTACACATGCATGACAAGTGTGTGTGTGTGTGTGTGTGTGTACAACTAATCTCTTCAATTGAGAGTCAAGATGAGTTAGCTACCTTCCTTGAAGCACCTGAAGTCCACAATGAGGTCTAGTAGCATTTGAAGAGAATTCTTCGAGCCTAAGCCACCCTTACAATTTTAAACCCCATTGTGATTTTGTCAACGAAATAAACCAATCAAAAAGTGAGGCATTTACACGGATAATACATATGGTTAATGTCAAATATTCTGGAGCATTTTGTGTAGGTCCATTTGACTTGTGATCATTTTGTTAATGGACCATTTTGGTCGGTGTGTCCAAATCCAGTGGTATGATTTTGTATTAGTGTGACCCTATTGTACCCTCTCGTGTTTTATGTTTTCGACCCATAATGGGATGGGTCAATATTTGTCTAACATGGGGAGGTCCCTACACTCATCCGGTCATATAGATATGGGGTTGGCCTATTGGGTTTTGTAACTTCTGAAAATTGAAGAAAGTGTAGTCCAACTCCTCTCTCTCTCTCTCTCTCTCTCTCTTCTATGCAGACCTCATCCAATAGCTCTGATACCACATGTTAGAATATTTAATAATCTCATGCCCTGGATCCTTTTGCAAATTCAAAGACATATGCATTTAGGAGCTTCAAAAGCACTAACCTGGATGTGCTTGAAATGGAAACAGTGCCGGAATTGGTGCTCGCCGGATCAACGATCGGAAACGACGCATACATATGTTTAGTAATTTTATTGCAAAAGTGTTGAAATTAGTTACAATGACTAAAATATACATGAGTTTAGGACCATATTTCATTTTTTTCATTAATTATATATATTAAATCAATATTTAAGTAGACTATTTAAATTAGGAAAAAAAAATCTATAAAAACAATAAAAAGATTTTTAAAAGATTTTATAAATCAAATCAATATTTAAATAGAATATTTAATTTTGAGATGAAATAAGTTATATAAATGGTTTTAACTTGATTCATAAGGATACTAATGATATTTTAAAATATTCATTAAATGCTGAAATAGATTATTTCGTAATCACTATCAAAAAGTAACTCCGCACCTACTGCTCAAAATCACTGTCAAAATTTGTCAGATTATCAGTTAATCACTTTTGAAAGTTTTACCAAACATTATTTTATGTCAAAATTATAAAATAATTTGATTTTAACTTTTTAAAAGTAACACCAAACTGGCCCCTAGTACTTTGTATCTACTAGCTAATACTAATATAATGTTAATTATATATAAAAAATAATAATAACTAAATATTTTATATTTATTTTTTACATTTAATTGAATTAAATGTCATATAATTATTTTTGTCATTTTCTTTGAAATTTGAATTGAATAATTGTTTGATGAGTGGTGCTATTGACACACCCACTACTGATCTATTTATGCCCCACTTCTTTAATTATTTAGTATTATTTTTTTTGCTATATCAAAACTACTAAAAGAGACACACAATTTAAGAAGAAAAAAAATTCTATAAAGTAAATCTAATAAAACCCCATATTCCTTTTCAAAAAAAACCCAAACGTTCTTTTAATCAACACTAAAAATTCTACAAACAATTAAAAAATATAAATTATACTTTTGTAATCTATAAATATCATAATATAGATATTTGCTCAGCAATAAACAAAATACAAATACATAAATCCAAAAACACTTGTACAGTGATAGGGATAGATTAGAATGGTTGACATCTAAGCTTTTTGGCCTTCTCTGCTATTGTGTTTTTCCTGGGCAATCTTTGCTTTTCTCAGATGGTTCGTTTTTGTTGGCACACTTGTACATATGAGGACAGGTCTTTGAAAAATGAATCAAAAGGTTTCTAGGGTGTTCTTGCTCGAACAGCTAAAGCAATTCTCGATGATGAACAATGATCATGATTATCATAATGTTAATGCATCCCAACAACAACAACAATTTGAACAATCTGCCAAATCAAGATGGCAGATGTCTAACACATCACCAGCAGCTATCCAAGTCAAAAAACAAAACTTAATTGATTTCAATCAGTCTCCATGATATCTTAGCTTTATTAATCTTGCATTTCCATCTGTTTCAAAATTTTGCAGTCGCAGCAGCAACCACAACACCATACATATGAGAGCTTTCGAAATGTGGAAAATCATCCTTCTTTCAGGAGGGGATTGGACAAGGTTACATATTCCCTAAATCAAATTGGTGACACCTTTGAAAAGGCTTTTGAGGTTAATGTTAAATCAAGATTATAATCTTAATTGATTTGTCTACTAATGAGAATTGTTTTCACTTTTTTTTTTCTTTTCAGGAAGGTATGACGATGGTGGAAAATAAAAAATGCAAATATTATCCAACAAACCCGCAAACTCCAAATCCGTGAAAGCGGATCTTGCTGTTTGTTTTTGCTCTGCACAGTGGTTTTTGCTTTCTTGTGTGTTTGTAGGCTTCTTGCCTTTCTTCATTGAGAATAAAGTTTCCTGTTTTCAAAAAAAATAAAATGTTGGTGCTGTGTGTGTTATGGCAGAGAGAGAGAGAGAGAGAGAGAGAGAGAGAGAGAGAGAGAGAGAGAGAGTAGTAGAGAAAAAAATAAATTTGTTCATTAGAGGTGAGAGAAAAAGACGAGACCAATAGATAGAGAGATTAGAGATGTGGTGTATTAAGTTCGAAAAATAAGTAAAAAGGGTAGTTTTAGAAATAAATAAAATAAATTAATAAAACCATTTAACTTTATTTAATTAAATCAAAATTAAAAAAAGTGGGGCATAAATAGACTAGTAGGGGGTGTGCCAATAGCACCACTCTTGTTTGATACCAATTACACATTAAAACATTTCAATTTCCATACATTTTCTTTGAGAAAAAAAAATCATATTTTTTTTAGTCGTTATATAAATTGATAACAGTTAATACTATAATTTACCAAACACATATATACTGATTTTGAGTCTAACAATGTTAGTATTAACCAAACAATTATCTAAATGATTTCATAACATATTATTTGTTGAGCAGTAAGCACAACTAACAATAAATATTTTAAAATCTACAACAATACTAAACTGGCTCTTAGTATTAAACACAAATATGTTGTTATATTAAAATTTATGAATTTATGTGATGAATGAACTAATATTGGTGTCAACAAAATTGGATTTGAGTTGAAAATCTCTTGTTTCTTTGTCATCGAGTCACTTTCCTAATATATGTTTAGGTTTGTTCAGGTCTAAATAATGGGTAATTAAAGAGAAAAAAAAAAAGAAGAGAGAAAATTCCTATTTTAACTCTCTAATTAGTGATAATTTAAGAATATATAGCAACACTTGAAATTTTTTCTTTTCTGGTTTATTTTTGCCATTGAGTTGACAAAAATGCCCTAAAATAATAAGCCTTTACTGGGGAAACGGTTGCAGCTCCATCGATCTGAGATTGACATCGATGATGGTTTCTCCATCTTGCAAAGACAAGGTAGATCAAATCCAATCTCATTGTAATTGTTGTAGATTTTGTCGGTGATCTATTTATAGCACATACCTGTTGTAATTATGGTGTACATATACACCTTCTCATCAATGAAAATGAGTTCTCATTTTAAACCAATTAGCAAATATTCCTTCGGTTTCATGGCCAGCCAGCTCTATGTATTGTTTTAAACAAAGCTCTATGTATTGTTTGTGATAATTAAAATGAGATATATATATATATACAAATTTTCTATTATTAGCTCGTTCTGACAATAAATATATCAGGATGAAGAATGTTGACCACTAGATTTACATATTTTGACTCAAAACGTATGCACTTGTCAAAACTTCTCTATAATCTGTAGTCCATATTCTTCGTCCTAATATATTTATTGTCAGGACGAACTGATAATAGAAAATCTGTATATATATATATATATATGAGCTTTATTTCCACCAAGCGGTCCAAGCTACTTTGTGTGATGATATTTGAATTGGAATGTTGAAGGAAATTACTAAACATAGATTTTAATTTAGATGAATCACAAAATGATTAATGTCTATGGCGATATTCTTGTTGCAAAATAAATTAGGCTTAGCTTTCACAAAGAAAAAACTATGATCATTCACAATCATACACATCTCTGTTATAATCAAGACGATTATGTACAACCAAATTTTCTGTAAAATATATGCATTATCTTTTGTTTGGCTTTGGTTTGAATAATGTATCATATACATTATTCAAATTGGTTTGCTATCTGCATTTGAACAGTAGCATTTTAACAAGTACAAACAGGAAATACCGAAATAGTGAGGAAATTAATCCATATATACCTTCTTCCGGCGATAAAACAAAAACTATATAAATATATAGAAGTTCTTACATTCAAATCCCAGGATATAAGAGTATATCCAAACCATGTTTGCAATTTTGTTTGAGCTTTATAATGCTACAATAAAAATAGGGCAATTCTGACAACAACAACAAAAAAAAAAAAGACCGTCCTGACTAGAGAAAACCCTATAGGCTATAGATATATAATATATATGACATTCTTGCTGAAAATCACTTGGCTTAATTAGGTTGCATAAAAACGAAAAATCAACAATATTGACAACAACAACACACCTATTGAATTCAATGTGAAATTTTCTGATCAAAGGGAAGTGCAAGATTCTCCTGCAAATCCCAGCTTAGATTCCTTGGTATCATAAATGACCCTTTGGTTTTTCTGCTGATAATTTCCAATAATGCCAATCTCATCTTCATATGAGAGACTTGCAAGAGCCAAACAGACCTGTGATGCATCAGCTTTTACAAAATAAAAGATCCCCATCACATCCACAGCCATCTCTGCATTCCCTTCAAACTGCAATTTTACAACAGGAATGTTCACTTCTTGATACGCACTAAGGTTGAAACAAGTCTCCAAAATGGAGAAACCTGGAGCCGAAGGAAACCCCGAAAACTGTTTCAGAAACTCTGCCTTGAATGCATTGTAAATTGATGGAGGAAGCCTTGTGATGACTGTCCCAGAATCAATCAAAATCCCTCCTAATTTTACGAAACTCGAAGAACCCGATAATAATCTCACCCCACCAATACTTACACCAGTAAGATTCAGGACATAGAAGGTGGAAAGCTGTGGATTTGAAACCATTCTTGTAAATGTAATAGGAGTTGAGTTCTTGTAAACTGAAGAATTAGAATCCCCACCCAAAACCAATGAACCTGAAGCTCCAGGTTGTGTTGAAGGCAAACAATAAGAGAAAACTCCTCCAAATATTGACTTTGTTTGAGAAATCAATGAAAGATCACTCCTTCCTAGACCCATAAGTCCTGAAGCTCCCCCAAACAAACCCTTATTGTTCCGGCCACAGCCGATTACGAAACCCTCCACTGGAGTAGTCCCTAGGACAAGACGTTCGCTGCCAAGGTCACCTCGTGTATAGGATCCATCGCCATAGCTAACAAAATAGTTACAGGTTGGATCAGGATTGTTACTACAGACTCCTGAATTTCCAGTGGCAAATAGGAGGGACTGACAAGTTGAAGAGTTGCATTCAACTTTTTTGTATGAAGGAGAGATTGAAGGGTTGAAAAGTGGGTCCTGTTGAGTGTAACAAGATTTGCAAGGTTGGCATTGGACCCAAGTCAGATCACTTCCAGTATCAACAATCACTGCCATTTTTTTGCCACCTAATTGTATTGTGACAATGTAATTTAGGGTTTGGAGTTTCATGCCGGAAGTTAATGGGATTTGGGTATTGGATTCGGAGACAACTTTGATGTTGCCGGAATTCGTGGTTCTGATTCGAGATTGCAGATTTTGGACGTGTAACTTATCGAGAATTAAGCGTTTCTTTTGCTCCTTACTCCAGTCAATGGTTTTCCCTGAGCAGTAATCTCTGTGCTTCATTTCTAATACAATTGCACCTTTCTCCGTTCCTGAAAATGCAGATGAAATTTCATATCATATATTTTGTTCTATGCATTTTTGTACTGAACCCAGAAAAATCTTTTCTATATAAACGCGAAACGCGTGTACATCCATCCAATAGAATCGTGTCAGGATGTCTTTCTATATATGCATGTCATGATTTTATATTGGAATATTGGTGTGGATATCAATATTATTTTATTTTAATTAATTTTTGGGTTGGGTTAGATGACGAGGGTGTTAAGGAGGTGACATCTTAGATGGGATGTCTCGGTGCACCTACTGATTCTTATCTCTAACAACCTTAAGAAAAAAATTTAAAAATTGGTGTAGATATATTAAATAACCTACTTATTGGAGAGATTAGAGACTCTCTCCGAACCATGATTATATACATAACTAATTCAAATTCAATTCAGAGAAAATTTAAGAACAGATAGCAAAACAACAAAAGGAGGACCTAGCGCAATAACAATGTTAGGGTTTGGAGTATGCTTGTCAGACATGTTGATATTATCAAAAGTGCTTTGAAATATTAAGGGTTATTCAAAATTCTAATTGTAAACCAAAACCATCCTCATCTTTTAATTTAATACCCATTTTAGGTTAATAATAATATTTTAAATGCTTAAAACGACCAATAAATTCTTAGTTAATCTGCATATTTATATTTTTTATTTGAATAATATATAACATTTTAATTTAGGGATATAATCATTTCCCCCTGAGGTTTACCTTACTAGACACTTTGCCCCTTTAGTTTCAATAATAGCCATTCTTCCTTTTGGAAACCAAAATATTAGACATTTCCCCCCCTACCGTTAAATAAAATACCTAAAATGCCCTCAACCGTTAACTATTCCATTATGTATTTAAAATACATAAGGGTAGAAAGGTAAATGGGCAAAAACTTAAATTTAAAAATATTTAACATATTAAATATATATATATATATATAATAGTTTATTATAGGGTAAACATGTAAATTGGAAAAAAAAAATTAAACTAAAATTGTTTAACAAATAATAAAATTAAAAAAAAAATAGATTTTATTTATTTAAAAATTTTTCTATTAAAAAAAATGATTTTTTCCTTAAAAAATAAAGTCAGACATTAATTAAAAACAAATGAAAAAAAAAAATATTCTTCATCGTCATCTTCTCCACCATCTCCCAAACCCTAACCTAATCAATCACAACACCAAACCCTAGCTACCACCATCACCCAAAGACCAAACCCTAGCCACCACCACTACTCCAACATCAAACCCTAGCCACTGCCCTAACCCACTGAAATTACACAAGCCCTCATCCCCACGAGCGCTGATCCCCTTCCAGTTGAGGAGATCAACGCTCGATCTTCTTCTGACCACTATACCTTCTGACCGTCGCACTTGCCTTCTCTCTCTCTCTCTCTCTCTCTCTCTCTCTCTCTCTCTCTCTTTCTCTCTCTCTCCACATCGGGTCGAACCCAGTTTTATTGCTAATGATTATTATTATTGTTTTGTGTGTTGTGGTTTGGTGGTGGTGACAATGATGATGTTTTTTTTTTTTTTTCATTATTTTCTTAATTTTTTTGTTGTTGTGAATTTGTGTGGTGTTGATGATGGAATGGTTGGAATGGTTTGTTGGTGGTGATGAATTGATGATGATGGTTTGGTGATTGGGAAAAAAAATATGGGTTTCTAGAATGGAATGTGGTTGGTTTGGTGTGGTGATGAACCGATGATGATGAGGTTTGGTTTGGTTATTTTTTCGGTGATGATTTGGTGGAGATTGATGATGGTGATGAAGATTTTGGTAAGAAGATGATGTTTTTTAATTTTTGGAGAACAAATTTCTACTTTTTTTTTTTTTTTTTTGGGAGAAGGTGATGATGTTTATCAAAAAAAAAAATTCATTTTTTTTAGTTTTGTTTTTGATGGATTTGGTCTTTGTTTTGGTGGAGATCCAGATCCATCAATCTTCAGAGATGGATTATTTAATTATTATTATTCTTTTATTATTATTTTTTCTTTTCAATTTCTGGATTTGATTTTCTAGTTTGTTTGAATCTGATGAAACTAATATTCTAAGCTGTTGAATTGATGAATTTTTTTTTCTTAAACTATTTTGCTTTTCATATTTTTTTAAAATTAAATAAAAAAGGAGATGGATCTCCACCGTCCATCTCAAAGATGGATGGTGGAGATCCATCTTCTTTTTTTCAATTCTATTATTATATATATTTTTGTTTTCTGTTTTTTAAATATTGTTTTATTTAATGAATATCTTGAGTGTCAAATAGTCATTTTTAGATTATATTGACGGGTAAAATGGTCATTTAACATAGGGGTTGACTTTTTTAATGGAAAAGGTAACGGCAAGGGGGGAATATCTAATATTTTAGTTTCTAGGAGAAGAACGGTCATTACTAAAACTAAGGGTAAGATGTCTATTTGGGGCCAGGGGGGTGGGAGGTGGTTGTTAAATCCCTTTTAATTTATAAAGGGTTAATTGCACTAACTTACCCTTACTTTATTCAATCTAACAATATTTCAAAATGATGCCCTATCATGTCAAACCGTTAACTTTAACGGTTGGCTAACCTTGACTTGTGGCAAGCCAAATATACCCATGCTACATCATCCAAAATATAAAATATTTTTTAATTAAAAATTGAAAAAAATAATAATTAAAAGATAATCTATCGACCGCCAACGGAAACATCCCTAGTTCGCAGAGGAGCCTCCTCTACGAACCACAGGAGGCTGATCTCCTCCGGTAGGAGGAGATCGTTAAAGATCTCTTGTTTCCTTCGGCAGTGAAGCACCATCGCCAGTATATTGTCTTTTTTTGTTTTTTTTTATTTTTAATTAAAAAATATTTTATGTTTGGGGTGATGTGACAATGGTATATTTGGCTTTCCAAGGGTCAAGGTTAGTTAACCGTTAAAGATAACGGATTGACTTGATGGCAAGTAGGGATGGCAAAATTCCGTGCAGGGACGGGGGCCTGTGGGGACCCGCACTTTTGGGTTGGGGATGGGTTTCAATTTGGTAGGGATGAGGCGTGGATGGGGATAGATAGTCTAACCCGTAATGGGAATGGCGCGGGGATGAGTTTTATACTCCCCACCCCGCCCTGCCCCACTTAAAATAATACTTAATTAAACTACGTAGTTTCAAAGATAATAAATATATATAAATATATATATATATATATATATATATATATACATTAACCCTAACTTTACATCTCTTCACTGTTACTTAACATAAAGTGACAAAACAAAATACTATTAAAAAAACCCTAGCCGCTAACTTCAACTCTAACTCTCTAAGTCTCTAATCCTCAAACAACTCGAAGTTTACTGTTCAAGCTTCGACCTCAAACACAAGAGGACATACAGTAAGTTTCTTTCTGAAATAACTTCTAAAATTAAAAGTTTAATAACAACAGTTTTTTTTTTTTTTTTTTCAAGTTTGTTACTTTAATAATTCTCAACTCTTGTATTAAATTTAATTCGTTAATCACTACTTCAGGTAGACACAAATATTTCTATAGATGCACCAGAAAGTGAAGACCCAATACTGGTGTTATCAAGGGAAAATTGTGTAAACATACAAAAACAACATGGGGTGGAAACAAACTAAAGAAGAGAGAACTAAAGAAATAAATGCAACTATTAAATTATTAGCGTTACGATTTTCAAACATTTTGACTTCATACTTTATGTTTATGTTTGAAAATGATTTAATTTACTGGTGAGAATTATGTTTACGAGATGTTTTTTAATAGTTTCTTGGAATTATTTACTACTTTATATATTATATCATATTCAATGGTTATATATTTATTATTTAAATAATAATAAAAATTATAAATGGGGTAAATGGGTGGGGATAGGGGAAGCACTCCCCGTTATACCCCGCTCCGCCCCAACCTGCTCCATCTATAGTGAGGTTTTATGAGAGGATGGGTTTTCAAAAAATAAATGGGGTGGGGTGCGGGGAAGGCCACCCTGCCACAAACCCACTCCATTGCCATCCCTAATGGCAAGGGGTGTTTGTTTTAATTTAATGAATTTTTTGAAATCTTGCTAGATTTAATAAACTAAGGGTCCCATTTATAAACCCCAAACCATAAAGTGATTTTGGAATCCGGTCATTCTCTGCTCACTCTGGTCGGCAAAATTGAGCAATCCAATTTTATCTACCTTTATCTAATATGGGGCAGGAATGAATTAAAGAACTGATTGTACTAAAAATTGTTTAAAGGGATTTTTTTTTTAAAATAATAATAATAATAAATGGGGCCTAACAGATACTATATATTTTTAAATTTTTTTTTTTGAAAATATATTTTTCAAATTTTCTATCTTCATAAATATGGATTAAAAAGATAAAATTGATTTGCAATTAGAATCCCTCAAAAAGCAAAAGAACTAATTACACTAAACTTCCCTGAGGTTTACTCTTTTACACATAGAAACAACTTTATTGATAATTGACATTCACCTCCCCTGCCATTAGTCAAGGTTGGTCAAATTAAACCGTTGACCAATTTTGACTATCAAAATTAAGGATAATTTAGTCATTTGAAGCGTTTTAAAAATATTTATTTTTTAAAAATTGAATAAATATTTTAAAATAAAGATTTTTTTTACGGTATTTTAAAATGAAGATTAAGTGATAAAAAAAAAATTAAGATTTTTTTTTGAGAGAAAAATAAGATTATTTGAAAATTAAGAATTAAAAAAAATTCATTAAAAAAAACTGGTGAGTGGACAGTCCAATTTAATTTAAAAGAAATTTAAATAAAAAAAAGAATTAAAAAAAAAAAAAAAAATCTTAATGTCTTTAATAGACACAAATCACAATCATTTTCTAATTTGTTCAATCTCCTCCATGAGAGATTGAGCCAGATTTCTTCCCAAAATGAAGGAGATCTGCAATTTCCTTCTAATATTTTCTTCCTAAAAAAAAATATATTTTTTTGTTAGAAAAAAAAAAAAAAAAACTTTCTTTTTGGTCTATTTAGGAGACCCTACGGATCTCCTCCATATTGGTTGGAGATTTTTTTGTTTAATTGTTCCTTTGTTTGGCATTTGAATTATTATTTTTTTTGGGTGTTAGGTTAGAATCTCCATAGAAGAACCATGAGAGTTCTGATGGTGCATACTGGATGGAGATCTAGTAACAGGTTTTTTTTTTCTAAAAAAAAAGCAATTACTCTTTTTTTTTCTTTCTTTCTAATTATTTGTTGGTCAACCTTATTCGATTTGGAGACTTTTTTAAAAAAATCAATTTACAAAAAAAAAAGTTTTTGTTTTTTAATTTTTGCTTTATTTTTTTTAAACCATGATGGATGGTGTAGATCCACTGATTTTTTTTTCTTTTTTAATTTTTTTTGCCTATTTATTAAAAAACTTAAAAAATTTTAATTCTATTTCTTTGGAAAAGAAAATATTTGTTCTTATTTATAAATAGATTTTGAGATTTTTTCCTTAAAATTTTTTTTTTCTAATTTTTTTTTTTTTAAATTTTTGTTGTCTCAGGGGTATTTTCATCTTTTATCATTTTTTAACAATCAACCCTTACCATTAGCAGTCAAACCCTAACGGTAGGGGAGTTGAGTGTCAATTTTAAATAAAGTTATTTATGAATGTAAAAGGTAAACATCAAAGGAGTTTGGTGCAATTTGTTCTCAGCAAAAAGCACTTGGTAGACCTATAGTTGTATTGATGGAATGAAAATAAATAAAAGTATTAACAAGATTTAAAAAGAAAAGTAAAATAAAAAGCACTTTAGTTTTTTTTTTTTTTTTCGACAAGAACACTTAATAAGTACATTACTAAAGAAATACTTTGATAATTTTGTACTGAAATTCTTTTACTTACAAACAAACAGGTCCAAACACAACTTTTTGTCCCCACTGAGACAAATTCAAAAACTTGGAAAGAGACCTAAAATCAAGCACAAAATTCGAGATACCAAACATAGTCTCCAAAGTAAAGCAGAATAAAGCCTATTAGTTTCCTGAAAGATAAATAAAATTCACTGGAAAAACTTTTCAGATATTAAAATAATAAGTCTTATAGGACACGTTGAGAGTAATGTTTTTTTTTTTTTTTTTTTTTTTTTGCAAGTAGGTCAACAGAAAAATAAAATTACATAAACTATCATATCTTAGAAATTTAAATTATCAGCTAGCAGAGCAGAGAATTGACCTAATTACTATGTTATACAATAATTTGAAAAGTAATGTAAAGCTAATAAGCAAAATTATGGTCAAGAGAAGCTTTATTATCAAATACATTTCAGCTTGTGTTAGTAAATAAGTGAGAGAAAAGAGAGAAGCTAATGATGTAATTTGTTTCCATAAAGCAAGAAAAGCAATTGTTAAAGATCCTAAAGTGAAAGTAAAAAGAAATCAAAGCAATGACCAATGTAATGTTTTCTGTTATTCTTACAAGAAAGTACTTAATTAATTGACAACTCACTTGATTTTTGAGAGACACAACTTGATGATGAGGAAGAGGTAGTCCCACTCTGCAGTGCTTGCCATTGAAGATTTTGAAGACTCAGCAACTTCTTCTCATGTTCATCAAAACACTGGACCGTTTTGGTAGCACAATTGAGAAGAAGAAGAAGAAGAGAAACCAGTAATGAGACATTAGGAGGCATTATTGATGCTGGTTTCAGTTTCACCATTGATACTGGAGGTAAGAGAAAGAGAAGAAACAATATAATTTGTGAGAGAGAGAGATTGTTGAGGGAGTTGGAGTTTGGGAAGATAACAAAAGAGGGAAGGGTGGGATAAAGGAGCCCACTGGTGCATGAGAAATTATTGAGGGATTCACGTGCACTTATACTGCTGCTGGTGGTGGTGGTGGTGGTGGGAAATATATATACAACTATACAAGTGTTTTGTGTTTTGTGTTTCTTGTTGGTGTGTGGTGGGATATATCATATATCATATATAGTGTGGAAAACAAAGAAAAACTCGTGATTGTGATTTTGACTTGTTTTATTCTTTTTATTTGTGGAGCTTTCACGGATAACAACTTGCATCCACCCGTAAACAAGATATTTTAAATATTATTATATAAATATATATATATATATATCATGCAGTGCAACGAATCGAATCCGAGACATTGTTAAAATGAATGGGTGTTGTTTATCACCGAGCCACATTAGATGGTGGTTCGTAAAAAAGATATTAATTATTTGATTTGATGTTCCAAATTAAAGTATCAATTACTTGAAATCCTTGGAGTTCAAATTAAATACTTTTTTTTTAAATCATTTATAATTATCCATATATATAGTAACTTTTGATGCAGGATTTTCTATACTAAATCCTCAATTGCTACCGAATACCTATTGGATTACTACCAGTAGCTATTAAATTAATATTACAACCGATAGCAATTGACAATTCTGTATAGAAAATCCTGCATTTGAAAATTTTAATATATATATATACATCGGTGTGTGAACCTACATGTGCATCTTGCGAATTGATGCACAATATAATCCTTCTCTTCTTACTGTGCACTGATGGAAAGAAATCTTAGAACATCCAAATCTAAACGTTGGTTTCATTCAATAGTTAGATTTGATTCTTTAAAAAAAAAAAATATTTATAAAAACATATATACAATATTAAAGAAAAAATTTGTCTTTAAAAATTATTTTTTACATTGTTGATAACAATTTTTACTATACGCATTTGCTTCTCTCTTCAACAACAAAACTACTTTTCTCTCAACATCAATTTTTTTCTACAACAAACAAAATAATAATAATAATAATAATAATAACAAAACTTTGATGAACCAATGAATAAATTAATCAAGCAAATGAAGACCATGAACAATCCAATTTTTTTCGACAATAAACTAAAAAAATAAAGTGACAGAACTTTGATGAACCAATCAAGTTCGAAGACAAAACATGGCCGATCGATGATAAAAAATAAAAAACACACATATATAAAAACAAATTCATCACGTACAAAAAAGGTTTAATTGGAGACTTACATAGTTACATACTTACATCGATGAGATCTCATGTAAAAGACATATATCTGGTAAATGATTTTTTTTTCTTTTTCTAAAATACAATTGAGCACATATAGCTAGCAATTATGATTTCAAGAAAAGCTGAATCTGGTTCTCATTCCTCTTTTTTGTCTGCTGGAATCTCATCAATGTAAGTCTCCAATTAAACCTTTTTTGTACATGATGAATTTGTTTGTATTAATCAATAATATCATGAAGTCTTTAATTAATTATTGTTATTATAATTAATAATTAAAACTTGCAGGTAGAGAGACGTCGAAGATAGGTGATGATATGAAAATAAATCTGAGTGGATGTTTGGGAAGATGGTGCTCTCTTATTATCATTGTTTTAGTAATCACCCTAGGCGGGCTAGGCGCCCAACTAGGTGCTTACCTAGGCTAGGCACCCAACGCCATTGATTTCGCCCGTCAATTTTTTTAATTTTTTTTTTCCAAAATGAAGCCGTTTTGGATCCAAACCATCGTCGTTTTGGCTTATATATTCAGCTTCACCACTTAGGCGGCCAAGTGGTCTAAGCGCTAAAACAGCGTCGTTTTGGCCGATCAATGAACCAATCAAGTTCGCCTAGGCAGTCTAGACGCTAGGCTTCAATCTATCGTACGATTGTACGAATGATGCCTAACGCCTACTAGAACACTGCTTATTAGACGTTACTGTTGCAGTATATATCCCACGGCTCCATATTGTCGCACCAAACAAGGTTGTTTGGATTCTAAATGTCCTAAACCCTAATTTCAATATATTATTATCCATTTTAAATAAAAGATTTTCTACTGCTCAATTTTTATTTTTATTTTTGTTAATTACTGATCAAATATTTCCCATGATCTCTTGATTCAATTCTTCCTAGTTTATTTTGTATTCTCATAATTTTGATTATTTGTAGAATTCTAAATAGAAAATCCATTGCTATGATGATCGAATATTGAATTTATATTGCACTACTCGTAATTCCAAATCGAATCAACATGCAACTATTGATGAAATTAATGCTGAATTTTTCTCTTATTCTAAGGATTTGTTAACGTAATTAGATCAATTAGTATGGTCGTATACTCGTATCAATTCCAAAGACAAACTGTGCTCAAAAAGAAAAATAGAATAAGTTTTTTTTTTTTTTTTTTTTGAAAAGCAACGCACTTCATTCACAGGAAGGAAAAAAACAAGGGGGACTGGTATCCAGCCACAGTGTGTGTCACGAGTGTTATATTGCATTTAAATTTGTTTATAGTTTTGAGATTTTGAAGGATGAATGTAGGAAGTAAAAATTAAGAGATTTCCTCTTTACGATCTATTTTTTATTTTTATTTTTTTATCTTTTCACAATCCTTTTCTATATACACTTCATTCTTTAAGAAAAAAAATTCAAGACACTCCATTTTTCCAAAATTATCCATTTTACCATTTGACACTCCTTTTTAAAAACCAATCTATCATAAATTTTTTTTTTTTTTTTAAATAAAAAAAAAAGGGGCGATCAACAAATTAGTTTTGGACTTTTTTTTAAACCTACTAGTTTGCTACTCTTACAAATGTGACCAAATTGATTCATGGTTTTTTAAATTTGTACCATTTTCATCATCCATTCAAATTTCAGTTAGTCAACCTAATGGTCAAATGTTATTTTATATGAAAGTACAAAAATACTTTTTAGAATGAAATATTAATTAAAATAAAAAATAGTTATTCAATCAAAAACATAAAAATCAAAAACAAAAAACCGGGTCACTGCCGAACTCCTCATCGTCCAACGGGGGAGCTAGCCCCCATTTCCAGCTGTAAGGAGATTGCCAGACTCCTCACCATCCGACGACCTCCTCGTAGCTAAAGGAGATCGGATCTCCTTCCGTAGCAGGAGGAGCTCTAAGGAAGGAGATATGGATCTCCACCCACTGTAGATCTCCTCCCATTGATGGACAAAATCGACATCGATCTCCTTTGTCTTTGGGAGGCAAAGGAACGATGGTCCCGATCTCCTTCCCTTGTGGAAGGAATCGTCGAAGGTGAAGGTGGCCCCCTTTTTTTTTTGTTGAAATTTTTAAATATTTTATTAACTTTTTTTCTTTAGTTTTTTTATGTTTGTTTTTAAAGAAAATTATTTCTTTTTGTTTATTTCATACTTTTTATTATGTCTTTTTGTTTGAAACTATCATTTTAATTATGTTATTTTTATTTTATTTTACTTATATAAATATCTGAAGTTTATTCTCTATTTAGTTTTAATATTTATTTGATTTTCACAAGGTTAAAGACGAAAATAACCTTTGACTGTTAGGCTTGACTAACTAAACTTTGGTTGGAGGATGAAAATGGTACAATTTTGAAAATTTAGGGACCAATTTGGTCACTTTTGTAAAAGTCATAAACTAGTTGGAATTTTAAAAAAAGTCTAGAACTAATTTGGTAATCGCCTTAAAAAAATCATTTTATTTTAAATTATCTTTTTTTTTTTTTTTCATATAATACTGAAAATTGCGAGTTTTTTTTTTTTTTCTTCATTTGACTCTATTTTCAAAAGTTTAAGAGTCGACACGAAAAAAAAATGCAATTTTTTTTATTGTTTGTTTATACAAAAAAAATCTACAAAAATCAGCACTTTATATATATATATATATATATATATATAAAGTTCTTGTTGAATCATTCTCATTGCATCAAAATCAAATAAAACTGTATTAATAATATTTATAAAAAAAAATGTTAAAGGGTTTGTGAACAGCATCACTCAAAAATTAAAACAAAAAGATTTTCTCCTTACAATCCAATTTTCTTCTTTTCACACTCTTTTTCTAAATACACTTCATTCTAAAAAGTTAAATTTTAAAAAATTTAAAGACACTCCACATTTTTCTAATTACTTAATGTTAGGATTTGATGAAACCCCACCCATGACTATATATTTATATTGACCTTTTTTACCCTTTATGTGCAAATTGTAGTTTGTATGGATATTTTAATGTGATTAATGCTTTCAATAGGTTGATCGTCTATTGAATGATCTTTGATTGTGTGTTATGAACCGACCAGAGACACGCACGTATCGTGTTTGACGAAATATCTTCTATGCATGTCTAGAAAAGTAGACCTACTTAGGCTAGCATATAGGATTCGTTAAGGCGCCGATGTCCTTAATGAACCCACTCATATATTCTGAGTAATCGAAAGATAGGTTTGGGTATGATTTTGGGTGTAATCTATTCTACTCGATCGAGATTATAGGTTAACATTTGGGTGCATGAATCTATGAATTACATGAGTGTATTTTGGG
The DNA here is from genome assembly GCA_030490815.1 of Acer saccharum. Lineage (NCBI taxonomy): Eukaryota > Viridiplantae > Streptophyta > Magnoliopsida > Sapindales > Sapindaceae > Acer > Acer saccharum. The sequence continues at coordinate 27,376,933 of CM059866.1, forward strand.
TGTGCAATTGAGTCTAAAGAGGAAATTTAGGAGAGGGTGGGGTGTAATCGAGTCCTAGCATCTTTTCTTTCATTACTATGTTCAAGTTTATTAATTGTCATTTCTTCATCACAATAGCTTAAATCCTTGTATTAGTTTAATTTAGTTTGCTTTAACTATTCACATATGAAAACCTTCATGTATTACTCATTTGAATAGCACTTAGGCTAATCAATTTCGGTAATCAGTCACTCGATCCTTATTGGGAACAAACTTTATTTACCATTGTACTACTCTCCGACCTCATAAGATTGCGAGTGTCACTAAGAGTGTAGCCATACAATAAATATGCTCAAATGAATACATGGCTAAAAGAAAATGAAAGATAATAAAGTAATAGAAGAAACTATGTAGAGTAGCTCATCCTCCTTTGCTCTTTTCCTCTTCCAAGTTCCTTTAATCTCCTATCTCCCAAGAACAAGAAAAGATCATGGATTGATGTTAAGTGTTTAGGTGGATTGTGTAGGACTTAGTATGGTGATGTAGGATATGACTTAGTTAATATTCTTAGGTAGTTAGGTTCTTTTCTTTCAGAGAAAAAACAAATGAATATATAGGGGAGCTTTTAGGTCAGGGGTAAGGGAGTAATTTCCTTGGTGTTTACAAAAATCTGGGCAGAGAGCAACCTTTGGGTGACCTTGGTGAGCTCACCCTGAGGTCGTTATGAAGGAAAAAAAACTCTGAATCCCGAGTGGTTAGCGACCTTGGTAGACTCCTTTTTAAAGTCGCTTCTTGCTCTGTTTTAGGGGATGGCACACGAGTGGTTAGCGAGCTTAGGGCTATCTCACTGAACTCACCCTAAGCTCGCCTTAACAGTGCTGATGAGGGCTGAGACTGAGTGTAGAGCGACCTTGGGGCGATCCTAGTGAGCTCCCCTTGAGGTTGCCTTTGCCATGTTTTGGTAAGGATGAACCAAGTGCATAGCGATATTGGAGGCGACCTTGCTGAGATCGCCCTGAGGTCGCCTATTTGCTATAAGTGCCTTCTTGAACCTCCTTTCAGCTCCTTCCAAGACAAATGAGCAACAAAACCTCTTTGACCCTGCATGACTTATATAGAGCATTAGAAACCCGGTTTTACCTGAGAAACGAACACAAAAGTGAAGGAAAATGGGGCTACACTTTGTGTAGAAGTGAAGCAATCAACACTCATTTTTGAAAACACCCCATCATAAAAATCAAATGTTTTTATTCTAAAAAAAAAAAAAAATCATTTTGTTTCAAAATTATCTTTTTCATTGAATATTAAAATCGATTAGATTTTTTTTCTTCGTTTGATTTTTTTTTTCTTTCAAAATTCTAAGAGTCAAGACAAAAAAAAAAAATCTGCAAAAATTAAAACTTTAAAGAAAATTGTTTTCTTTCTTGTTGTAAATCATTACCATCACTTCGAAATTAAATAAAAATTTAAAGATATTGGAAAAAAAAAAATTGTTTTTAGGTTTGTGAAATGCAAAAAGAAAAAAAAAAAGTAATGTGGGAGTCTAGCGAAGTTGTTCTTTAATGTATTTAGAATTTGTTTATACTTTTTAATAATTTTAATTAGGATAAAATTGTAATATAATTAAAAAAAATGGAAAATAGAGTGTAGAAAAATATTTCGTAATTGTCAACATCATCTCTCGAAACAAATAATACTCTTATTTAGTTTAATGAGTAAGTGGATGAGGGGAGAAATTTTTTGGGTGCCACTTTTAGCCACTGAAGTGACATCAATACCCATTTTACTTTTATTTATTTTTTTAATTAATTTAAATTATATATAAAAAAAAAACATTTTATTTTTTTCATACCTAGCTATGTATGGAGGTCTATTGCAGACTTCCATTAATGGAGGACTGCAACCGACCTCCATTGATGGAGTTATGTTCGACCTCCACCTCCATTGATGGAAGTATGGAAAAAAAATTCAAATATCCAAAAATTGAAAATTCATTAAGGGTATTTTTATCCCAAAAGTGGAAAAACTGACAATAACAATAAAAGTTTTGGGAATTCATAAATTTAGAATTGTATGTATTTATATGGATATTTTTGAAAATATACCAAATTATAATGTAAATGGAAAAAAAAAAAAAAAAGTAAGAACTATTTACAAAATAGAAATTAAAGTAAAAATTCAATTAACAATTATTAATACGTTACAAATTTAAAAAATATATATTTATAAATCATAAAACATTAAAAATAAATAAAAAATTAAGATGATAAACATTATGGGACAAATGTGTGGATCGATCTTTAGTTCAAAGAATTTTGTAGTAATAAAATTTGAAATTCTAGTACCGAAAAAGTATTGCCGATTGTCTGCAAAGGGATTTTAATAAGTGAAAAGTAACTTTAATACACACCATTTTTCTTTTACTCTGTTTTTATATTTATTTTCCTCTCAAAATTAGATAAAAGATGATAAGATGAGGCTTACACCATAGTACGCCCATCACACACCTACACCAAGAGGTTGAGAGTTTTGAGTCATGTCTCCCTCCTCTAAACCCCGAATTATTGTCATATTTAAAAATAAAAAAAAAAATAGATTGTTGACATTGATTTTTGGATAAACCTAGTCAACAACACGTTGGCTGATCGATGTCTAGATCAACCAACGGGGTGTGATCTCGATCATGTTTTTGCTATGCGAGTGAGTTGGTTAGAAGAATAGTAAATATAAAGAACTAATAAAAATAATAGAGACACCATAATTTTTACTTGGAAAACCCTAAATAGGGAAAAACCACGGTCACCTTGACGACAAAGAAAGAGAAATGTTCACTATGTAAGAATGATTACAATTTACAAGTGATGTATTGCTTATGGTGTCTCTTCTTTGCTTGATACATGTGTTTATATAGGGGTTAGGGTGTTGCCCTAGCCCTAGGCATGCAAGCAAAGATTAATGCTAGGTGAGATCCTAGGAGGATCGTATCTAGGCGAGATTCTTGGTGATGAATCGAGTCCTTGTGCATTCATGGTGCAAGCAAGATCTTCATTCCTTGTGGGAGTAATCTTCTGAATCCTCACATTTATTACTTGATTTGTCCACTGTTGGATTGTACGTTGGTGATTATCTTGCCTAATCCAATGCCAAGTCATGTGGAAGATGTGTTGAAATCCAATGCTATTAATGATACTTTGTGTTTGTGGCAAGCTTATGTCGATTTTCCTATTTGGGGGTTCTTTGGCGAGCAGGTTCCCCTTATGGGCGACTTGCTCCTTGCTCCTTAACTCATCGTCGTCGTTTGTGACTTGTCGAGCTTACGTGGCCTGGCGTCGTGGGGATTTGGTCTCGTGAATTCCGGGCTTTATGCTGACGTGTCAAACAGAATAAAATTAGCCCAAGCATAGACAAAAGAGGTAAAAAAAAATAAAATAATAATAATAAATAAATAAATAAATTCTAATTAAACTATATATTTTTGCAAAATTCAGAACAACCTGTGGTGAAATTGAGAATATTGACACCTCGAGAGAAGAAGATTCGGTCATTGACCCTTGGCCATCCATCACCAAAGGTAATTGTTCTATGATTTTTCCCCCTATTTTCCATGCCGTATTGTTTAATTCTCTTGCTAAGAAGGGGGCTGTGGGTGAGGAGATTGTGCGATGGAGTATATAACGTCTGTGCTTTTTTTGGGTTCTCTGTTGCTGCTGGTTTTTGGAGTTTGGTTTGGTGTGGGTTTGGCGTCTTTTTGCTTCTTGTTTTGCTGGTTTTTCTTTCTTTTTTGGGTTGTGGCCTTTTGGGGCGTGTGGTTGTGCTTAGGTGGTTGGGTTGTCTGCTGTCTTTCTGTTTGGGTGCTGTGTTTTGGTCAAATTTCAGCAACAGGGGCTGGTTGACTGCCCCTGTCGCAGCTGTTTGATGTTTTTGGCTTTGGCTTGTGTTGTTGTGTTGCCTTTCGGCCTTGGCTTCGGCCTTGAATATACTTTCGCTTTTCAAAAAAAAAAAAAATGCTAGACATCCCAAATTTTTTTCCCAGATGATGCGGCACTTGAAGTGTCAATATCACATCAGTCACCACATAATCTCATGATTTATAAGATGCTGACACCTCACGTGCCACATCATTTGGGACAAAATTTGGGAAATTTTTTTGGGACATCTAGCATTACTCATTGTTTAATACCAATGAAATTACATCCATTCTAATGTTAATGAATTGAATGAGTTTATTACTATATTGGTTTTCTAATGGTATGTTGTGCTTTTTTGAAGTATGAGACAAAAAAGCAAGCCCTTGCAAAACATAAAATGGAGGTTGGTCTTAATTTAATTGAGTTTGTTGTTTTGGATTTATCTTTAATAATTGTGGGATGCACAACTTGTTTTTTTTAGATCCATTCCTCTTCTATTTGGTAGTTACGATTCAAAGTGTTGGTTTGAGAAAACTTGTTGACTTGAATTTTATTAAGGAAGCATACTTTTGAAATTAACAGCTTGTTTGCAATATTCATAGATGCAAACACAAAATTTCTATGCTTAACCGTTAACAGTGATCAATATATTCAACCTTGACCTTGAGTATGCAAGGTTAGAAGATGAGTTCATTTTTGCTCACCCCCGGTTAAAGGGGTGAGCATTGCCCCCCTCATTAGATGACACATGTCCAAAAGGTAACCCAAGGTTAACAAATCCACCATCAGTTAGAAATTTTATTAAATGAATAAGGGCAAATAGGTAAATATATAAAAAAAACTTAAATTAAATTTTTTCTTAACAAATGTTAGCTCTTAAAAAAACAAACAAATTCTCTCTTCTCATCGTCTTCTTTCCGACGATCTTCACCAGCAGCGCCAACTTTGATAGTCTCTTTCAGCAGCGATCTTCGTCGGCTGTCGCAATCTTCTATCTATAGCGGCGCCAATCTCTTCAACGGCTAGAGGTTGGGTTTGGGTGGCTTCTAATGAGGATTTGATTTATGGTAGGGTTATTGATGGTGGGGTGGTGGTATGGGTGATGATTTTTGCTAATGATGGTGTGGGTGTTGAATTGTTGATGGTGATGGACAGATGATGCATGTGTTGATGGTGATGGATAGATGATGTGGGTTGATGGTGATTCGAATTTCAAATGTTATTTTTTTTTTTTTATTTTGGATTTTGTTTTCCAAAAAAGATAATGTTTTTCAATTTTGTTTTTAGTTGATGGCTATGGGTGTTGATTTATGGTGTTAATTTGTGGTATTGATGGTGTCGTTGTTATTCTGGGGTAGGTATTTCTTTTTCTTTTTCATTTTACAGAAATAAAGGGTAAAATTGGTATATTGTAATTTGTTAACTCTGGGTTAATTTTGGTACACCACCCACACCACCACCACCACACCCCCCCCCCCCCCCCCCCCCCCCCCCCCCCCCCCCCCCAAAAAAAAAAAATAAATAAATAAATAAATAAATAAATAATAAAAATTAAGGGGGTGAGTGAAAATGAACTCTTAGAAGATTGGTACTAAATTACTAATATAAATAAATTGTTTTGGTAATTTTATTCTAATCGTTATCTTTTGATCTAGCTACGGAGGCTTTGCGTTAAGAGATTCTATGCGCAACCTTTGCGGCCCCGTAGTGCAATTTTTATAAAAAAATATGTGGGGTCCGTGCATTTAATATGTGGGACCCACATGTTTTTTTCAAAAATGCACTACGGGACCGCAAAGGTTGCTTGACCCCGGTTGCGCAAATCATTTCTCTTGCGTTAAAGTATTGTGAGAACCTAATAGCAAGGAAATATTTGAAATTAAGCAAAGAAGAAATTAAATACCAGAATTTAGAAAACAAATTACTCGAGAGATATAATACAACAGCGTACCGGCATGATGTTTTTCCTCTTATTGCTATCATTTTGTTGTAATGTTTGGAGTTAGAGCACACATTATGTGCACATTTTTCATGTATATAAATATAACCTACTAGAGATTTGGTGATTGCAATTGTGGACATTTTGGATTTGGATGTGGGATGTTATAATGTAGGTTTGAAGTATAGATTTCCAGAAATGTGATCATGTCATTTGTTGTTAGCCATCATGTAATATCTTTGCAGGCCATTATTTAACATTTCATCATGTAACATTTGGGCAAGAGATATCAGAAATTTTTTCCAGTTTATCATTTCGTTTCTAGGCAGTTCATCATGCAATTTCTTGTAGTTCATCATGACTCGTATTATGTAAATATCATTTCGTTGGGCTTCTAATGGGCCTTTGGGCCATATCTCGCATTTGGGTCATATCTCGCATTTGGGTTTAGGGTTACTCAACTCCTTTGAATATGCAAGAAGTCAAACATAGGGGCTAAACAATGGGATGTAACTTGTAACTTGCAAGTCAATTTGTAACCACTACAGTGTGCAATTTCACATAAACTAATGGGTGTCTGTGCAATTAACCTTTTTAAATACTTTTTTTAGAAAATAAAAAAAAATATTTAATTTTTTTATAATGCTTTGCTTTAATATATTTTGAATTTAACATTATTATTTTTGAATTGAAATTTCAATGTTAATATTTTAATTATTTTTTATATTATAAACCGTAAATGTGGGAAGACTCTTCCCTAGAATTGGAGTTGTATTACGGGTCATACTTGTAGAGTTCAATCCCGCTAGGTTCCGATAGACTCCTAATTAGTGCTGTCAAAATGGGTCACGACCCGTGAACCCAAGGCCGATAAACGTGTTCAGATTGGCTTAAACAAGTTTGGGTTTGTAATTGGGTCAACATGTTTGACCTGTTTAATAAAGGGGTTGTGTTAGGTTTAGCTAAACATGTTTATAGGTGACCTGTTTATAATATGATAAATTTATAATTTTAAATTATATAGGAGTATAACTGTAATTTTACATAGGGTATATAATATCACTTTCAAAATTGAAACTCTAACTTTCTAAACACAATAGAATTCAAACTCTAATGGTTCTCCTCTCCAGAACGTCTCTACCTCGCCAAATATAATATGGTTACAACATACCATGTAACAAGTCTCGAGTAGGAAGTTGTACAATCTTTCTATTATCAGTTCGAACTGACAATAAATATATTAGTTCCTTGCATGTGGGCCATTAGATTTAAAAGATACTTTAACAAGTGCATGCAGCCAAGTCAAAGTATTTAAATCCAACAGCCCACATATAAGAAACTGATATATTTATTATCAATTCGAACTGATAATAGAAAATCTGGGAAGTTGTAATCATATTATTTATGATAACAATTACACGTTTGTAACAAAATTTAAAATTATAGATTGTAACAATATTATCGTATTATTAGGTCCAAAAAAAAAAAAAACATTATCATATTATGTAACAATTTATTTTATATTAATAATAAAATATTCATATTTAACATAAAAGGTTGTAATTAATATATATGTGGTAACTATTTAGTGTTTTAACAAATTTGACGTGGTAAGTAACGGAAAAATAAAATAAAAACCATGTATATAATAACTCATTTTATATATGTAACAAAATATTATTTATCCTATATAACAAGTTTTATATAAAAAGTTTTAATTGAAATGTATAAAAAAATTTATTTAAAATATATGTGTTAACAATTTAGTGTCATAACAAATTTGAAGGGAACATTATAACTATGTAAATTGTAAGAAAAAACAGAATATATATATATATTTTGAAGTGTTACATAATTAAATAAATTTGAGTTTTTTTTTAAGATGGGGGAGAGCTTAAACCGCGCAATCTCGTGATACAGTTGTGACGGGTTTATCATCGGATCAATAACATTTTTCAAGAAAAAAAAGTAATTTATATTGTTTAAATTTAATATCAAAATCTGGTATCCTAAATGATGTGACATCATTATGATCAATTTATTTCAATTATATCGGTTTTACTTTTAAATGATGCCACGTCATTAAAAAAAAAAGTAAAAAATACGTTATTGTGAAAGACAGAATCATTTGATAGTGGGCGAGCGCCTACTCGGTCGGTCGGTCAACAAAAGGCGGCAGAATCCAATTTCTCAACGTTATCCACAAAACCATTGTACTCATCTCCATTTTTCAATCCTACGTCTCCGTACTCTCCACGTGTCAATATCTATCCAATCACAACCGTTCTCTCACCATACGACAAAATACACCTTCACAGACCCTTCGCGAATTAGGTCCCACACTTTATCCAAATCTTTACTGCGTGCCTCCCACGTGACAATAATACTGCGTCACAATTCACGCACATAAACAAAATAATCAGCTCATACAAAAAGACAAAACTACCCCGATTAATCGATTTAGTTTTCCCAAAAGCATGAGAATATTTAAGTAAACTTTGATGGTGCCGTACAGCCGATCAAGTGAAAATTTGTGTTCACATTATAGACAGAACACGTGTCAATCACAATTGGCACGTGTGAAGACACGTGCGTTTGTGAGCCCCAATCCTATCTGACTGTACACGTTGGTTTTAAGCTGATTTGGAGACAGAAACCCGAAATTCTCAGGGGAGAGAAAAGCAAAAACCAGCTCTGAAAAACCAGTTGAAAATGGTTCAATTGATGAGATCGAGTAAAAGATCGGCTGTGAAGCTGGAACTAGATCACATCTTAGAGGACCAACTCGGTCCTCTTCAAAAGCGAGGCAAACTCAAGCAGGTATTTCACGGATTTGGTTTTTTGAATTTTTTGAAATTTTTTTGAAATTAATTTGATACGATTTTAAATTTCGTTGTCAGCAATGTGAGGTTGAAACAGCGACGTCTCCGGCTTCAATGTACAATCCGTTAGAGGAGCCGAGTCCATTGGGTTTGCGGCTGAAGAAGACGCCGTCGTTTTTGGATTTGATTCAAATGAAGCTCTCTCAAGAAAGCGATTCGAAATTAACCGTCTCTACCAAGAAAAACCCTAGTCCAAATTCTGTTTCCGCTTCTACTGACAAACTCAAGGCTTCCAATTTTCCAGCTTCGCTTCTAAGAATCGGCAATTGGGAGGTATGTTCTTTATCCAATGACAGATTAATCGAAAAAAAGCTCGATTTGAACGTTTATATTTAGTGTTTAATGCAATTGGATGTTGGGTTGCAGTACAAGTCGAGATACGAGGGGGATTTGGTGGCAAAATGTTATTTTGCGAAGCATAAGCTTGTGTGGGAAGTGCTTGATGGTGGCCTCAAGAACAAGATTGAGATTCAATGGTCGGATATCGTCGCTGTTAAGGCTAATTATCCTGATGATGCACCGGGGACCTTGGACGTAGTGGTAAATTTTGCTTGTTTATGGGTGTTGTGAATATGAATATATGCTTTTGTGGGAAAGTTGAGTGTTTTTTATTGTTTGCTGCAGCTGGCTAGACAGCCCCTTTTCTTTAGGGAGACGAATCCGCAACCTAGGAAGCATACTCTGTGGCAGGCAACATCAGACTTTACGGGTGGACAAGCTAGTATTCACAGGTAGGATAAGGAAAGTGTATATTACTTGTATTATTATTATCATTATTGTTATTAATGTGGTGTTTCGTTTTTCATGCTAATTATTTTGGTAAAATGAAATTTTATTTAAGTGTATCAATGATTAAATTGTTAATGATCATGTGAGAAGGAATGGGATTATGGGACTAAATATTTTATTTATGACTTATGCTAGAGTGTTCAAATTTTTGCTCAAGATTTGTGTTCAATGTAACCAACACATCATCCATTACATCATCTCATGATTTTTATGGTTGTTATAAGTAAAACTCACACACCACATCTTTTGGGCATGAATTTTTGTTAATCTAGCATTACTCTTTATTTATTTATCAAGGCAATTTTCGGATGTCACACACTCATGATTTTGTTCGAGTATTTAGTATCCTTTTCACCATGGTTATAAATTGTTTGTCATTGGTATGGCATTAGTGCTGCAAGACTCGATTTGGGAGAAATTATGTTATAATAATATGGGTGGGTTAAAGGCCTAAAATGGGAGTATGATTTGAGGATTAATATTTAAATTGGAATGTCTAGTAGGGTTTAGGCTGGGCGGGCTCAGACCGCGGTACTAGCAAGGAATAATTTTCTGCTATTCTTAGCCTTTTTAAGGGAATCTTAAGTGTACTCACATTTGGCCTATGGCACGTGATATTGTTTTATATACCTGTCCATAAGCAGCTCCAATCTGGTTTAATCATTTGATTTACCGTTACACTTGTCCCATGAGTGTAACTCCTCATGGGAGTCTTTCATTGATTAAGAGGTCACCCCTTGGACACTATTTACATCAAACACTTAAGTTCCTTGGCGATTTTTCATGCTCGTATTTTATGCTCACACTTTCTTTATGTAGTCTTTCTATCTAGAAACTTATTCATTTGCTTTACCTTTGAACACTTGAGGAAGTTCCTCTCCTATTCTCATCCAAACTTACCTATTTGATAACTGCCTCTGGAGGGAATAGAAGTTCCCCTGTCAAGCTCTCTTCATTTTGTTTCATTATTGTACTGTGCAACCTTCTGAACTTAAATAGGAGGATCTTCTACTGTTTCATATAAGTGTGGCAACTGGCTAGGATGACACTGGTGAAGATAATGCATTATAATGAATAGGTTAGTAAACTTGATGTTTAACTTCACTGATGTGATTCAAATAGATTGTAGACTTGTATATGATATCTATCCAGTAATATCTTCAACACTTATCACATACTAAAACTTAGTTTCTCCTTTAACAAAACTGATATTATGGTACCTCAGTTATTTTCTTACCTATTTAGTACATCTAAGCAATATGCTGACTCCCATAAACTCCATTGGCACAGCGATGCCTGAATAGAGTTGTCTGTATTAATCTCTGCTGTTGAGTTAAACATCTTATGATGTTTTTAATTTATTTCTCCCAGATACTCCACAAGGTAGCAACATTCCCATTACCGAGTATGTCAGTTGCCACTTCCGATGCTGGTTAATAACTTTTGAACCCTTAAATTTTAGCTAAATCATCTTTTACTGTTTTTTTTTTATTATATCAAATAATGATTTAGGCATAATCCTTTTCTTTTAAATATTATGAAAACATGTACTAACCTGTTGAAATTATTTAAACTTACTCTCACTTTCACTTGTTTGACTTTTTACATGTATTAGTTTGCCTTGGACTGTGGCACTGTGCTAACCATTTAATGTTTTATAACTGCATTCACTATTCTCATCAGCACTATTTTGTTTAAATTTGATGTTGCCTGTTAAAATAGGTGTGTATTTATTTTTTCCACTGTCATATGATTCAGAGCTGGCTTTATGAAAATTTTGAACATGTTATGATAATGTGCTCTTTCTATTGTCATAGGCAACATTTTCTGCTGTGCCCAGAAGGCTTGTTAGGAAAGCATTTTGAAAAGCTTATACAATGTGACCCTCGTCTTAACTTCTTAAGTCAACAGCCAGAAATTTCATTAGAGTCTCCATATTTCGAATCTAGAGTTCCTGTTTTTGACGAGTCAGATGCTTCCAGCCACTTACAGAGAGAAGAGACGACTGTTTTCTTCACTTTGCGGGATGGGGCATCTCCTTCTGGAGCTCAGTCAACATCCTCAAATAACGAACAAGAAGATTTTGTTGATCCTTCACATAGCTCACATAGCTCAGGTAAAGTTATGGACCTGAAATAAATATTACGAAAAAGCTATGATACTCATTATACAAAGTATTCATCTTCATGCAGGGTTGTATCTTATTTGGTGGTAGTATTTTTGCACATTATAATTTCGTTGTCAAAATACCATGACTTTATTGCTTACCATCTTAGACCAAAATATCACAGGCAGTCAAGGATTGTCATCTCTTGGTGGTTATAGACTGAGCAATTCTATCTCTCATTATGTCATGTGTTTCCTTGTGGTTTAAATATCTATAAACAGCAGAAGTGCAAGTGCTAATACTTTTATTGGTAGTTTGGCTGAAGAGTAGTGACTTCTAACTAATTTCCTTGCTGCAGTGACAATTTTGAAGATCAAGAGTTGTTTCTTTTTACCTATAAATGACAAAAATCCATTTTGTTATTTAGTGTCTAATGAGTATTCTCATCATTTATACTGTAGTAAGTTCGGGGCTTATTTTGTATCCTATTTTTGGCCATTTGGAGGGATCTTGAAGCAACTAACCTTTAGCTCCCAGACAATTGGGAGGCTTAGGCTCCGGTTTAGTGTAATAGTTTTAATGACTAAGGAATGCAAGTAAAGTCTGCTTAAAAAGAAAATATACTGGACATAGTATATAAGCATTTACTGCTTGAGTGGGGAATCTATCGATATATATATATCTACTTTCTATCAAGAGAACTGTTGATCTGTTAGGGTAAGAAAACTAGGTTGTTGGGACGACAAGTTTACACGTTACTTTGTCTGTGCATTGGTGTTACATGCTGTCTTTAGAAGCATGGTACCAGAGGAGTATTTATTGATGTTTGTTGAGATTCAATCTTGTCTCTATACCACTGACATTTACCCTAATGATATGTTGACTTGTATAGAATGAGAGCTCCTTGTTGAACTGCATATGGGTTTTGCGAGCCCCATCATCTGAAACCCATGCAGTTAGTTGATATTTATTACTACATCAAATGTTAATTGGATTCCTGTGATTGGTCGTTTGAAAACATAAATCCATTGCAACTGTATTTGCTGTTCTCATGGGATGAATTCTATGGTAATCTATCTTGAAAATAGTATTTATTCTAACTTGTGTGTCCTTGTTTCAGTTATTGATACCCGTGCAATCGGAGAAATTGGAAGTGTTGGAGCCAAGGAACCAAAACTGCTCAGCCATTTGGACCAGATCAAAGTTCCTGGACTACACCCATCTATGTCAATGAGTGATCTGGTAAACCATATTGGAAATTGCATTTCAGAGCAGATCACGTCGGGCAATTCTACTATATCTAGCGAAGCTCTACAGGGAAGAGACATTCTGGAGGAGATTACTCAATATTTGTTTAGTGACACTCAACTTACATCAGCCTCAGATGAGCAATCCCTCATGTCAAGGGTCAATTCACTTTGCTGCCTTCTGCAGAAGGATTATGCAGCAGCACAAAACTTGCAGGCCACAAGCAGTGAAAGTGTTGTCATACATAGTGATGGGAACGTAGGTGAAACCAACTGTGAACGTGAGGTTGGAAAGGGTTTTCGCTCACTAGAAGGTGAGTCCAGTAATGTTTCTGGGTGCAAGCAGACACCAGCCATGTCCAGGAAGGATTCAGTTGCTGAACTGCTTCATAATCTCCCAAGGATAACATCCCTACCACAGTTTTTGTTCAACTTCTCGGAAGATTGAAGATTGTGACACAAGACAGATAGTGTGATGATCATCTTTTGCTGCCATCTCCGTCGTTCCTCAGTTGAATGGTACTCTTGTTATGTGAATATGACATAATAATGTTGTAAAAGCTTGGGGATTCAGAAAATATGTATGTTTCACATGTTCACACAACTGTATATACAGTAGTAGTGAATCCTTCTAAAGGCTGCTATGGTCCATGGCTTGCTCGTCTCCTTGTAACTTTTGCAAGCGTGTATTTTTAGTTTGTTAAGTTGATGGCTAATGGCTTATTAATAACATTTTTTGTGTTGAAAACGCAACTTTGGATACTTTGCCGCGCAACTTTAATTATAAATCATGCGACTTTTAAGGTATATCTTAGTGTCCGTTTGAGAGAACTTGTCTACCGTTAAAAGAGCTTTTTTAATTAAAAAAGCTCTTTTCAATTTTTTTGTAACATTTGGTTGTCACCTAGTAGAGCTTTTAGATGATTAAAAAAGCTATTTTACGTCTACTTGGAGAAACCCAAATTTAAAGCTTTTCCAAGTAGATCTTTTAGAGTTTTTTTTAATACTAAAATCTCCAATATAATCCTATAATTTAATATTTACTAGAGTATTTTGGTAATTAAATCATTAAAAAAACTCTCTTTTAATTGACAACCAAACGACCAACGACTTTTATTTAAAAGCTCTACCTTTAAAAGATCTACTTCTAAAAAATTTACTGCAAAAAGATCTACTTAAGAAGCTCTCCCAAACGTACTCTTACTACCAAACCACAACGTTTCTAATACTATTTTGTTAGACACCATTGGATTGTCAAAAACAATGGAGCTTGAGGTTTGGACTTTAGATAAACGACTCTTAGATCAACGGTTCGAACCCTATCAATGACGAAAGCTTTTAAAAAATACCTGAACCCGAATTAATAGATATCAACAAAAAAGTAAAAAGCATCGGATAAAGGGAACTTACAAATAAAAGATTCTTTTCTGATATGATTGAACACATTATTTGGACAGTACCTCCAGACACTCGATTACAAACAAAAACAAGCACGAGCAAAAGGTACAAGCAGCACCAAAACAAGGTCTAATAACAATCCATTATACCTATTGACTTGTTTAGGCTACGAATATATATAGTATGCATGTATGATAGCTTTCTACAATTCTCCAAACAAAATCTAATAAAGAATTTAACAAAATAAAGATCAAACACTAATCAAGGTTCATCTGTGCCCTCATCATCTCCCATTGTCTCATTTTCCTGCAACATGTTCATCAGCATGTTTATCTGGTCCTGCAGCATTGTATTTTCTCTCTCTACCTCTGCACGTTTGCTCCGTTCTTGCAAAAGCTGAATTTGTAGATGTTCTAGACATCGCGAATCCTCTTCCAGTTGTTCGTTTAGACCGTCGATTTCCCGGTCCTACAAAGAAATTAATAAATCAGTGTTTCATCTATAATTCAAGAACTTGCTTTCTATGGTCTGTGAAGCATGCAAATGTTCCAAATATTCAACTCCTCTACTCCATTAACATGTCCAGACAGCACACAGCATATATACATGTGTACATGTGTGATAGATAGTATGAGCATGAATATGTTGGAGAGGAACTGAGATATTGTTTGGAGGAACACCTTTCTGTTCCTTTCTTGACAGCAATTCTTCGCATGCTCTCAAACGACTCTACATTTCACTAGCTTCCGCTCTTCCCAATAGCCACCCTTTCGGATAGTGAGAGGAATCAGTCTGGGGTGGTAATAAGGACTCAGCTGATAGTATCCGGCCATTCGCAGGTTCCAATGGTTCAAAGAGAGCCTTTCGACGCTCAGAAAGCTCAGTGACCGAAACTGGCTCCATTTCCTTTTCCTCGTTTGGAGTTTCTTCTTGTTTGGTGGGGGTTTCATTGGCAGCATCTTCGATTACCTTGTAAAAATTCATCCCGCTAGCTGTTGGAAAGAAGTTACCATTTCTAAATCCCAACGCTTTTAGAGACATGGAAAATCTAGACATACAAATTAAACAATATACAGTTGTGATATGCACACTAAAACACTACTTTTCACTTCCGAATTGTGAAGAAAAATCTAAACACTTTTAAGCACATGGCAAAAGTTAGAGAACACTTCAGATAACTTAAACTATTTCTAGGTTGTCCATCACTATTGCAACAATTTGACTTGAAATGGCCTTGAAGGCAAAGCCTCTACAAGGCACATGATCAAACAACTTAGCATATTTGTTAATAGAAATGCCTAGATGGTAAAGCTCGTCACAAACGCAAAGCATAAAAATATATCAGTAAAATGAGTGCATGTTCTAAGATTCTATTCTTCAAATCCAAATAATTAGTCTCCTTGGTGCTAGATAACAGGGTCATTTAAAGTTAGACAATGAAATAAGACAGAGAGCATTTGTAACAAATATTTTAGGCATTGAGACATTTGTTCTTTCGCCCTATAAGAAATCATGTTTCTAAAACAACAATATCAATGCAGATAAACCGAAGATGGATAAAGAAAATCAGTAAGAACCTCAAACAAGAAACACTTAATAGGTGATTGATCAATTTATTTAAGTAAAGTGTAAAACTATAATATGTGTTTCATTAAGATATATTCAACTACGTGCCCCTCAACTAATTTGGAGTCAGCTATATCCCATAGGGCCTCATAGTTTTGCTCTTAAAAGGGGCCTCATAGGTTAAGGCTAGTCTTTGCTTATTTATACCATAGATTAGTCTTGACCTCAACCAATATGGAAGGAAACTCCTTAACAACAGCCCTAGTCAAGAGTAGTCTGTGTTTTCTTGAGGGCCCTCCTTCCGGCGCCAATTATTGACGCCAAAATTTCACTCGTGCAACATCATCCCTAATCTCCTAAGCTTTGTCTCTGGTTAGCTTTTTGCATGACATGCTTAACTTATTCATTCTGTTGAATATTTATTAGTCAATTTTTCTTATTCAGATATATTTGTCTTATTAACTTGCTCAATAAACATAATGAGCACAAATCCCACATTGGAGGTCCAACTTTACAAGCCTACGACCTTTATAAAATCATATTAGAAAGTGTCAAATATTAAAATTTGAACCAGCTATGTTCATTTCAGTATTTTAATATAAAATCAGATAAGTAGTTTTCAACTATAAGTCGAACGATAAAACTCAAATATTTAGTTTGCAAGCCAGGTTAGAACTTGAGGTTAAATTAGCATAAAATGAACCAAACTGATAGCAAAAACTTGATGTTGCTCAAGAGGCTGACATGAACTCCACTGTATAATAATTAATAACATGATTAACATCCATACACCAATGACATCTCATAAAAAAAAGTTTATGCAAAGTTACTTGAGAAGGTTTTGGAAAAACATCTCTGAAGTGTTTTTTCCTAAAATGTACTTAGCTTAAAGTGTTTTCATAATAAAAAATAAAAATAAAAAAAATAAAAATAAAAATAAAAAATAAAAAAAAGTTTTTAGTAAATATGAAATATCTAATAAGTAAAAAATTCAAGTGTCTTATTTATCTCATAAAAGCATTTATGTTAGCTTACAGCCAAAGCACTAATAAATGAAATGGGGGTTAGGTACTGAGCATGGAAATAATCTTGAGTGTGGTGACATTAATCGTTACTCATATCATATCATATGATATGACCGCATGTGAGTCCAGAATCACACCATGTATTTGGCAGATTGGAATTCTCAATATCATAAATGGAATTCTCATATCATGTCATAAGTTAATAAATAATGCAAATAAAATTAGTAAGACTTTGTATAATTTATCTAATTTCTATGGCAGATGGAAATCCTAAACTGCTATTCAAATTTCAAAGTCAACAAACTGCTGCTGTCCAGGGAATTCAAAACGTGAAATGACTCTGCACATACTGTAGATTAAACCCCACAAAAATTTTATGTTTTTCTCTCCTCAAGACAAACTGATTTTATTTATATCAATTCCACAATTATCAACTATTAGATTCACATACTTTAGCTTAGTCAAAGTCTTGTAAACTTAATCAATGGCTCACAAGTCTCCTCTTAGAATTAAAAGTTAAAAAAATATATTATAACTATATATATATATATATATTCTCCTGTCCTGAATTTTTAATATTATGACGAGATTTGTGAGTCACTCATTGTGTAAAAGTAGATTTTATGAATTAATAAAATCATTTCATTCTGAATATATAAATATTAAAAAATATAAGACCCCAGGAATGGTTCTGTGAGCTTGGACACAAATTCACAATATCATTTTAAACAGTAGACAAGAAAATAAAAAGGAGAATAAAAATTTAAAATTTAAAGAAAGATAAAGTGATGAGAAAGAAATAGATGTAATAATTATTATTATTATAAAAATGATAGTGATGAGTTAGCCAACCAAACCCAGTAAATTAGCTTACGAGTTAAGTAATAGCAATAAGTCATAACATTATTCTTCTCTCTCAAGATTTCACAGAAAATTCCATACTTGTTTGGATCAAAACACAATTATCTTTCAAAGAATTAAACAACTGATTTTTTTTTTAACCTTTCATATACACAAAAGACACGATTATCTCTATTATAGAATGAAAAATTTCAACATAAAGCTTATAAAAATGCAAATTTGTTGTGAAATCTGTGAAAACCATGGAAAAAAACCAGTCTTAGGATTGAATTGATAACTGGGTAAGTGTTAAACCATGAAAACAAAAGCAAACAAAAATTCCAAAGTGGTGAGTGAATGATTGGTACCTGATCTCTTCCTGGACTTCCATTCAATCCTAGTTGAAGAGACAGGAGAGAAGCCATCAAGCAGAGCTCCTCCACCATCAGCCTTCTCTTTTTCCATTTCTCAAACCCAAAACACCACAAAATCAAACCCTTTTATTTATTTTTTTGTTGAGAGATTTGAGAGAGAGAGATTGAGCTGGTGGGTGGAAGTAAAATGCTTGGAAATTGGATGTTCTCACCAAGAAAGAAAGGCAGAAGATAATTGTTGTACCTGTGGAGAGTGGAGGGACCATCAGCCCTTTATGAACGGTTAGGATTTTGTGAAGTCTTTGATGTCCCAACACCTGTCTGTCTCTTTTGCTTTCTTTGTGGGTCCCTTTTTATTTGCCTCTTCCATTTTTAATTTGTATTTTTTTGTTATTATTCTATTTCTTGGCTAAAACTTGGGTGCATCCGATGGAGAAACCTAGAAAAAGCATATACCATTCCATAAAATGATAATTTTCTTGAAGAAATAAAACTTGTCAGCTGAAGAATTGGGACTTTGGATGCTGAGAATTGTTTTTGTTTTTGTTTGATTATTACGTGGTGATTATTCTAAAATACTGTTTAAATTGAAAAAGGTAATTCGTTTTTGCAAAAGCTCACTAAACAACTTTAAGATAATTAATCATAAAATAAATGAGTGCGGTGTGGGTTTCCCACGACTAAGGAGGATCTAGATTTTAGAAAGTGGACTATTAAAAACTAAAAAGTGGCTTATCAACCGCATCTTCAAGTTTCTAAATTCTAATGTAAATTAGAGTAATAGTTAAATATATATATATAATTAAAGGTTATCGGTTTTTTTTTTTTTTTTTTTTTTTTTTTGTCAAATATGATTAACATTAAATATTAGTTTTTCAAATATGATTACATATTAAATATTAATTTTTCAAATAAAATAATAATTGCTTTAATTGGTAGTTTATAAATAAATAAAACGATTGTTTTAATGTCTCAACCAAAAAAAAAAAAAAAAAAAGATTGCTTTAATTTTTCAAGGGTAGTGTTGATTACATATTATATATTAATTGTTAAACCCGAAAATCTACAGTTGAATTTTGTAGTACGGTGAATGTAAAGGTAAAATAGAACGAAAGGGGAGTGTTCCGTGAGGGACTCTCCGATGTTCAAGTTAAACACTCTATCAACAGATAAGATAAATCAAATTAGTAACGAAATTGAATAGAATCTGAAGCAAACCAGAAATAAAACTGATCGAGTCCTAGGTTGTGTTGTCTTTTGGCCTTATTTTGCTTGGGCTGAATTTGGAGTTTAGCTTTAAATTGCTGGGAGAATTCATAAATTATAATATATTGACTTATGAATTGACTTTGAATTATGAATTGACTTTGAATGAAGGCTGAGAATCAATTAAGAATTGATTCAGAAAGAAGGGGAATGGGTTGAGAGGGTCCCATAACAGCTTTTTG
Organism: Acer saccharum; assembly: GCA_030490815.1. Classification (NCBI taxonomy): domain Eukaryota; kingdom Viridiplantae; phylum Streptophyta; class Magnoliopsida; order Sapindales; family Sapindaceae; genus Acer; species Acer saccharum. The sequence goes on from CM059866.1 coordinate 27,396,435, forward strand.
AGTGAATGGTTGTTCCAAGTTGTGATCCATAATCTTCTCTTTTTCACGAAAGAAGGTAAAGGTCTTATTTATAGCAGTGGAGGAATGATCCAACTGATCTTGTGCCAATTGATCTTACCTCCAATTTCGGCTTTGATATTATGGAGTGAAATATCTCCATTTTATCTTTGAGAATCCCGGATATTTGAACTACACGAACTCATCAGTTATATGAGCCGAACACCATATTTGGTCAAACCTTGCAACCTTTTGGATCCAATATTGGGCCTGGCTTTCATTGGGCCTGACTATGCTTGTACTTTAATATTAGCATAGGCTTGGCTCCTTATTTGGACTTCCAAAATTGTGCCTTAATATTTGTTGTACTATTTTGGACTACCACATTAATCAACTATTAACTTTTTTTTATTTTCAATTTAAATCTCTTTATGTATGATCAAATGCCGAACGGTTAATTTGAAATAAGCAAAAACATATGTTTGTTGACTTCCATCAACTCTACCGTAAGAGGTAGTTTGATATTCAATTTCATATATATATATATATATATATATAGTCTCTCATGAGAGATCCCTTATTTTAATTTCGGTAAAGACCATGATGAAAACACATCGATTTAATGAATTTTAATTTGAATTTTTTTGTGGATAATAAGTTCATTAAAATCTACCTATGAACAAAATTTGAGAATTTTCCGAACACTAAAACAATTTATCCAAATTTTGTTAAATATGAAGGCATCGGAAAATAGGCGAAATATAGGAAAATTCAAGAAAAATAGTTCTAATATTCGAAAAATTCTCAAATTTTGTTCATTAATAATATCTTTGTAAGACAAGATCTTTGATTAACATTGTTTCCTTGACATGTATTTGATCATATTAGACATATTTGTGAATACAAGTATTCTTTGATATGTAAGATGCATTGTCTCTTATTGTATATTGTAAAGACTAAGGGTGGTGAATTAAGCATACATGTGATAATTGTTTTCTCATAACAATCATACTAAAGGTTAATTTGTATGTTTATCAAGGTTTTGTCAAAAGTCTCGAAAGAGTTTCTAAAAATAGAGTGTCAACCTATTCACCCTCCCTTTAGGTTGTTTAGTATAACCTTGTAGGTATTTCAGACACAATTAAAACACGACATTAAAATTTTGAATTAATAGAGATAGGGACAAAATTAAAAAGGGAATTTTTTTAAATACCTTTTGCCGAGTATAAATCAGCTAGCGAAAAATGACAGCCATGGTGAACACAGCCTACTCAAAGTGAACACCGAATACAAAGTTAAGCGGGATACTCGGCTCAGATATTTAATGGGGTATTGTTGTATTTGAAATTTGCCTAAGTGACACATCACCCTAATAGAACGAGAAAAGTAGAAGGCCAACCATGCCACGTCAACAAAAGTCAACTAGTCAATGAAAGGAACGATGACTAAAGACATGTCACCAGACCCGGACACGTCATCAGGGGAATACATATGAAAGTTGCCTGATTGAGGAGTCTTAATGAGTGAAGATTCTGTTCGCAGAAATCTACTCAGCCGAAATAGGAAATATGTCCATATCAAGATGTTTTCCACAACAAGGTTTACACAGCCAAATCAGGCAATTACAAACCGACTTAAACACGGTGACCAGTAAGGAAGTTTCACCAAGATATGGAACTCAGAATCATACCTCAATAAGGAGACAAGTCAATCCTTTCCGAGATATCAGGAACCCTAATCAAACACTGAATTGACCACCTTTATTGTGTGGCAATTCCAAACGGGAAAGAGATCAAGACAATCCAAGCAAGAAGAGTCCTAACCAATTTATGTAACCTTCCACTTACACGACATGATTTGGGAAACCCTAGAGAATACTATATAAATACAAATGTGTAATTATTGTAAAAGAAAGGTCGATTGATAATAGTAAGAGAGAGATTTGAGGGTGTAATTAACCAATTTCATAGTGAATTCGTTTCTTCGTCGCCAAGCGACAACCATGGATGTTTCTCCGTTGCCGAGTTTTACCACGTAAAACTGTTTCTCTTGTTATTGGTTTCGTTATTCCTTTGTTTTGTTTACAGATTGAACGAATCGAATCGTTGACCAGTTGACTTTTCGCAAGTCCAGAAATCACCGTCAACAAGTAGTAAATAACCTTACAATCATGTTCCATAGTGTCACAATTACCCGAGTGACGCGGCAATGACAATATGTCACAATTATCCATGTGACCCGGCAATAATAGTAACAATATGTGTGCACACAAAATCTCAACTGGGCCAATAACAATAACTACAGAACAATGAGCCAAAACAATTTTATAAACTGAAATATAAATAAATCTGTAACTTTGTATAACAATAAGGGCTGGTTTAGTACACTGTATTGTATTGTATTGTATTATATTACGTTGGATTGGATTATATTGTATTGGACTGTATTGTATTATTATTTGTACAATCATATGTTTGGTGATATATTGCATTGGTCTATTAGACCGTATTCAATAATACACTGATTGGTAAGTTATTGTATAATACTGTATTGTATTTGGTAAATATTAATGATTATAAATTAATAAATTTGAATTTTAAAAAAATGAAAAATTATAATACTAACATTAAAAAGTTAAATAATGAATAAAAATGATTTGAAATTTTAAATATTTTGAATATGCGTGAATTAAATAATTATTTATATTTCAAGATAAAATTATTGAAAATATAATAAATATTCTTATATTGAGTAAAAAAAAAAAAATGTTCTAAAAATAAAAAGCATAACATAATAATAATAATTCTATATTTACACCAGATAAAATTTTATAAGTTTTTTTTGTTGAAAAGAATTTTATAAGCATTTGCATCATACGATCATATAAAAAAAATTCCTACAACTCCAAATTACATTAGTTTAAACATAATAATAATAATAACCATCATAAGGTACAAAAAAGAAACCTAATATTTATATACAACTATAGAATTTGCATAAATATATTTTGTTACAAATATAACACAAGCTAAAGGAGAAAAAAAAAATGCTTAGATGGCAAAAAAGATTATAAATTAATAAATATAGCACTTTTGGAGACTTGAAATTAAATAGGAAAATGAAAAACTGATATCTAAAAGCCAATGGAGAAAAAAAAGCCTAGATGATACAGAGATTTTATTTATTTATTTTGGAAAATAGATTACATATTATAATAGAGATTTGGTTTTTTGGAAAGTGGTGAAAGAAAGAAGATGAATCAATATGCCCTAAGAGTATATGCTATAAATCAATATCTTTTTTTGCATGACCATAACAGTAACAATGAATCAAACAATACAATTTTAATAACAGTGAGTCAAATGTGATCAAATATATGCTTTAAAAGGGATTTGTTTCAAAAACAATTTATGCAAAATTCTTACAAAACAATTTTATTAAAACCAGTAAGATTTTTAACAAAATAGAAGAAGTAGAAAACAGTAAGAAGAATGCAATATACAGTAATTTGATAATTCAAAAAATAAACATGCCATAAATGAATTTACTCACTTCTGGCGAAATACAAATCGACTCATGTTCTAGAAGCACAAGAATCACCCAAACCTATACATTTACAAATTCAAGTACTGTCATTATATATATATATATATATATATATATATAATTCAGTGAAAGTGGAGCTAGAAGACATAAAAGCAAAATATAGTTTATCAAATTTCAGATGTTAGATAATATGAAGCTAATATACCTACCTATATACAAAGTGAAACAGCATTCAATTGCAGTGAGTGTTAAAGCGAAAACCTAACACAAACATACATCCAAGCTGTATGCACATTTAAACGGTAGAGCATATCTATGTTTTATTTCCTTTTCAGTTTTGGTTTCCGTCTGTGTTTTTCCCATCTGGAAACTCCCAGCCTCTGATTTCTCCTCATACGAAACTTCTCTCGATCCTTCAACCAAACAGAATAATCCTTCGACTGATTGCACTCAATAAAGTCTGCTAGATCATCCAAATCCACTGATTTTTCGGGACCATTTAGTACACACTTAAGGAAAATCTCACCATTGCAGCTTTTCCCAATTTCTTCTTCTCTATCTATATCAGACGTCCCGTCGTTCAGGATAGAGTCATTTTCCAAAATTCCTGTTTGCTTACAGTTGTTTTCTTCGTGAAAACTTACAAAAGATCTCTTGCTGTAGCAAAACAAAGAGGCCATAAGTTTAAGAAAAGAACAGTAATATGGAAGTATCAATGCAATTACGTACGGATTCTAGTAGAAAGAAAAAAAGGGTGTGCCAACACAATTACATGAGCCTACTAATCTTAATTAAGATTAGTGTAAATATTTATATAAAAAAATTAAGATTACATGGCCAATTTTCTTGAACAATCACAATTAAGAAAAGAAGGTAATCACACCTTTAAAAGTTCTACACAATTAACTTCCAGAAAAGCAGATTCTTGAGGTTTTAATAACAAAAGTACAACAACATAATCCAACGTCTTCAAATGTAAAAATTACATTGAAGTGAAAATCCAAGGTAACCAAAATACACAGATTTCAAGCTGTCACGGGATATAATTCCCAGGCCCAAATGCCGTGACTTTATTCAAAGCATAAAGCAACATTAATATTAATATGCTTAAAAAGGAAAACTTCAATAAATGATATCCTATATAGAAGTTCACAAAACCTTTAGAAATCAACAACTCAAATAAAATTCAAGTCGATATCAATAGTTAAGCCAATAGAAGCACAAATGTCATTATTAGGAAATAATAAGCTTGTGATAATAGTATACCTCAAGTGCAATGTCTGCATCTTTTGAAATTTTATTGCAATTGTTTTGCTGGACTTTCGGTTGATAAAAGTCTGTACCATAAATGTATAAATTTAAAGCTGGGAAGGGAAAGCAAATATGAACTTAATAAAGTGATTAAGGGAAAACACGATTTACCTCTTCACCTCTATCATCAGATCTAGATGAAACGGATCTAAATCGAGAAATGAACAATGATGACAATGAATCTAAATCACCCTCCTCGAAAACAAATAAATTCAGCATGGACATAATCATTAACATGCAGTCCTTAGCTAAGAAGTCATGCTCACTAACAGGACTTAATGACAGCAAGCCTGAAAACTGCATGAGTATCCACTTGAACTCCTCATGCCTCATTGGGTGAGTTTTCAATATGTCAAACACGGATTTCTGAATTGGTAGATGGATATTAAATTGTCGAAAACAACCAATGAGATGCACTAAGAAAATGTATTCCTTATATAACGCGACATCCTCCAAAGTTTTCAAACAACCTGAACTGCTGCAACGCCTACTCATTAACATCGAACTACTCATTAACTTCAATATAGAAGCAAGAAGATACATATCTTGAGGACTTCTACCCTCCTTACAAATACAATATCACAAATATCATCAGAAGAGCTTCTATGAATAACGGAAGTTAATATTGCCAAAATATAATCTTCGTATGATTTATCAAAAACATGTGAGCTCTCCTTTACATACGCAATAGAGGCATCCACCAGGTCAGATTTTGTTCTAATGGATAAGAATCCCACGAGTCATCTAACTTGGTAATTAGATGATGAATTTGGTTTCTTGTGGCTGGTTGAATATAAGATTCAAAAGCTAGCTGACTACTTCCAAAAATACATGATTTATTACTACCTATTGGATGGCCATCCATCTGCAAGTCAGACATGTGTCTAGTGTACAAAATGATGGATTTTTGAAATGCTGTTAGACAGCAATCTATGATCCTAGCATCTGGTTTCATATCCTCAGAACACATTCTTATACAAATGGCTTCGGAAACCAACGAAATCAGATAAGCCTGAAATATTTTGGTGCAGAAAGAATGATGGGATCGAGAAGCAATGACAAGGATGCAATCGGGCTCATCTCACAAACCCTAAAATCTTTGTCATGCTGCCAAAGTAATTTGTTGTGAAGGTTCACAAATGCTTGCTCATTAGAAACAGATATTATAAAATGTGCAGCAATAACCTCCAGCACAATTCCAATATCACCTTGACCAAAGTGGCACGTGAATAGCATTTCACTTGTAGAAGATGCAGAATCAATTTTCATAAATTTCTCTCTCAATGATTTACACATCAAAAGCTCATCAGCAAACACCTGAAAAAGTAGGACTAAAACATAAGCAATGACATAGCAATCAATATCTAGTCATGTATATAGCACAAAGCACGTCAAGGTTATAATATCAAATAAATATCATACAGGAGAATCCCATCATAATTTGTAAAAGCTCAAATAGAGTTTAATCATTTAATTGAAATTATAATTTTGCCTCTTGAAATATGGAAGCATGGATGTAAAACAAACATTTTCATGTAGTTGGTGTACAGAGTGAAATAATGTGTAAAATTGCATGAAAAGGCAGTGAATAAAGAGAAACAGGATACCATCATCTTATGAATATTGATATCTTTATGATAGGCCAATTTTCAAAATTTATTGTGCACTACAGTTATTATGTAAAAAGTAATTTCTCCAACACTACGCCTCAAAAATGAAAACAGTTGCTTGTGATCTCATGATGCCTATAATTAAAATTAATAACACAGTTGTCAGACTTGAACCAGTCAACAACCCGGTCAAGAAGTTGAGTTGATAAGTTTGTAATTCAAATTCATGTCTAAGGTCAAAGCAAAGTATAATTAAAGATATTAAATCCTATATATATTGCAATTAGAAGGAAAATGATTGATCAATTTACGATAAATTGTTCAAAATTTACACAGCTATATATATATGATATTGAGAGAGAGAGACACACACACAAAGAATGTGTATAGTCACTTTAAAAAAAAAAAAAAATATGTACATATTAAATTATGAATAATGGTTAAAAGAGAATGACTAGAAGATCTAGAGATGAGTGAAAAATGAAGTTGAGCTGAAAGCAAACGGAAAAAGAATTTGAAAAAAATAAAAATAAAAATAAATATATATATATATATATATATAATGTAAGGTTGGGTAAATGCCAAGACAAACGAAACAGGAGTGGTGTAGACGATTGACTATGGTGTTCGAGGATAAACAACAAGTAGTATATTATTAATGTACAAAATGAATATGGATTATCCTACTTGGTTCAAATGTTATTACAAACTACCCCCTATTATAAAATTTAATATTCTAATAGCATCAATAAACCATTTACTACAAAACACAGCTGCAACATGTTCAATGAAGAAAAAGAGAGTTAAAGTCATTAAATACCTGCAGCAAAGCACATTTATGTTTAGGGGTTGGGTCGGAAGGTCCCGATGAACATATGGAAGAAGCGAAGCCCTCAGCAATAGGCGCAGTATAACAATCATCATCAGCATTTGAAGAACTAATCAATCTCCTAAGCACTGAAAGAAGAGCTTGGCCTTTTTCCATTACCAAACTTAGATCAGGCATGAGTGACAAGATAACCATACAACATCTCAGGATCAAGATTAGTTCTTCAAAGGATGCCCACGAATTTGAATGCGAGACAGCTTGCCCATTAGCCTGATCGGCAGAAGCATCTTGAAAACCATCATATATCTGTTTGAATCTACTATCAAGTGTTCAAACAAAATATCTGAGAGGTCACGTATTTCCTTCAACGTCACCGTCAACCCATTCTGATTAAACTCCAAATTAAGGTAATCTAAAGTAGCTCCACCATTAGACCTCATCATTGTTTCATTTGAAGACAAATATTTCAGTAGACAATATAAACTGCTCAATACTGGTGGCTTTAAACCCTGAAATTTGAGACAATTGACATAACTTGAGAGAGTAAATCAAAGCACAAAACGTAGGCAAATGTGATCATCAAGGAACCGTAAATATACAGTCATTTGATCTACAGATAGATCAAATGAAAAAATTATGTTGAATGCAAATAAAATAATTGGAAACAAAATCAACTTTAAATCAAAACAAAAGCAAAAATGCAGAAATTCTCAAATTACATTTTCGAGAAGTAAAATCCAGGCGGGTCAAGCTTAACTAATGAGGCATTTGATGTTCAGCGGATTTCAATCTATAGTTCAGAAAAAATACATTGATCCTCACATAACCGCCAGTAACCATACGTTCAACTGTAAAGTAATTAGTAAGAAAAATACTAAATCAGCACAAATAAAAAGACAATAGAAACAAAGGCCATTACTGGGTTAGTGGGTTTTACTGATAGAAAACAAAAAACATTATAAATCTATGCACATTCATATTCTATTTTGAGATAATAAAAATTATTCAGAACACCCATTTCGTCGAACATTTCAATTATATTCTTTAAATTAAAAAACAGAGAAATGGTGTACCTGTGAAGAACGAATAGCGGAGACTAGGGTTTGGAAGGTTCTCTGAGTATGCTGGGGGGGTTCTTGTTTGTCCTGAGTTTTCTTTTTTGATGCAACTGAGTTTTCTGTTCGCCATTTCTTCAAATTCGATTTACACGGCGTCTGTCGAGACGATGACATGTGAGGATTTTCAAGACGATTTTGGATCACCAAAAAGTAATACACTAGCGCATTATAGTGGAAAGTTGTAAGTAGTGTTGTAAAAGTGGAGTGGTCCGGCCCAAATAAGTCCGGCCCACCTGGACCGTTTTTGAAAAACGGGCCGGACCAGGTCCGCGCCACACATTTGGCGGACCGGACTAGGTCCGGTCCGTTTTTTGGAACGCCGGTCCGGCACGGCATGTGGCCTATTTCCGGCGGACTGCTCAGGCGGACCGGACCGGACCGGTCCGGCGGGCCGGACCAGGATCCTTTTTTTTTTTTTTTTTTTTTTTTTTTTTTGTTTTAATTATTTATTTGTTTTATTAATATTTCTTTTTCATTTTGGGTTCTAGTGAAAAATAAAATACATAATTAAAAATTAAAATACTTAATATCAATTTAACAATTGAATTATGTAAATGTAGTTAGATAGAATTATTATTTTTGGTAAAAAAATAATTCAAACAATGAATAAAGATAAAATAGTAAAAAAAATATAAAATACATGATGTTATGAAATATGAAATGAAGAAGTATTTATTTATTTCTTACTTATGGAATTCAGTATTGCCTCGTTAAAACCTTACCAAGAAAAACCCAGTGGGATAAAAACTTGGTAAGGGAAAAGAGTGCAATCGCATTACAAATTACAAGTAAATGTATCAGTATAACCTAGTTCTGGAACTGGTTACTACCGGAACCGGAAGCCTCATCAACATATAGATTGTTGAAATTTTGAATAAGTTCATTATCTATAGTTTGGTTTTGCAACCTCTTTTTAGCATGCTCCCAATCCCGAAGGCTTGTTAATACCTCTACCATGTCCTGAGTCAAACAGCTTCTTCTTGGTTCAATTATGCGTCCACTGGTGCTGAATGCTTGTTCTGAAGACACCGTGGACACGGGGATAACTAGTAGGTCACGTGCTAGTTGTGACAAAACCGGATATCTGTGGGTATAAGACTTCCAAAATAACAACAAATCTAATTCTTTCTTGTCTTCGACAGCATCGAACTGGGCTTCAAGGTACCTATTCAGTTCGGCACAAGAAGATGGGCCAGATCTTTGGGTTGAAGAAGTACTTGCTGATTTGTCCTTTTTTCGGCGTTTGAGAATGGCCCAACTTGTTTGCTCCGACTGTGTCTCCAGTTCTGTTGATGGTTGGGTTTCAATGCCACCAAACCTGCGCTCATAAATACGAAAAACTTCGAACAACTTGTTTCGAATGTCAGTAACCTGTTCTGAATAATCTATTTCCAATTAGTACCAATAACCTCAAGGAAAACTTCTAAACCAGATATTTAATCCTAGGATCTATTACAATACTCAAGGCATAAAGTAAAGGAATGGTACTCCAATATTTTTTCAACTTTGCCTCCATGGCAACAACTGCAATGCCTAAATGTTCATCTGCCCTATAATTGTTTATAGCTTCAGACATTTCCACTATTCGATGGATTGCCTCACAAGATGTGGGGTAATAGACCCCGGAAAGAGTTACAGTGGCATCGTAAAAAATCTTTAAAAATTCAACAAATACCTTTGCCACATACCAATCGTCTGGCGTAAGTGCTTCTGATTGTGGACGGCCAAGTTCGGCCAGCTTCATGTTATAAAAACCTGAAATAGTTGTATCATATGGCAAACAATTTTCCAGCATTAAGTAAGTAGAGTTCCACCTTACTGGCATATCAGTTTGGAATCGTCGAGGGCGTAGATTGTTTAATGTACAATGTCTACGGAATTCTTGGAATCTAGGATTAGAGTTGCCAATCCAAGAAATGGCATCTCTGATGCGATCTACACGGTCGCTTACTTTCTTCAAACCAGCATGTACCACTAAATTTATAATATGACATGCACACCGTTGATGGAAGAAATAACCTCCATCTTGCGGGATATTTCTGTCAACAAACAATGCAATATAACTAGTGTTTGCAGATGCATTATCTAATGTAATAGAAAGGATGCGATTTGTGATTTCATATGTTTCTAAAACAGAAAGAATGACATTAAAAATATTTTCAGCGGTGTGTGCATAATCCATAGGACGAAAACCAAGAATTCTTTTTGTTAACTTCCAATCAGAATTTAAGTAGTGTCCAGTGACACATAAGTAGTCCTGTTTCGAACATGCGTTCCAAATATCAGAGGTTAATGCAACAGAGACATTTAAACTGTGTAATTCAGCATTCAAGTCATCTCTAGCTGATCCAAACAATCTTATCAAATCATTTCTAGTGGTAGTTCTAGAAACAGGTTGAAATTGGGGGCAAAATGCAGATGTGATCAACTCTTGAAAAAAACATTGTCAGCAAAATTGATTGGTTGATCAGTTTGTGCAATGAATAGTGCCAAGCAATTTCTAGCGTGTTCGGGATCGTACCGCCACGGAGTAACGGACCCATCTGGGTGCCGTTGTAGTTGTGTTTGGGTTGTAGTGTCTACCTGTCCATGTGCAGGCATGCATTTCAGCATATGCCTTCTCAAATGACCGGTTCCATTCCTACTACTGGAATAGTCCTTAGGACAAAACTTACATTTAGCTCTGGGGCCTATCGATCCGTCTGGGAGTCTCATTTGTACTATTTGAAAACACTGCCAAACATCTGATGTCAATCTTTTGGGACGTGATGTTGGTGTACCAGTACCGGTAGAACAGGAAGCTCCCGCTTGGGGTTCCGTTTGTTCTGAAAGATCAAGATCATCATTCAGCATGTTAAAACCATCTGGGAAAAAAGGATCCATTTCCTGAAATATAAATATGAACTTATTAGTAACAAAATATATTAAAATAAAGTACTAAACTTAAAAATCATATATTTACTAACTTAAAAATGTTAAAATTAACTACTACACATATAATAAGATAATTTACTAACAAAATATATTAAAATAAACTACTAAACTTAAAAATCATAAATTTACTAACTTAAAAATGTTAAATTTAACTACTACACATATATTAAGATAATTTACTAACAAAATATATTAAAATAAACTACTAAACTTAAAAATCATATATTTACTAACTTAAAAATGTTAAATTTAACAACTACACATAAAAATCATAATTTACTAACAAAATATATTAAAATATACTACTAAACTTAAAAATCATAAATTTACTAACTTAAAAATGTTAAATTTAACTACTACACATATATTAAGATAATTTACTAACAAAATATATTAAAATAAACTACTAAACTTAAAAATCATATATTTACTAACTTAAAAATGTTAAATTTAACAACTACACATAAAATCATAATTTACTAACAAAATATATTAAAATAAACTACTCAACTTAAAAATCATAAATTTACTAACTTAAAAATGTTAAAATTAACTACTACACATATATTAAGATAATTTACTAACAAAATATATTAAAATAAACTACTAAACTTAAAAATCATATATTTACTAACATAAAAATGTTAAATTTAACAACTACACATAAAAATCATAATTTACTAACAAATATATTAAAATAAACTACTAAACTTAAAAATCATATATTTACTAACATAAAAATGTTAAAATTAACTACTACACATATATTAAGATAATTTACTAACAAAATATATTAAAATAAACTACTAAACTTAAAAATCATATATTTACTAACTTAAAAATGTTAAATTTAACAACTACACATAAAAATCATAATTTACTAACAAAATATATTAAAATAAACTACTAAACTTAAAAATCATATATTTACTAACATAAAAATGTTAAAATTAACTACTACACATATATTAAGATAATTTACTAACAAAATATATTAAAATAAACTACTAAACTTAAAATCATATATTTACTAACATAAAAATGTTAAAATTAACTACTACACATATATTAAGATAATTTACTAACAAAATATATTAAAATAAACTACTAAACTTAAAAATCATATATTTACTAACATAAAAATGTTAAAATTAACTACTACACATATATTAAGATAATTTACTAACAAAATATATTAAAATAAACTACTAAACTTAAAATAATTAAAATTTTTTTCTAAATAAACAAAAATATTTAAAAATTTAGCTAAAGTGGTTACATAACATTATAAATTTACTCACATAAAGAAATAATAACATTTAAAGAAAAATGTACCTTCAAAGTTTTGTGTGTTGGTGGAAAATGTAGAGAGAGAGAGAGAGAGAAACAATGAAATTGAATGAAAATGTGTAGAGATTTGGAGAATGGAGAGAAATTGAGAGAATGAGAGAATGAGAGAAAGTGATTGAAAGATGGAATGGATGGGGTATTTATAGAAAAATTGAAATTGTGGGTGAAAATATAAAATAGAAGAATTGAGGGGGTTTTTTGTAATTTTATTTGGCTGTAACGGTTGGATTTCAAAATCAAACCGTTACAACTGTCAACACATAATATTTTTTTTTTTTTTTTTTTTTTACAACAGCCGGACCATTTGGGCCGGCCTGCCGGACTAGTCCGGCATCCAGTCTGCTTGCTGTGATCTGCCGGATCCACGTGCCGTGGCGGGCCGGTCCGGCGGACCGACACCCTTTAGCATGCTCCGCGGCCCGCCTACGTGCCGGACTTGGTCCGCACCGCGTCCTCCGTGGACCGGACCTGATCCGGCCCAACCTCCTTGGCAGGCCATACGGACCGGCCCTCTTGGGCCTGGTCCATTTTTACAGCACTAGTTGTAAGTGTAGTATTTTGATTTATGAGTATTTTATTATTATTTTAATTATAATATTTTCCATCATAAGAAAACTATATATATATATATATATTATTGTTGTGTACTAAGAAGCCTCGACAGAATTATAGGGAAAAGAAAAAGAAGAAATAAGGAGAGTTACTTTGGAAATAAAGCAATATTCATTTGATAATTAATCTCGTCCAACCAATGTGGCTATAAATAGGCCTACAATACGAATGAGTAGAGCATGTTACCACTAACAAATTAACACCATCATTACATAAAAATAGGAAATAAATAGGAAATAGTGGGAGCACTCTTCCACCAAGCTTGCATGAAGATCGTGGATCCAAGCAGCACATCTTCCACTTTATTCTAACAACTACCATGACATCAATCATGGCTGACCAAGTCCTTCCCCATGCATGTGAGACTTTCGGTTTGCATGGCTTCAATGCATATATATCACTCCTCCCCGCTCGAATTATCCTTATCCACAAGGATGAAGTTGGGATAAGTTCGGGCGAAGCGCCATTGGTTTTCCCATGTTGTGTTCTCGGCTGACGTCCCAGCCCATTTGACCAGTATCTTAGGTTTTGGGCGGTATTTTCCTAAGGTAATTATACGCTGGTCCAAAATGGGTTCAGGTTAAGGTAGCAGTGTGGACGTAACTGAAACATATGGAAGAATTTAAGACATGGTTGGCACAGGACCTACCTGTTTCTTCAATTGACTTCCATGGAAAACATCATGGATCAAGGAACCTACTGGCAACTCCAATTTATAGGCAATTGGACCAACCTTTGCGATCACACGGAATGGTCCGAAGAATCGTGGAGATAATTTCAGAGAGCTACGGAAGGCGACCAATTTCTATCGATAGGGTTGGAGCTTCAAATACACATAATTGTCCACATTGAAAGAGACTTCCCTCCATTTTCGATCAGCTTGCGTCTTCATACGATCATGTGCAATTGTCAGGTTGTGACATAAGTCGTGTAAAATTTCGATTCTAGTTCGCAAGAGTTCACTGCCTAGACTTTTGTGGTACTTGGAATGTAAGATAATAAATTCGGTGGTAGGACTCCATACATTGCCTCGAAAGGAGTTGCTCGCATTGACAAGTGCACAGACGTGTTGTAACTAAACTCTGCCGAGGAAAGCCAATTAAGCCATTTTTTTGGTTGGTCGCTTGTGAAGCAGCAGAGATTGCTCAAGGGTCTGATTAACGACCTCGGTTTGGCTGTCGGTTTGAGGATGGTAACTCGAACTCATTTTGAGAGATGTACCGTGTAACTGAAACAATGTCCTCTAAAAGGAACTAATGAACACTTTGTCCGGTCACTGATAATCGAAATTGGCATACAGTGGAGGCAAACAATGTGGTCACTGAAGGCTTTAGCTACTATTAGTGCCGTGTAGGGAAGTGTGCGTATTTTCTTAAACGATCAACCATAACCATGATGACCAAATGACCGTGGGAGGCAGGTAACCCATCTACAAAATCCATGGATATTTCAGACCATATTATGTCGGGTATAGGCAGGGGTTGAAGAAGACTGCCGGGATTAGTACTTTTGTGCTTATAGTGCTGACAAATGTCACAATACTTGATGAAATTCTTGACAGTATTCCACATTTATGGCCAGTGGAAGCTTTTCTTGATTCGATTGAGAGTTATATGATATCCAAAGTGTCCCATAATCGCAGAAGAGTGAAGTTCAGCTAAAATCAAAGGTATTAGAGACAAGGTAGGACTCAAACATACCCATCCTTGTTTGAACCAAACTCCATCTCATGAGTAGTATTGATGTGCGTTTGGAGTTGAAACTGAATTAGATAGCTGGTCATAGAAGGAATCATGTGTTATCTCACGTTGTAAGGTGCTCCACCAATCCGCAACAGGCATTGAGATGGCCAAGAATTCCAAGTCTGCCACCCGTGACAATGCATCGACACCTTGGTTTTCCTTGCCCTTTTTGTATTGGATACTGTAATCGTAACCCATGATCTTTAGCAGCCAACGGGATTGTGTGGGAGTGGTGATTCTCTGTTCCAACAAATATTTCAAACTCCGTTGATCCATCCTTATGGTGAATGGTTTTCAGAGTAGATAGGATCACCATTTTTGGATGGCCTTGACGATGGCTAGCATCTCCTTTTCGTAGGTGGAAAGGGCTAGGGATGATCCTTTCAAAGCTTCGCTGTAGAATGCCACCGGCCATTCTTCTTGAAGTAAAATGGCACCGATTCCTACACCATAAGCATCGCTTTCAATAGCGAATGACTATGTAAAGTCTAGGAATCGGAGAATGGGTGGTGACATCAATGCTCATTTGAGTTGATTGAATGCGGTAGCAGCTTCTAACGTCCATCGGAACCTTTCTTTCGACAGCAACCGTGTGAGGGGTGATGCTAGGCCGCCGAACCCGCTAATGAACTTCTAATAATAGCCTCCTAATCCTATGAATCCATGGACACCCTTAGTTGTGGTTTGTACCAGCCAATTGTTTACAGCTTGTGTCTTGGCTAGATTGACTAGTACTCCTTTTCTAGAAATAAGATGCTCGAGGTAGTCCACATGTAGTACCCCAAATTGACACTTCAATTTCTTGGCAAACAATTAATTAGTTGACAGTAGTAATAGAATAGTTTGTAGATGAGAAAGATGATTTGACCATGTCCTATTGTATATCAAGATATCGTCGAAAAATACCAAAACAAATTTTCATAGGTAAGAATAGGTCATTCATGAGACTTTGGAATGTGTTCGGTGCATTGGTGAGACTGAATGGCATGACTATGAACTCGTAATGTCCTTCGTGAGTGTGGAATGCCGTTTCGAAATGTTATCTTTTTAAACTCGAATCTAGAGATACTCGGAGCGCAAATCCAATTTTGAAAAGAACCTGGCTCCATACAATTCATCTAACAGTTCATCAATCACGGGAATAGGGTACTTATCTTTCACGGTAATGTCGTTCAATGCCTTGTAGTCGATGAAAAATTGTCAACTTTCGTCACCCTTTTTCACAAGTAACATAGGTGATGAAAAGGGGTTGTGGCTTGGCTAAATCAAACATGAAGCCAGAAATCTTTCACCATTCTTTCAATTTCTGCTTTTTGGTAGTGGGGATATCGATAAGGATGGATGTCGGAATGGGGTACTTATTCACGGTAATGATGTTCAGTGCCCTATAGTCAATGCAAAATCGCCAACTTCTATCACCCTTTTTGACGAGTATTACAGGTGATGAAAAGAGGCCGTGGCTTGGCCGAATCAAACCTGAAGCCAGAAATTCTTTCACTATTCTTTCAATTTCTGCTTTTTGGTAGTGGGGATATCGATACGGACGGATGTTGATGGGTTGTTGGTTTGGCTGTAGTGCAATCTGATGGTCGTGGTCTCATTGTGGTGGCAAGCTATTAGATTCAGAAAACACCTGGTGGAAATTCACAAGTAATTTCGTGAGGTCACTAGGCTGCTTAGTTGACTCCGTTTGGTGATCTCGTGGAACCATTTGTAACAATACACCCATCCCTTCTAAATTCATCAATTCCTTGTCACTCAAAGCTTCAAGTGGAGGTCGGCTGATGCCTTGAAATTTCCTATGCTTTAATAGAAAAATTGTGTGTGTATATATATATATATACAGTCTTTCTACTGTTAATTCATCATGATATATTTTATATTAGGATGAACTGATAATAGAAAAACCGTATATATAGGCATATTATCATTTGAGTCCCTATGCTTTTTTGAATTATCTCCATTTTACTCACTTATTCATATTTCACTGGATTGGTTTCTATGTTTTTAAGAACCACTCAATTTCGTCCCTCTGATTAGAATTTTGACAGTCAACCATCACAGAAAATACTAAATGACATTTTTACCATTCACCCTAAAATTAAAAAAATAAAAATAAAAAACTTTTATTTTCTTAAAAAGCAAAAACTGAAAAATTAAAAAAAAAAATAATAATAAAATAAAATAAAAAAGAGAGAGGTGAAGATCCAATCTCCAGATTGGATCTCCACCGTCCATCATGATTGATGAATAGTGGAGATCCAATATGAACGGTGGAGATCCAATCTGGAGATTGGTCTTTACCAACATCTCCAGCCATTTCTCTAGCTTCTTATCTTCAATCTTTATTCTTCCTCTTCAATCGGTTCTATCTTTTTCTTCTTGCCTTCTTCATTTTTTTCTAGAATATCTTCACTTCACAACCTGCAGATATACAGAGCAAATTAATCTCACCAACACCACAATATAACGACTCATTTTCACTCAAACACTCAAGCACAACAGATTATCTACCTCGATTCCCTCATTCACAGATCTTATTCTTCTTTTTTCTCAAAATCAGATTCAAGTCCTATCTCTCTAACTTCTTACCAAAATGACACCCCAGATCAAATCCCTAATTCATCTCCTTCACTTCGATCTTCAAACTCTAACAATTTCGTCTCTACCCAGCAACCATTTTCATTTTTAGATCAACTTATATTCATTTTCTAAATCACCCCATCATCTTCACGTATTTAATGCATCAAATTTCATAAGAAAATGCCCATTTGAACTCAAAATCACCGTGGAAGCAATTGTGGGAGTAAAGCAGCCAGTAGAGTTATGAAACCTAAACAATGAAATTAAATTTCGATTGGGGATCTAAAATTCTAAGAGACATGATTGTTGAAATGACAATAAAATCATGTCAAAAATTTATCATCTAAACAATCTTTAGCTGGTCTCCATTACAATAACTAACTAAACCAAATCAAACACTACACAAGGCTGATGATCTATACGTACCATAAACAAATTACTAAGCAGAGTAGTTTTCAAATTAAAATTCAAGGTCACAAGTTCAATAAAAAGAAAAAAGAATGTCAAAAGACTTACCTTTGTCAAAGGATGATTTGGGATAGCAAAAAAAAAAAAAAAAAAAAAAAAAAAAAAAAAAAAAAAAAAAACCCTAATTATAGTTTTTGGTTTGCTAAAACTCTTGGTGGACTCCAAAAGAGGAGCAGATTTTGATAAAAAGTTGATCTTTTTCTGCCATGTGACTCAAATTAAATACAACACAGAGTAGATAGAGAGAATATGAATCAGGGTTTTATGAATTTCTTGTTGTTTTTTATTTCTATTTCTAGGGTTTGAAGCGGTTAAGGTTGAGATTGGAAGATAAAGAAAATGAAGACTTTTGGGTTGACGAAATGAAATTTTTTTAAAAAAATTATTTAAATTTAGTTTTTTTTTTTTCTTTTTATTTGTGCGTTGACACGTTGCATATCATTATTTAAAAACAAAAATACCCTTAGAACCGTTTAATTTAACTAATGGTTGACTCATGAAGGATGAAATTGAGTGGCTTTCGAAACATAGAGACCAATCTAGTAAAAAATGAATAAATGAGTAAAAATAAATAATTCAAAATATATATATATATATATATTATATAGAGAGAGAGAGACTCAAATGATAATATCCCATATATATATAATTCATTAAAAATTAAGTACCAAATATTTCTAAAACTCAATAATGCACCAGTTTTTTTTTTTTTTTTTAAATCACAATAGATTTGAAAAAAAAAAAAGATCGGTGCTATTATCATCCCTCTATTGGCCTAATGATGCTCACTTTTTAAAATTTATTTAGTATTACATTTATATCCTTTATCAAAATTAATTAAAGAGACATACAATTCAATAAAACTCTTCTAATAAAACCTTACATTCACGTATAATTTGTGTGCTTGAAAAAAAAAAATCATGTAACTTTTAAACTCTAAAATGTTATTGTTTTTTACACACATACAAAATATTATGGAATATCATATATCTTGAAGCAATCTCTTCTTTAAAAGTAAGTATGTTGATTTTTAAAATATAGATCAAAGTTTCAGATTTCATTATTGTTCATAGGAAATCCAAATGAGAAAGCGGAATCGTGGATACATAACTGGTTGGAAGACTATTACCAATATGAAACATCTCATAAATACAAAGCAAATCCCCACATTCCATAATTGTTTCGCAGAGAAGAGACAATTTCCCTTCTTCATTGAACATTTGAACCATTGTTCTTACACTTTTTTTTTTTTTTTACAATGTGTACTGCACGCACTGCAAAATATTAGCATATACTTTTGAATTGCACAAAATCACAAGCCCATCATGGTCTCAGTTTTTTTTTTTTTTTTTTTTTTCATGGTTAAGGTTATTAAATTTTTTGAGAAAAAAAAAAAAGAAGAAAAAAAAACATGAAAGGCTGCAATGGAGGTGAGAAAAATATAACATACAGAATCAGGGGTGGGCTAAATTTGAAAAATAGGGTAAAAGAGTAGTTTAGGAAATAAATTATAAAATTTAATAAAACGATTTAATTTATATAATTGAAAAAAATGGAACATATTAGGTCATTAGAAGGGTGCTAATAGCACCACTAAAAAAATGTTGACAACAAAACATAATAAATATTTAAGGGAAAGTATAAAGTGTGGGATCTAGCATAAAATTTCCCTGTGGGATCACTGATTCCCATAGGTGGAAATCAATGTAAAAAAATTACACAGAATCCACAGACGGGAATTAGTGATCCGGCACGACAAATTCATGCAGGATCCCGCATTATATATTTAAGGGATATTATCATTTTCCCCCTTGGAAAAATTCTTATAGAACAATGAGGACAGTGTTTCAGCATATTGGCCGGTCTCCCCCCTAATTTAGAAATATTAATAAAGACCCCCTTCTGTTAGCTTTTTGGACAGAATAGTGCATACTAATACGTTAAAAGACCATATTGCCCTTATATCCATGACAGATAAAATATTAATGATAGATAAAATATTCATTTAAAAAAACAGAAAAAAATAATAAAAAAAGATAGATCTCCACCGTCCATCTCAAAGATATCGGTGAAGATATATCTCTTTTTATTTTTTATTAATAATAATAATATCACAATTCTTCTTCTCTCCCCAAGTCCACGACCACATTCAATCATCATCATCATCATTCTTCTTCTCTCTCAACCCTAGCCACCCAAACACCACCATCTTTGTCTCACACACCACCACCACCACCATCTCTCTCATTGTATTCAGACCACAACCATCTCTCTCATTGTATTCAGACCACAACCATCATCTCGTTCGAACCGGATCTGGTTTCGTTTTAAATCGCCGCCGATCGGTTATGTCGGATTGATCTCGAGGCGACCGGAGTCATAGACGAATTCGGTGCCTTGAGATTACCGATAGGTTGGGTTTGGTGGTGTTGGAGATGATGATCTTATTTTTTAAATTCTTTTAATTTTATTGTTTAAAATTCTTTTCATTTGCTTTTTTTTTTAATATATTATTATATAAATATCATATAATGCCCTCCACATTTGAGATTACCAAATTACCCTTCAATAGTAACAGTCAACTTAAATTTTGGACGGAAATCGTCATAGAAGGGGTTTAGTGTCCATTATTTCCAAATTAGGGAGATTAACGGCAATATGGCTGAAACCTTGTCCTCATTGTTCTATAAGAATTTTTCGGGGGGGGGGGGGGGGGGGGGGGGGGGGGGGGGGGGGGTGTGTGGAAATGATAATATCTCTATTTAAATTTTTAATTCAAAAACAATATAACAAAATTAAGAAAAATCAAAATATTTATATTTAATCTTGGATAATTATTCTTATACTAAGATTATAATTTTGTTTGTTTTTTATTTTCTTCTTATAAATGATTATATTAGGTGTTTAGCAAATTTACCCCTCGAAAGGGCCGATATGCTGTTTTGCCCCGGTAGAATATTTTCAGCAAAAATGACCTTTAATGCCCAAATTACCCTTACATAAAATGGGAAAATCAAACTTCACAAATCACAACCCATTGCCCCCACCCGAAGCCACCCAAAGCCAACAACCAATTGCTATGGTACGACATTATTAGAGCAAGTATGTTAAAGAGTGAGTACTTCAATTTCCAATGAGTAGGAAAGTTAAAGTTAGAGATAGGAAACTTTAGAAGTTTGAGAGTGAAATTTAGAAGTTTGAGATAGAAATTTAACATAGATAATTGGATGAGAGAGAAAGAAAGGGTTATCGAGACTTGAGAGAATTAGAAGAGAAAAGTAAGAAGTTAGAGAGAGAAACCGAAGAATTTAATCGTTCAAAATTGAGATTCCATAATTACTAAAAAACCTCTCTCCTATTCAAAATTACTCCAAATCAAGTTGGATCTTATAAATTAGAGGTTTAATACAGAAATCTTCTTCATTCAAATTCTTCAACTGCAGACCAATCGAGTTACCCTTAATTAATATGAAATACAAAATCTAAACTCAATACAGAAACGAAAACCAAATCACTTGCTCCCAACTCAAAACAATTAACCACATTATCATACATTTCAATGAACGCCTATATTTCCAACATCAAAGAAATTCCTACACCAACTGACCAAGAGAAAAAAAGGCAAATCAGATTGTAATATCCATACACAAATATACTGCTTCTCACAATGCCCACCAATGCTGGATCTTTTCCTATCAGCTAAGGGACACATTTCACTTAGTTGTTAGAATTCTATTCAATCGATTTTTGATTCATTGGAAACAAGAAAACCTAGCTAGGACCTTTATTTATGTTACAATTTTTGGTTATTATTTCACCCTACATGGGTATATAGTAAATACAAACGGATGACTTAGGAATCTAAGAATGACACATTTCTTTTGCAGTCTTATCACATAAACTAAGGCATCCTGTTTCCAATCTCATTACAATAGTAGCCACAACAACACAGTTACTTTTTCAAATCTTTACATGATTAATTTCCGCAATGAAAAATATTATTCCCAGCTATAACATGTCTATATGCTCCAAGAATTAAAAGAAAAAAAAAATCAACTTTCCATGCAAAGTGTTCATATTAAACATTGGCTAGTCCAGATTTATTGAAAAAACAATGAAGCCTTTCTTTTGTTGATGGTAAGTAGATGCCTTCACAATCAATATAGTAGCTGCTAGCATTCATGTGATTGTATGCTCATTCGTCATTGACACAGAAGAATAAATTGAGATTTTTAATACCTTTCCTTTTGCTTGAGACTAATTGCAAATGTAATGCTGTATGACACATTACTCAGCTTTCTAAAAAAAAAAGAAGGAAAAATTCTTTGATTGGCCTAACGTAATACAAGTATATAAAAAATTAAGCTCCAACAAGAAAAACAGTTACGCCAAGTCAATACTGGTGCTTAGACTGATCAACAGAAAAAACACAAGCAGCTCTATATTTGAGATACCTCCAAAAATGCGATATACTTGTTATCATTGAAAAATAAGCTGGCTTGCTAGTCTCCTTTATGATGCTGCTGTCTGTCACGGACAAGTGCAAGGCCCAAAGATGCAACTATTCCGACCAGGTATCCTACCATGGCTCCATAACTCACACATATTGGCCATTCCTGTGATTGGGAATGAGATAATTAAGGTCCAAAAGAGAAAAGACAACCCAAAAAACACTTTCATCTAAGAAAAGAAACCATAATCTAATTTAGAACTAGAATGGTCGAGGAAATATCCAACAAACCAAAACATAAAACACGAAGGATGTAATACATAGACGTAATACATGTTCAAGTTCAAAAATATTTATTCCCTCCAATGTTTAAAAATCAGCTGAGGCAGCAACCTTGAAGCACGCGGCGCACCTCAATTCTCATTGGCTGTCCACTGCGTTGAGGCGCTAGCTCAAGGTTTTCAAACCCTAAACCTACCTTGAGGCGGTAGCAAGGAAGGCAAAACGGTGAATTTTGGGGGATGTGACCTTAAGGGCTTTTGTCCCAAAGAAAATTAATTTAAGGAAAACCCTAAACAATAATAACTAAACCCTAAACTTGACCATCTTTAGAACGATAAATGAAATAAAAAAAACCTCCCAACCCCTAAAGTGTGACAAAGGCAGAATGAGTTTAAAGGTAATTTAATATTCTCTTCTTCTTCTCAGCCCCTACCATTTTTTTATTAAACCAACTTACAGTAACTTAGTATACCAGTCTTCTTGAAACTTTGTTAAATCATAGGACAGGTTATTATAAGCTGGTTTATTAAAAAAATTGTATATATGATGACATGGTAGGGAGCACAGAAGAAGAATAAAATACCTTTGAGCAGTGTTCTAAAAGTGCCCTTGGCGGCTGCCTAGGCGCTGGGCAGCCCTGGTCGTCCCAATTTTGCCCTAATTGGGCAGCCTAGGCAGCATTGATCGCCTAAGGTTTTTTTTGTTTTGGAAAAAAAAAAAGACCAAAACGACGTCGACAGTGTGAGGTTCAGTTAAATTTAATATAAATAATTGCTCTAGATTATCAATATAAAGTATTTCTCTAAATTTATTAAAATTATGAATAAATTGTATTTTAACTTCTTAAATAATCTAATCATATTACCTTTATATCTATTTCTACTAACAAAATCAAAGGAAGTGCTAATATGCCCTATAGGATAAAATGGTGATGAGGTGGAACATACAATTAATGAAGGAAGCTATTAAGAAAGCAAGATGTAATTAACTAATTATTGTAAAGCAAAACTCCTAGGTGAGGTAGCAAAGGTAATCTAAAAATGTGTGCTGAAATATGTGCGCCTAAACATGGAGTGCACAATCCACAACAAGCACAGTTGGGAGCAAATGAACAAGGTGAAATTTTTATAGTCAAATATTAACAAAGTAACAGGGGTTATGTTCATATGCTGCAAAGCACAAACGCAAAATTCATCCAAAAATATGTTAATCCTACCTTGATCTTATTAGTAGAAAGAGCGGATATGATTAAATTATTAAAAAATTGAAAGTACAGTTGGCTCATGATTTTGATAAATTTAAAGTAATTTCTATTACATCTGATTTGTGGACTAGTGTTAACAATTTATTATATTGTGCTACATCTCATTATATATGAAAATGGATGATAAAAAAAATAAAAATAATAATATCATAATAATTATTGCATTCCATTGGATGTCTCCACATAATAAACCTACTATTTTAACAGAACTGCAAACAATTTTACAATTCAAATGTTTATTTCTATTCTAACACCCCAATGAATAAACATAATCACCAATTTCAATTACAGCCAAAAGTGTTTGCAACTGATATGAAAATCAGTTAGAATTCCACATATGTTGCAATCATGTATTGATTATGAAAATGTTATTACTTTGCTTTACAATCACAAATCAAGTTCAATTCGGTGATGTTGACCGGAAAGTGACTTCATGTTTGGAAACTTTTATAATGTTACATTGACTTGCTTTGTTGTTTTGCAATAGTTTAGAACACATCAGATCAATTATCCCATGATCTCCATCATGGCATATGATGTACTAACCCTTCCTTGAAGTGTGCTTTCAAAGATGGCAGGGTGGTGACATAAAAAAGGAACATTTTCTAATAAATTATATCATATGAAAAAAAAAATTACAAATAAATTATACAAAAACTAATTTAAACTAAAAACATTTTCTAATAGATCATCTCTAACTTATTTTATTTAAAAAAATGAACTTAAGAGTTTTATTGTGTGTGAGCGGGCCAGCTCAGACTGATCAAGATCCAGTCTGTGCAGGACTAAAAGGGCTGGACCAGGCTCCTTAGCAAATGCTTAGGTTAGGTTCGGTTTGGTCCAATATGATAACTATATGGATCAAAACCTAGTCTAATTCAAAGTTCAGGATACCCAAAAAATTCGAACTGGATAGGTATTGGTTGCATGAGAATACGGTCAACTTGGACCAACCAGAGGCCCAAAATGTGTACCGATACCGAATATACCAATATCAATATGACAAACAATATTTTCGGTTAATGACAGCTAGAGTAGTGGCAGAAGTCTGGTATTGCACGGTTGCACCAGAGAACACAAATAGTAAGAATAAAGTTATGCAGCACCGTTGACCAGATTTAGTGAAAACTAGTAATCGTTTGGGAAGGATAAAATGCTGGAATGGTAGATGAATCAAAGAAAGAAATACAAATACAATATACCAAATACTCATCATAAGCAGTAAATAGAATTCTAAAGGGTAAAAGATCTACCTGCCATGGCTTCTCCCAATCAAGTGGCATTGGCCAAGCACCAAACCAAGCTCCAATAATAGCTGTGTGCGCTGGTATACAAATCATATATTCTACAGTCCTATTTGGCCTAAAAGTTAATAGTTCAAAACTTAAATTAGCACATAGTAATTGTTTTGAATGATTACAACAGATGCATCCTTACTAATTGCTCATAGGAGACAACAGTTTATGCTAAACTGAATTTCCCCCTTATTAGTTATGTTTCTTCTCTTATAAGCTTAATTATGTCTGATGAAAGATGCCATATCATGTTTAGGCCCACAAGAAGACTATGAACAAATCAAAGTTCGGTAAAAACATATAGCATCTTATGCTAAAAATTATTAGTTATTATTTATTATTAGAATTAAACCACCAAATAATGTGTAAAAGATTACTTTGTATGTGCAATATACGTTGCCAATCTGCCCACGATGATCCAAATACTGAAGCAGCAGGAACGAACTGCAAGTACACCAGAAGTCACTCCAAGAGTGCAAGAATGGGATAACTAGCCCACATCAAAAACATAATTCAAATTGCAGGTAACTTGCCATTGTAAATAAGATGACATTGATATAAAATGTACATACAGCATCAAATACATGAAATGCGGTTTAAATAATACACAAATGCCCAACAAAATATCAATAGTTTTTTACATTAGGAAAGACTGAATCAAGTTGAGTACTTACGGTAAAAAGTGACATTAGAAGCGACCAATTAATTGTCTTGGTAAATACCTGTATTAGATACAGCAGGGACAACATCAATACACTCTTATTAATTAAATGAAGGCAAATTAATAGCAATAACAAATACTCTCGACAAGTTATCATCGCAAATTACATTTAATCAATGACTATCCAGATAGAGTTGTCTTCATAATTGAAAACATAGTCACAGTGAGATTGGGCAGTCATCAAAACATGAAGTAAATACCCATTCTAGATTATCTATCATAAGAATTTTTACTTTATTGTTTTGAGAAAAAGGAAGAAATGAAGTATTTATGAAAAATAAGAGGATTTGTGTACCTGACAATGAAAAAAAGTGTATTGTTTGAAGGACCAAGAGGTGGAACTGTTCCAACCTCAACTGTGATATATGTATGAGTTCACTTTTGCTCGAGACAAATTTACCCCCCAAGGACACATGTCATGTTTTTAGGAGGGGGGTAAGCTCACCCCCTTGAAAGGGGTGAGCAAAATGGACTCTATCTGTATTTATAGGCTAAAAGGCACATATTCAACCATCCATTATTTCACTACTGAATCCAAACGGGTGTGCCCAAAGCAATAGCTCCCAAAGCATTTATAAGGGCACCTACCAAAATAGAATATGTACAAGTTAATTTACAGTGCTTAGGAAAAATAAAGGCAATAGAAACCCTTGTTTGAGAACAGAAAGAGATAAAAATAAGGACTTAAATAATATATTGAATCAAAGTGTAAGATCCATTTGTTTTAAAAAATGTTATTACAAGATGCCAAAGTAAAACCCAGGCTAGGTGACCAACCCCAGCAAGAAAATGAGGTCAACTATAAAGACTAGTTCCTTTGCAAATAAAGTTGTATACAATGTAACCTAACTACATCAATAAATAAATTTAAACTCTAGGAACATTCAAAACAAATTAGATTGAGCCTAATGCTAAAATAGTCATTATATAGAAGTTAACATTATTTCCTTTAGCAATGCAGTTTAAGTAGCCTACGGCTGTTTTATTACAGATATATCAGATCACTTCCATAACCAGGGGATAGAAGTACAGTAGCTACTTGACAACAATCTTCATCTTTTTTACTCACTCAAGATCAGCAATATAAACAGATTCTTCGTTTTTCTCGAAGCATTTTCTATCATACAAAATCAGTCATCATTTCCATAATGATCCCACATCACTAAGCTACTTACAATAATATCTTCAATCACAAACATAAATAACCAGTTCCAGTAAATAAATTCCAATCTGTACACTAACTGTCTATCTAACTTCAAGCAAAATATGTGTATATATATATATAGATATATTATATGTTTCCCTACAAAGTCGTATCTCAAATACATCTTCAATCAAAAAAATTGAATTTACAAAGACTGCAACTCTTTTCAAGTCACTAAAAATGTTCTACTGAAAAAAATGGTGCAGTTATTCATATATATATATTTATAATCACTCACTAATCACAAAAAGACATCAACATATATAAAGTAATTAAAAAGTAGTAACTATTAAAGCAAACACCATTATTAAAATCTAAATTGAAAAGTAGGATTTTATCCTCATAAACCTAATTAAAATGAATGTTTCTATCTTCAAACGAACAAACGAAACTCATTCGAAATACATTTATTAAAAAAAAAAACAAGAACAAATCAGAGTGACAGACAATTATCAGACTAACCAACAGGAAGTCCCAGTATAGCTCGCGCTACAGTTCACAGTACTGTTAAAAGAAAAATATTTAAAATTAATATAAAATAAACCAGCAAAAATGAGCAAAAAGAGGGATATATGGGGTTTAGAAATTACCGAGCAATTGTCCGGATTCTGTCGGAACAACTGTAAAGAAGAATCACTATGGAGTCTCAACAACCTAAATAAATGGTTTAATAAAATCAGCAAAAGTTCATATTGTGAATTTAAGAATAATATAAGAAAAAGAAAAAAGAGCGGTACCAAGATCAAACGGAGGGTGTGAGAAGGATGAGAGACGAGATTGATGGAGTAGACATTGTGGGCCACCCAGAACCGACGGCTAAGCCAACTCCGCAGATGAGATGTATCAAAAATGCTTGTGTTATGGACATTGAATGCCAAGAATTCCAGTTGAAGCTTTCGACATTCTGTGTTTTTCTGCTGGTTTTAAAAACTTTGTATTTCTCTTTTTCAATGTACATATATATTAACGTCGGTTGAGTCTCGGGTTTCAAAAAAACACCGACCGAGCCAACGTAATATCGGATTATTATAAATTATATTAATGGGCAAATTGGGCAAATTGCAAAATATTCCCTCACATTTATTCAACCACTATCTGATTGAATTTTTGCTTTAATCACGAGAAGATACCACGGTTAAACTTAACGGTTGATTAAACTGTGTCAGGGCAAGACAGACTTTTAACATCAAATAAAATCAAACAAAAATATTCATTATAAAAAATAAAGGAATAACCAAAATAAAAAGACATTCAAAAAATATCTAATAAACTTTTCAAAAAATAATATAAATCATGAAAAAAATTTGAAATGGTTAAGATCTGGAGGATTCCCAGATCCATACCAATTGAAAAAAGAATAATAAAATTAATTGAAGTTGGAGATTTGGTGCGATCTCCACCCAAATCTTCTCCATTTTGGAGAGATGTTGCATTGACGGTGGAGCTTTGGTGGACGATGCACAACAATTGTTTATGTGGCGGTTGTGGTGTGGTGACTGTTGGTGCGACGGTTGTGGCATGTTGACTATTTGTTATGGAGTTGGAATTGAAGTTTGAGTTGGAGATGATAGAGTTGGAATTGGAGTTTGAGAAGAAGGTGATTGTGTGGGTGATTATGCAGATGATGGTGGAGTGTTGGACATCATTTAGTGAGGATGTTATGGCTAGATGTTGTAAGATCTGTTGAGGATTAGTAACAGTAGTTGTTTGAGATCGACTTGGTATCTCATCAAATCTCTCTGTTTTTTTTTTTTTTTTTAATCTTACTTTTTTTCTATTTGTTATTCCTGGTTTTAAAAAAAAATTTGCCACTTTTTTGTTATTTTTATCGTTTATAAAAATAATTTTTACAATAGTGAGCAGGGTAATTTGGACATTTTCGACTCAGAGTTAGGCCACCATTAAATCTAACGGTTTGACCACGGTAAATGGTATCTTTCAGTAATTAAGGCAAAAGTTTGATCTGATAGTGATATAGACAAACATGGGGGACATGTCATTGCAATTTACCCTTATTTTAATGATTTATATAAAGGTAGTGTTAACATGGACTCAAATCAGCTGTCCAAAATAGTGTCCCAATTTGTGGCTAACCAACCAAATTGGGACATATGTCTACATTTATTTTTATTTTTTCAACTTCTTCCATAAATGTACACGTGTCCCAATTTAGTTGGTTAAACACAAATTGAGACACTATTTTTGGACAGCGATTTGAGTGGGCACATGATAACAACCAATTTATTTATATTAAAGGAAATAAAAGCACATGTCAATTAGTGCATTTATTGTCTTATTACAATAAATACAGTGCTCTTATTTTCTTTAATGGAATAAAGTTTGTTATCATGTGCCCTTATGGTGCATTTATTATACAGGATAGGACTAGGATTCGACTAATTTAGTCAAATCCCATGTTTGATGAGTCCAAACAACCAGACTATTTTTTACATGGTATTCAATTTTAGCCCGTTGGAGGAGGATAAAATAATCCCTCCAAATCAATGGGATAAAATAATCCCATCGAAGAACTTGAGGCAGTTAGAGGATGTTGGCGCCGTTGCAGTGGCCTACTTGAGGACCTCGAAGACGAAGGACTCGGAGAGGTGGAGGTTGAGATGGGAATAGGTGGTGTCGGTAGCATTCCTGGCGTCGCCGCATCTTATGGGTTTTTAAGATGTGAAGATACGGTCGAAGATAGGGTGCTAGTTTATTTAGAGTTGGGTTTGGAAATTTTGATTTTGGTTTCTGGGTTTACTTCTACCTAGAAACTGATGGGTTTTTTGTTTTTTGTTTTTTGGGTTTTTTCTTTTTAGGTGGATCTGATAATTACTTTATGAGAGCAGTGTTGTGTGTTTTTATTGACTGATTTTGTCGATGTCAAATGAGAAGTGGGTGGAGATGAGATGGAGTTGATGTTGGATTTTGTGAATGAAAATTGGTGATTGGAGTGGTGTGAAAAAAAGAAGAGAAAGATAAGGAAGAAGAGAGAACAAGAAAGCAAAGAAATAGAAGGAAGAAGAGAGAGATCGTCGATGTGGATGTGGATTGTTTTTCTTATTATTTATTTATTTTAGATTAATTTTATTTTGTCCAATCCCATTACTTACCCAAACACAGGATTAATCCCAGTTGTATGATCACGTCGTTGGAGTATACCAAAAAGATTATCTTTTTTTTTTTTTTTTTTTTTTTTTTTTTTAAATTTACATCGCAATTGCACGAGTCAAAGGACTAGTACTATAGCAAGTAAGCAATGGTCGTTCCCACAGAGAAGTGGTATCATCAACTATATCTAACTCTAGAGTTAATTTAAAAGTAATGCATATAGAAGTGGAAGTGGTGAGAATGGTGGGTGAAGTGTAAGCCTAATGCGATTATGTGTGTGAGGTGATTGAAATGGAACTAACTAACTAAAGTTATAAACTAAAGATAGAATGTAACGAGTGCTTGCCTTTCTACATTATTCTACTCTCTAATTAATTTAATCTACTCATAAAGCGCAAACACCCTAAGTTACGAAAATAATGGTGGCTTGGAGAGATGCAAGAATAGATCACACAAGGGAAATCGGTTCACCAAACACAAGATGCAATCATATAGATTGTAGAGCATATGAATACCTTTAATCTCAAGCAAGGTTAGTTCTCTTGATTTAGGAATCCCCAAACCAATCATCTCTTGATTAGGTATCCGAATCAATTCATCACTCAACCAAGGTTATAGAAGAGTAATTGTGTCCTTTGGTCAAGACCCATTAAGTACAAGAACACATGAACCAAGCTATCCTAGCAGGTTATGCATAACACAAGCTTTTCCCATTCAAATGAGCTAAATAGCCAAGGTTATGCCCGAATGCATCCAAACAACCCTAACCCTTAATTCTCAAATCATTCTAAACACATACATTTTTGAATCATTTATAAACTACACACAAAGAGATATTTGATTATCTACCTCCACATCATTCATAAGTTATTCTACTCATATCTCATCCATGATACACATTAATATCTACCCATCTTACACATGAATTTGAATAGAGATATAAACATAAACAAAACCCAATCAAATC